>JASPKZ010007649.1:0-182767 GCA_030220185.1 Diploptera punctata
TCGCTCTTTCTCTCTCCTCTCTCTTATGTTTGAATTTTGGTTGAAAAAAATCGAAAATTGGCGACCCCGCGAAGCGGTTTTTAAATTTTTGTTTCAGGTGAATTCTACTCATAATAGCACGAACTCGATCTTACCTTGTTTAAGTGATTGAATTATGCAGAGTTTGGTTCCAAAAAATTGTGCCTTAGAGCGTTAACATACTTTTATTTGTCAGAGTTATTTTCGGTTTCTACTAGAGAGGAAGATATGTAAAAATTGTTTAAAAAAACTTCGTTCATGAGAACAATCTCATTACTTAATTCTTCGGAATTCGCTGAAATTTTGTTGGTATGAACGTGTGTAAGAATGGTATGTTTCGCCTTAAAATTGTATTGTTTCGGAGGAGACCCAGGCTTTGTTGCTGATTACTCATTCGAGCAAGCTCTCCATGTCCTTGTGTGGTCGAAAAAGTATCTACGTGATGAAGTATTATATTTTGGTGGAAACACGATTGCACTGATAAAATTAGGGAGAGAAAAATTAATGGACAAAATACATCGGTTGCTTAGTTTTATTTTGTAAGAAAAAGATGCTCAGATACTAAGGGATAACACGCACACTCTATTGAGTAGCACTTAGAAATTGGGACTGGAAGTAAACATCAATAAAACTAAATATATTTCACACATAGAAATGCGTTAACTAATGGAAATGGACAAATAATGAAGGAAATTTTGAAGAAGTGGCTGATTTCAAGTATCTAGGAACAATAGTTATAAATAGGAATGAGATGCACAAAGAAATTAAACATAGGCTCAATTCTGGAAATGCATGCTATTATGCATTGCAGAGACTCTTGATGTCCCAACTTCTTTCAAAAAAACGTTGAACTGAAAATATATAAAACAGTTATTCTCCTAGTTATATGGATGCGAAACATGGACTCTTACTTTGAGGGAGGAAAGAAGATTACGAGTATTTGAGAATAAAGTTCTTAGGACAAATTTGGGCCAAAAAGAGATGAACAGACAGGCGAATGGAGAAAACTACATAATAGATCAATTATATGTATAGGAAGCCAGATATAATAAGAACAGTTAAGTCTCGTAGACTGCGCTGAACAGAACATGTGGCACGAATGGGGGATGGAAGAGGTGCATAAAATCTTCTTGTAGGAAAACCGGAGGAAAACACCCAGTTGGTAGACCAAGAATGAGGTGGGAGAATAACATTAAATGATTCGAGGGAAGTAGATTATACAGGGGATGATTGGAAAACATTAGCTCAGGATAGGGATGTATGGAGAGCTTATGTCCGCGCGGCCATGAACCTACGGGTTCTATAGAGCCAGTGACTTAGCTAAGAGAAAAGAAGCTCATTCAAATGAAAGGAAACAATTAGGGCCAATCATAAAAATATATAAGAAAGGCAGTAAAATGATAGCAACAAATTTAAGGGCATTTCATTTATTTTCACTAAGTACAAAAGTCTAACAAATATATTCAGTCTTATTCCTTACATATGACTTATTAATTATTCATTGCGTTTAGAGGAAATAGGTCTACAATAGATCAGGTTTTTAGTATAATCGGTAGTACAGAATCTACTACAGAAATGGGAATATGCTGCCATTGCACACTAACTGCTATGTTGCACGCGGTCTTCTACTAGTCCCTGGATCCAGAAGAGTCTGTTACCGCATTTGGATCTTTATCGGCCTAGAGAATCTACTAATATATTTAGTTATGCTTATTGTCGCGTTCAGATCATAAATGTCAGTGTTATCTGTAGTTCTTTGCCCGGGCCCATGAGGGGCAAAGATTGACTCATATTTCTATATAGATTTATTAACATATGTTAATTATTAACAAGAATTCCTTAAACACACTGTAGTAATTTATATGATTCGTATTTAACTCAGTATATTATTTAGAACCATGAACGCTAGAAGGGAGAGGGGAGCTAATATAACCTCGAGAAAGCTTGTAGATAGGAAACATGTAATGCAGCAGTAGCATAACTAACAAGTACAGTAATTAAACATTCTTATTTACTTAAAATATAATTTAATATTTCAATTATAAGTCTGAAGTTGAAACATGAAAAGATGTTTAAACATAAATTATTCTTGATCATTACTAACTTTAAAGAAAACAGAAATAATAACAAAAATGATAATCTTTACTCATACAAACACTCATGCATGCCTCTTTAGTCCAGCCGAGGATTAGGGTCCATACCCCCGGATACCCTACCCTGGCTTACCGGACCAAATACAAAACAACACAACTCTCCTCGAGCTGACGTCCTCCAGACGATAAACGAATAGATTAATTGAATGGATGACCCAGTTTACCACTTGCTTCACATATTTGAGAGTTCCGAGGAAGGGGGGAAGTTGCGGACTACAGACAGAGCAGAGGGAGGGGAAGGAAGGTGAGTGGGAGTAAACACAAAGAGAAAGGAAATCGGGACAGTTCATAAATTTCACTAAAGCGGAAGGATAACAGTACAGTAGCTTCATACCGAAATAGTACTTTCGGTACAATGTAATCTTAAAAAAAAAGCGTATGATTAAATTAAGAAGAAGTGTATATAGTATGAAAGTCATGACTTCAGTCGAGCTGAATATAGGCGTAGTTTCATCAGTCGTCAAAAAATTGCTATACAATATACTAAATTTTAAATAATAGTATATTGCAATGCGAGGTTGGGATATATTTTTGTATATATATGTAGTACATATAAAGGGCAGTGGTTCATTTACCGCCCTAGGTAGGTAATTTGTAATTAGTTATATTTATAGGTTGGCAATCCCGGAATTTAGGAAATTGAACTTTCAACTATGACCGTCATTCCTGTAAGTACGACAGAACGCACTATCGTGCAAATAGTATATTACGATGCGAGGTTGGGAAGTGGTTTTTACAGAATCGAGGAAAAATGTTTAAAAACCGGTGTTTTCAAAATAATAAATAGTGGTAAAATAACATCTTTGTTGGAAATATGTGCGTTCATTATAAACAATTGACTAACGTTAACAGTGTGGGCAATGTTTATTAGTTGAAACAACAGGAGGCCATTGAGAACAATTATTGATAACATGGCCACAAGTACGTATTTATTGTTTTATATTGTTTCAAATAAACTTCAGTTAATTTAAAATGCAGTGATTTGTTATATTAACACTACCTTTTGGATATTTTCTGTATATACATTGTACGTAGTATACATAGAGGGCAAGTGGTTTTACTTCCCGCACGTGGGTGTAATTGCAATATTACAGGATAGTTATTTAGGTTGGCAACCCCGAAATGTAGGAAGTTGATCTTTCAATCCTGGTCGCCATTGCTGGTACGACAAAACGCACTATCGCGCTAAAAATATTTTTAAGAATCTCTCCTCTCATTTGTGATTCGTTGTTATTAAGAAAATGCCAAAAAAATTAAATTAACATATTTTAATTAATTTTCTAATCGATTCTACTAGATAGGAAGATCTGTAAAAAAATGTTTAAAAATCTTGGTTCATGAGAAGAACCTCATTAACTTAATTACTTCGGAATTTTTTTAGTGCATAAAATCTGGGCCATCTTTTACCCGTCTAGCTATCACACAGCCTTGTAACAAACTCTCTGTAGGAAGGAGGACAGCATATTGTATAGCTGGTTATTGGCAATGACAGTGAATGGCATTATGAAATGTGATTGCTATCAATCCAGCATCTTGTAGTAACAGAGACACCTGGGCGATGACGTCAGCTGGGCGGCCCACGAGTTGACCTCTAGGTCATAGAGCGGGTCATTCAGGGTCGAGCTCAGCTCCGGATGCCCAAATACCAATAACTTCCAACCCGGTTTCTACTCCCCCTCTGAATTATATTACTATAATTAGGAACTCATGTTCCAGGAACATTTCATTTATTTGAGAGAGGAAATTAATTAAAATATTAATTGTACTGTTTGTTTAAATTATATGAAACTACATGATTTCTTACAAACAGACCTCCGAATTTTGAGCTCTAAAACATATGACTAGGGCAAGGCAATTAATGATTTTGCATATTTTTCTTATGAAGGTTGAAATATTGCTTGCATATATGAAAATGCATGGTATTAAAAAATGGATTAAATAAAAGCAATTCGTTAGGGCATTTTTTTTTGCATTTTCTTAACTTTTTTAGGTCATTTTGAGCACTTTTTACACTTTTCCGGAAGGCTGTGACATTATTTGTATTTGATTTGAGAATTTTATTGTAATTCGGTATTTTTCCTTGTCAATACAATTTCTTGGAATTAAGTAGATGTTTTGCTAACTACTACCCCTATTTTTCAAGGTATATGCATAATGAACTTGCCCACTTCTAGGAATGATATTCAATTTCTTAGAGCTTATGCTAGCTTTTACCCCTATTTTGATTGTTAACTGCAATTTAAAATTGTTGTAAAAGTGCACTGTATAATTGAAATGGATTTTCTACAATAAAAGGTACCCTAATATGTGTTTTTAAATAATTTTATTGTAATATTTTGATGTCCATTTAAATTTTCTATAATTCAGTAATCAAGTGAGTACTTAACCTAATAAATAGTATTTTATTGGTAATTCTTAACTTTTTATTAGTCTTTTTTTATTTTATTGGTCATTTTTTGTATTTTTTAGGTCATAAAAGCATTTTTTATTTTGCATTTTTACCAATTTATAGGTCATTAAATGCCTTGCCCTACATATAAATTTAGGCACCTAATATTAGCTTTAAAAGTGAAAAAATACTTTCTAAAATACGACTATATACATTAAAAAAACTAATAGGCATAATAGACGTTACATATCATATACCGTGTCCCATTCAAACCTCCCACATTTTAATTAATCATAACTCTCAAAGTATGCGGAATTTTGAAATAAGGTTGGTACTAAAAGAAAGAGAAACTCAAAGAATTTTTGTTTTCATTGTTGCAGTTAGTTCATCTGTCGCATGTTGGACAATAATGACATAAAACAAAATGGCGACTCCTCAGCAACGAGCACAAACTGTTTTCTGATATGTAAAAGACCGTGTGTTTGCTACTCCAGTAGAAGATCTTCATGATTTACGAACCCGTATCCTTGACACAATTGCAACAGTACCAATGGACATGTTGGACAGAACGTGGCACGAAATCGAATGCAGACTTGATATTGTTCGTGCTACTAATGCTGCACATATAGAGGTGTTCTAATATGTGGCAATGAAAATTCTTTGAGTTTCTATTTCGTTTAATACCGGCCTCATAATTCCACATACTTTGTTAGTTATTAATTAAAATGTGGGAGGTTTGAATGGGACATCCTGTATAATTTATACCAAAGGGATATATGAATATTGTGAAAATAATAGAAGTCCGTCACGCAGGTACTAAATAGACTAAAAGAATTAATCAGCAAGCCGAACTGATAGTTTTGCTTGTTTACGGAATATATCTTTCTTATGTTAACCCTTAAATGGCGAAACATTCATTTATCTTGCATTTATTTGAATGAGTCGGACCGCAGTGAAAACAAAGGTTTAAAATATATTTTTTAAATTTCGGTTTTTAGTTAAACCCCCACTTTTAATCGTAGGATTTCGTTGATATTTTGGTGAATACCTTCCACATACACACCACACACACACACACATATGTATGTGATTGTCATGATCAATTTCTGTGTCTACTTGGAGATCTATGATCAATTAAGGTATATAAAACTTGTTAAAAACAACTTCATTTCCTTCGGAATTCATTAAAATAAATACAATTAATTAACTATGGCAAATTTATTTATTGAGTACAAAGTAAACATATTGTCACTTGTTAATATTATTTCGATAATCTGATATAATTCCGAAGATTTCAGATTTTTTGGAGACTTCCAACACTGAACAGAGACGAATTATGCAAATTAAAAAAAAAATTGGCATTAGGCCTATAGGCTAAAAACAAAACAAAAATGGATATTGATGGATGATGTAGGCATTTTGGACATGGTTTAATTTTAAAAAAATGCTCCTTTATGCTCGAGAAATACAAAATAGATTCAAAAGGTAAACTAGGCATTTTTATAGACGGTTAACCCTTGCAGCGATATAACTTTTCATGAAACTTGTATCTATATAATGTTTTATTTAAGGTATACCTTCAGAGGGGGGACCTAAAATCGGAAGTCTAGTTATAATGAAAATAATTAAAATTATAAGCTGAGAAATTCCATTAAATTATTATTGTTGTTATTATTATTATTATTATTATTATTATTATTATACTAATATATATATGAGTTAATTACTTTTCTATCGTCATTTACTATTTATAAGTATTAATTTTATCTTCATTTGAAACCAGTGATTTCCAGGCATTGCCCGGATATATGTTTAACCCAACATTCCCTTCACCAATCAGCTTAGAGATTCGAAAAACTTTGAATCAACACCAATCTCGGTCATTTTGGATATTTTTTCGCCATTTCTAATCTATAAGCAAGTGTTAATACATAAGGTAAAGGAGATAGTGGATAGAATATAGGTGGTGGGGCGTGGATGTTGTTTCTATGACCCCATAGCTCTACATATGCAGGTCGCGTCATCTTATTATACGTAGTACCGAGAATGTTAGGAATGCAGCGATATTTAGGTGAGCATCTAATTTATTTTATGTAATGGGCCTATATGTGGAATCTTACGTTTAATGTGGACTTAGAGTTTTAAAACAAAAATATTACAAACCGAATAATTATCACGCCATCTTATTCTTTACTAATAAATAATTAATAGTGTTGATAATATATTTTGTTAAGGCTTAGATTTTCTACGTTTTGCAAATTATTTTGGAATATTTTATGTACTAATTATTCGATATAATATTATTCTATAGTTATTATATTATTATTTATATTAAGGCCAAAAATAACAGTGGATTCAAGGAGTGCATAGGAGTATGGTGTCTAGAGGATTAACAGAGAATATGGAGGACTAAAATTTATAATGGATTGTAGGAAGACTACTGTATTGTAGACCAATTGCTAATAAAGAAATATTTTAATAATAATTATAATTATTATTATTATTATTATTATTATTATTATTATTATTATTATTATTATTATTATTATTATTATTATTAAGATGGTTAAGGCATGCGACGAGAATGAGGATAATGGATGGGCGAAGAATATCTTCAATTGGCAACATCCTGAAAGAGCAGAGAGAAGAAACCTAAGAACTAAATGGAAGGAAAATCTGCTGAGAGAGATGAGAATCAAAGGACTGCATTTGGAAGATACATTGGATAGAAATAAGTGGCATCTAGGAGTGGGAAAGCGGCCTATCTACATTATTATTATTATTATTATTATTATCGATTTCATTAAAAACAATTAAAATGGTGTGGGCATACAAAAAGAATAATAGGAGACAGATTTCCAAGAAAAATATTAGAATGGGTACCACCTGGCAGAAATAGAAGAAGACGGGCAAAATTAATGTGGATTGACGGTGTCTTAAGTATAATATTGGAAAATGGATTGGACTTTGGAGATTGGAATGCCAGATGAGTGGAAGAAAATTACATTAGAATAATTGGGGAAATATGTGGAACGTTGTGAAATAATGTGCTAAAATAATAATAATAATAATAATAATAATAATAATGAATGCTTTAAGTATTTGGGATCAATAATTCAAAAAGGTAGATCATTTGAATTAGACATCGAAAAAAGAATAATAGAGACAAAGAAAGATATTGGCATATTCAGTTATATTTTATGGAGTAAGCATATAATCAAGAGGACTAAATTATTAATATATAACACAGTTGTGAAGAGTATTTTATTATATGGTGCGGTAATATGGACGTTGAAGCAAAAAAATAGAAACAAATTATTAGTCCCAGAAATTGCCTTTTTAAGAAGATCGGCAAGAATATCAAAATTAGATAAAATGAAAAATATACAATAAGAGAAATAATGAATGTAGAAAAGGATATTGTACAAGAGATTGAAGAAATCCAACTAAGATGGTATGGACATATAATGAGAAGAAGAGATATAGAAACAAACAAAGAAGTTTTGAAATGGATACCTTCTGGGAAAGGGAAACATGGTAGACCAAAGCCAACGTGGATAAAGGGAATTCAAGACAACATGAAGAAGAGAAATTGTCAGAAGCAGACACGCAAGACCGGGAAGTGTGGAAGAAAAAAATTGTATATTTTGGTTGAGGATACCTGTTGTAAATAACAGAAACAACCCTGAAATAAAAAAAATAATAAAAAAAATTATGATAATAAACTTAATTTATAACTTTAAGTATCTGATTCAGAAATCATCTCATACTCCTGAGGGTATATACGGGTCCCTCATTCCCTAGATCGCAGAGTGTTCGCCTAGATCATTATTGGTATGTTTCATTTGTTCATCATTGCAACCAGATCATGTTTATTGCTAAATAGATTCGCATTGTCCACCGCTGTGGTCTCGAGGTAGCGTGCTGCCTTGTTACGCAGCGGACCCGGGTTCGATCCCCGCTCGGGACAGTTTTTCTGGGTGAGGTTTTTATAGGGGTTTTTCCTCACCTGTAAGACAAATGTCAGGAAAACTTCAAGGCCCAAGCGGTCCCCGAAATCATATGATCATCATCACCACCCTTATCATTATCACCATCATCATCCTTCACCGGTGTGGAAAGCAACGGGAAGCTACCACACCTACAATTCCCTAGTAAAGCTGAAAAACATAGCATGAAAATGCTATGATTGCAGTGAAAGACCTGCCCTCGGGCAGAATTACAATGGATGGATAGATGAAGATTCGCATTATTCTAAGAATGCACCCTAGTGGAGAAAAAATGAAACACATCATTACAGGTTATTAATTAATTTCTGATGTCCCGTGATGTAAATGTGTCAATTATTTTTTTCTGCAATGTTAATTCCTGGGAAATACGTTTTTTTTTGTTGGTATAATCAATTGCTACGAATGTTTTTCTATTATTTCTCGCAAGTAGAATGTGGTTTCATTCGTGCACTATATACTTACTTACTTACTTACTCACTGGCACTATCGAACCCGTAGGTTCATGGCCGCGCGGACATAAGCTCTCCATACATCCCTATCCTGAGCTAATGCTTTCCAATCATTCCCTGTATAATCTACTTCCCTCAAATCATAGTTAATGTTGTTCTCCCACCTCATTCTTGGTCTACCAACTGGGCGTTTTCCCTCTGGCTTTCCTACAAGAAGCTTCCATGCACGTCTTTCATACCCCATACGTGCAACATGTCCTGCCCATCGCAGTCTACGAGACTTAATTGTTCTTATTATATCTGACTTCTTATAAAGACCATGTAGTTCATTGTTATGTAGTCTTCTCCATTCACCTGTATGTTCATCTCTCTTTGGTCCCAAAAATCTTCCTAAGAACTTTATTCTCAAATACTTGCAATCTCCTTTCCTCCCTTAAAGTAAGAGTCCATGTTTCGCACCCATATAATATGACTGGTAGAATAATAGTTTTATATATTTTCAGCTTAACGTTTCTTGAAAGGAGTTGGGCTTCGTGCACTATATAGCCTATACAATCTGGGAGCCACTTGATAAAATGAAAGTGATAAAATCGAGGTGAAAAACGAATGTGATTGGTGTAAATCAAAATTAATTTAAATGTGATTGGTCATCGACTGCTATTTGGGGCATGAGTTAAATAGTCATTGCAATTCATTATGACCTACATCTGCTAGCAAGGAGAGTACTCCGTGGCTTGCAACATTATTATTATTTCTCCCGGGCCATTTCGATGGTTCATAATATATGACCACTTAAATATATACTGGTTGAGTGACCTTGAGTCAAGGTGAACGCCTTTTAAGTCTTGTCTGAACACAGTTTAAAAATAGCCTGGAATAATTTGAATTCACAAATTAATGTTATTAACATGTTAAAAAAATCAATTTAGAGCACGCACACACAAACACGTACACATTTATTACCAAAAATAAATTATGTCCATTACTTGAACCTAAACAGTTTAGAGATTCTACAACTCAATGGCTCAACCCTAGAATCCTCTTAGACATATCAGCGGGCTAATGACCTCACATCCACATGTGGCATTTATAGACTGTGGCATGTGGTCAGCATACAAATTCCTCATGTCCCGGCCTATACTGGCCGAATTCCATGAGAAAATTTCTTCTCCCATGCGGACTCGAACCAGCGCAAGTCCCGTAGGTCTTCTTCAAGACACGATTCCTTAGACCACTGGACCACAGCGGCGCGGGAATAGGCCTATATATATATATATATATATATATATATATATATATATATATGCAATAATTACCTTGAACAATTTATTTTTGAAGTATGTTACATGACTGCAAAAACTGAGTTCTGATAAAAATTACATAGATTGAATGTAACATAAATGTGTTTTTGATACAATTTGAAAAAAAAAATGTACATAAAACATCAATAAATTCTCAAAGAAGTAGAATAAGTAAACAATCTTCAATTACGGTGGAAGAGAAATATTTGTTTTTGGTCACAACAATTTTATTACAAAATTTTGAGGAAAAATTAAAAGGTGAGAAATGAGTACTTGACGTGTGTTATTAGGGTAAAGCAGGTCGGCACGGATATTAAAGTAAACATAATAAAATGGGCAGGGCATACGCAGAGGATGGCCAAAAATGCAGTAGTTAAAAGAATTATAGATGGTAAGCCAGAAGGAAGAGGAGAACTGGTAGACTGAATTTGGGATGGTTGGAGTACTATAGAATGGCAAATCTTTAAAACTCAGAACTTGATAGACGGTTGCCAGATATAGAGAAGCCTGGAGAAAAATTCTGAAAGAAGCCTTGACCCATCCAGGTTTGTGCTGCTGCTGGTGATGATGAGAAAATCGGTACGCAGGTGCGAAATCTTATTTCAATTGTCTACAAAAATGAAACCTTAGGATATCCTGAGGCCTGTATTGGAATCATTTTACGTTTCACAGTTTTATAAGATGTAACATAAATTATGCATGATGTCAAGTCTTATCATAAGTAATGCCACGAGTGATTTCCAATTTATCTAGAGAATTTGGAAATCAAGAGTGGCATTTGTTAGGACTATTTAACGAATAAAATTAAGCTGTTTACTCACAAATCATTATTTAACTATAGTTATTTTAAAATATTTATATATTTAATGTAAACGGCGATGTTTGAAAACAAATGAGAAACGATAGGTACGCTTCTACTGCTTCATTTGTTTATCACTGCAACCAGATCATACTATTTATTGCCAAAGGAACGCAATATTGTAAGGAGGAGCTTTCTTTAATATGGTAATTATAACACTGATAAATATTTGGTGAAACACGGCTCTGATTGGTTGTAAAACAGAAATCATTGAAACGTGATTGGTCATTGACTCCCATTTGGGGCATGAGTTAAATAGTCAAGAAAAGGTAGTTACAGATAGCTGAAAGAATGTGTCACTGACTAGGCATTGCCTTCAGATGATGAATATGAATGAGATGATTATAACCTCTTGAGGCTTTTTAATCTAAATTCTAAGGATGGCAGTAAAGATATCGTTCAGAAATTATGCCCATTTTTGCTTCAAAGAGGCTGTTAAACCAGTAGCTCCTGATTTCCACTATTAGCGGTTTCCAATAACGGTAAAATGAGACAATAAAGAAAGATAATAATGCAATGTTTTGTCATACGGTATTTTAATATTTCATTGACCTGAGTTCCAATGTTGACGTTGTGATTATAAGATAAAAAGTGAAAGCTAGCTGACACATAACTGGGGTTAAACATCAGTGTATAGTATCACGAATGGCACTTTAAACGTTCCACGAAATTTTAATATTTTTGTGAATACCATGTCGTTCTATTGGTAAAACCTCCTTTATTGAAATAAAAAATCCAATATTTCTATATTTTATAGCATATTTTATCTATAAATTAATGGAATTATGTATTATTCCATATTTATACGACACATTGTTAAATTTATTGCTTAAAATCTCACTACTTTGGTTTTATCCATATTCAGATTAGCGTGTGCGGAGGGAGAGAAAAAGATATCACATTGGCAAGTAATCCTTGAAATTGATGTAACATGCATTATTCATGGGAGGGGATTTGGGCACATTATTTAATGCTGAATATTAAATGTCATTTGACTTGATTTGTGCTATTTCTCATTGGATTGGCAGCGGAATGGAGTCGTTGACATGAACTGCAATCAGTAGCTTTGCATAATACGGACATGGAGGGATTACTGCCGGAAAGAATCACGTTCTCGCTGCGCTCTGGATCACTAAAGCTTCCTACATCCACTCTAATGGCTTTAGCAACAGATTCACATTTGCTCTTTGTTTAATTAATGAAATTCAAGTTTGCTTTTGTTGTTTGTTTTCTATTCTCTATCCTGCTTACTAGATTTGGTAGATGTCACAGATACGATAATATTTTATGGGAGGTGGCCAAAACTCAAAGAAGAGTTTCTCATTTCGACAAGTATCGCATTAGGAAATGCAGAATGATTCAGAGTTGCTATTAGAGCGGACCGTTTATAATCTGCAGTCGTTCTGCGTCACGCTGTAGGGCCAGGAAATGCTCTTATTATCTATTTGGATATGTAATAAAGCAGGAAATACAGAGTGATTAAAATCTCTTATTAATCCGGCCGCATTATAAATCTGCAGTGGTTCTAAATCAAGCTATCCATCCATCCATAGTAATTCTGTCCGAAGGCAGGTCCTTCACTGCACTCATAGCATTTTCATGCTATGCTTGCAGCTTTACTGGGGAATTGTAGGTGTGGTAGCTTCCCGTTGCTCTCCACACCGGTGAAGGATGATGATGATGATGGCCATATGATTTCGGGCCTTAAGGTTTTCCTGACATTTGTCTTACAGATGAGGAAAAACCCCGATAAAACCTCACCCAGAAAAACTGCCCCGACCGGGGATCGAACCCGGGCCCGCTGCGTGACAAGGCAGCAAGCTATCTCGAGACCACAGCAGTGGACAATCAAGCTGTAGATACCAGTAAAAGCTCTTATTATTATCTGTAATACAGCAGGAAATACAGAGTGATTCAGAGTTCTCATTAGAGCGGAAACATAAATCTGCACTCGACCTACGTTACGCTGTAGGTGCCAGGAAATGCTCTTATTATTATTTGGATAAGTAATGCAACAGGAAATACAGAGTGATTCAAAGTTCTTATTATATCGGACACATTAATAAATCAGCAGTCGCTCTACGTCATGCTGTAAGGTGCCAGAAAATGCTCTTATTATCCGTTGTAACCATTTAATATATTTGAACATTTGAATACCTGTGAAAGTTCGCCTGTAGATTTGTTTCATCCTCTATATACGTTTATTTTTTATTTATTTTATTTATTTAGCCTGGTGGCGCCCTAGCCTACCGGTTTAAGGCAAGATGCTAATACGTTCTTGCCTTCACTGTACATCTCTCATTAATCCGGCTTGTATTCTCCTCTTCCGCTCTTTTTCAAACAATAAGCGTCAACACCCCTATCGCTTAGAATAGAATCTAGTAGATTACACTGGCCAACATGATTTTTGTCTTATGAGCACCAATAGTTGAACTTAATGCTGTTTTTTATCGTGTTTTCAAATATGTGTTCGGAATTTCTCCATCACCCACAGTTTTTTTTTTAAATTTCAATTAATGGATTTAAATAATTATTTTTAATAAACTTTTTTCGTCCATTTGTCCATTGAGCGATGAGCACGGGGAACACTTTCATCAGGAGATTTTAGCTATGGAAAAGAGATATCAAGGCAAATAAAGTCCTAATATGCTGGCCGATTATTGTTGGACCATCAAGAGGGATGCTCCACAGGAGAAATATAGCAGATAATTGTCATTTCTTACTTTCTAGGTGAGTCCGAATGTACGAATATTATGTAGTTACAAATGTAGAAAATGTCAAAGTGTTTGAAATTACAAAAACCTGTCTCTCGGAAACCTTGCGTGATGGAGAAAAACCGATATTATATTTGAATTCAGGAGAAACAATACTATCAGGATCACATATTTTTCTTTCTGAAACAATTTTTTTTGTTGTTGTTCAGTGTAATTAGGTATTACTTGGAAGGGAAAGACAGATTAAAGTTTGCTCAGAGGTTGTAATTTAGGCTTGAAGTTTTTTTACGAGCTTCGACATCTTCAGATTCAGGACTCGTATCTTAAAGTCCCTCCTGGAGGACTTATCCCTGCGATTTTTTCATTCTAAAAATCCATCTATCATTATACTCGCGATCTCGGGATCAGAGGTAAGTAACGTAGACTGCTGAGGCAGATCTTAATATAATAATAATAATAATAATAATAATAATAATAATAATAATAATAATGATTTATTTTAGCTTGCAGAGTTAAGGCCATAAGGCTTCTCTTCCACTCAACCAGCGAATAGTAAAATTATACAAAAATTACGTAGATATTACAATTTTAAGATATTATTAAAATACAGATTAAACAAAATAAAATGTTGATGTAATCTAATACTAGCTAATACTAACAAAAACATAGAATATAATAAAATTAAAATGATATAACATAAAGTAAGTATCTTCCTAGATGATTAATAATGGAATGCTCTATATAGTTGTTATGCAGTTAATGTTTTCATTGTGTCGAACTTAAGATACCAGTTAATTTGGATTTAAATAATGATAGCGATTAACAGTCCCTGACATGACTGCGAAGTGAGTTCCATGCTCTAGCCATAGATATTGAGTAAGATTCAGAGTATAGACAGGTCCTGTGTTGTGGTATCAAAAGTAAAGAAGAGTCTTGTGATCTTGTTCCTAAATTGTGATGAGCCGATAAATTTTGAAAACGTGTTGTTAAATAAGTTGGTAAATATGTGTGCAGAATTTGGAATAGTAAGGTATGTGAATGTAAAGTTCTTCTGTCATTTAGGCGTAGCCATGATAAGGCCTGAAATGAAGGAGACACGTGGTCATAACGACGGAGATTGAATATAAATCGAATGCACGCATTATGAGCACGCTGTAGTCTGTCAGATAGATCAGTTGTCAGATTAGTGACAGCCAATAAAATAGTAATTATAGACACAAAAAGATTGCCAAAATAACTCGTCCGAAATACTGATTCTCCAGCAAGAATTATAAAAACACAAATTCATAATCTTAACAAAATAAGACCAAAAGAAATATAGTCACACCCAAAAATGTAGCCTAAAACGATGATTATTCTCAACTAATCATAAAGATATTGGAACCTTATACTTCATCTTCGGAGCCTGTGCGGGAATAGTAGGAACATCATTAAGAATACTAATTCGAGCGGAATTGAATCAACCTATTTAAATTTAAGTGGTTTATATTTATATATGGCAAATATCTATTAATACATCTTATTTGTATTATTTTATTTAAAATTAAGTTTTATTTCATTTTTGTTTATTTGAGTCACTATCGAAGCCGGAGCTTCAGAGTCGAGCGGATGGTAAGCAATCCAAACATCCCTATCCTGGAGTAATATTTTTCAAACATTCCTTGTATAATTCATCTCCCTCAAATCATGCATACTATTCTCCCATATCATTCTTGGCCTACCTATTGGGTGCTTTTTCCTCTGGTTTTCCTGCAAGAAATTTCCAAATACTCTTTCATTCCTCATTTCGTGCCACGTGCCCTCCCCATCGTAGTCTACAAGACTTAATAATTCTTATTGCACCTAGTTTCCAATAACGATCCCTTAAAGTAAGATACCATGTTTCGCATCCATAAATGGAAGAATAACCGTTAATATATAATAACCCGTTACCAGAATTGAGCGTTTAATTTTGTCTGCACCTCATTCCTATTTATAATATTAATGATTCTAGGTATTTGAATTCAACCACTTCTTCAAAACTTCCCTCATTTGTTTAAATAATATACTACCTACCATTCATTATTAATTACATAATGGTCTACATTTGAATTTTCGTACTAAATCTGGATTTACAGTGAAAATTCTCTTCCAGTTTTAAAAAGAATGTATGGTACACAACCACTGTTGAGTTTGAGCTCCAGTACAAAGGCATGCGTAATATCAATTCCATCCCCTGACGACAGCAGATTGTATTCGCGCCTATAGAGTATGCAGCTCTTGTAGATTTTTAAAAAGAATCCTGTGGCATAGAAAAAAAGTGTTTTAATGCTTTGCTATTCGGATTACTGGGGGATATATCATCTCAACGAAGTATGCCTCGAGTATTCATAAAAAGTCTCTCTTTAAGGCTGTTCGAATTAAAGATGGAAGAGAAAAAACCAAGCTGAATTGTTCCTTCGTAGCAGATGTTTTTAAAAATAGAATGTAATTTCTTAAAAGCGAAAGTTCTTGAAGACTACATGATATATATAATTTGATTTTTGCTTAAATAAGTTTATTTCATTCATTATATTCTAAACTGTTTAGTCGTTATCCTATATGATACATAAGAGGTCCATTTTGTCACACACACACACACACACACACACAGCACCACACACACATCACACCACACACACACACACACTCTCTCTGTCTCTCTCTCTCTCTCTCTCTCCTCTCTCTCTCCTGTCTTCTGTCCTGTCCTGTCTGTCCGTTTCCGTCTCTCTATATCTAAGTCTATCTATCTATAATCTATCTCTCTATCTCTCTATCTATCTATCTATCTTTTTTCTCTCTTTCTCTCTCTCTCTTTCTCCTCTCTCTCTATCTCTCTCTATCTCTCTTCTTTCTCTATCTCCTCTTTTTCTTCTTTTCTCTAATCTCTCTCTTTCTCTCTCTCTTTCGTCTCTCTCTCCTCGCTCTCTCTCTTTCTCTGTTTTTTTCTTCTTCTCTCCCTTCCTCTTCTCTCTCGTTTCCTCGCTTTTCTCTCCATCTTTCTCTTTCTTCTCCTCATATTATTTCTCTACGCCTTTCTCTCCGCTCTTTCCCGTCCTTTTTACTCCTGTGCTCTTCTTTAGCCTTATCAATCTTGTCCCTCTTATCTCTTTCTCTATCTCTCTTTTTCTCTATCTCTCTCTTCTCTCTCTCTTTCTCGTCTCTCCTCTTTCTCTTTCTCTCGCTCTCTCTCCTCTCTCTCCTCTCTCTTTCTCTCCTCTCTTTCTCTCTCTCTTCTCTCTCTCTCTCTTTCTCTCTCTCTCTCTCTCTCGCTGAAAAACTCTAGATCACTGTGATTTATGTTATAATGAATGTTTGTATTGTATTGTAAGCCCATGTTTTACCTTTACAGAGATTTAGACGCCCTCCCCCTACAGGGAAGAATTTGAACAATACTAATTTTAGTTACACTTGTTTTCGTATAGATGTCATTTTGAGTGGTCCGTGGTCAGCGTTCCGCCTCATACTGACATCTAGGAAACCAAGGTAGTAAAACCACTTAAATGTGTGTCTGATTATATGTACGATACTAGCTAATATCCAGCGTGTGTTGCTATGCCTAAATAAATGAAAATTACTGTGTTTTGATGTTTAGTTGAAAAAATGAAAGAAAAAATAATTATAAATTTATATAGCAATTATTTTTAGATAACCCGTGCTGATTACTCGGCGTTGCCCGAGAATCTACTTATCCCGATCTTCTTGGTACAAATGAGCTGAACGATAAAACCTAATATGTTTTTTTATGTTTAGTTGAATAAGTAAAAGCAAAAATGTATATCATAATTATTTTTATAGATACCCCATGCTGATTACCCGGCATTGCCCAGGAATCTACTTATCCCAATCTTCTTGGCATAAATGAGTTGAAAGAGAAAATTTGTATTGTGAGTTATCCGTAAAAGAATACGCGCCATGCGCCCGGGAATCTACTTATCCCGATCTTATTGTCATCAATGAAAGACAAAAATGCTTGAAGATAAACACATGCTGTCTTTTTGCGGACTTTTTTGTAGGGTTTTTTTTTTTAGTTATTAAATTCTGTGTACATTAATTTTGTGTATTTGTTATGGTTTAGGCAGTGTAAACCATTTATGAGTCCAAAAAGGGACTTTTTTCACGATTTTTTACAAAGGGCGATGTCAAGGGTGAAGGGGTTGAGTATTACAACTCTATTATAGCCTATGTTCATCGCGGGAATCTCCTGAACATTTTGTAAAAAGCCCCATCACAATCGGATGAACGGTATGGCAGCGCATACAATACGACCAAACAAACATGCATTTCATATAGATACAGTATTAGATACCTAATAATAATAACAGTTACACAATATTCCGTTTTCACTGTGGTCCGCCACATACAAATAACTGACACAAGAAATTTGTGTTTTGCCAATTTAAGGGTTAAAGCTGTTGTTATTGTATTATGTAACCGTAATTTTGTATTTACGGAAACATACATATGCTACATAAAAAACTAAATAAGTTTAATTATATAACAGGAACACAAAAAAGAACTTTGAAAAATAAAGTGAGGAAAGACTCTATAATGAAATTATACGAGACAATGACAGTTGCTATTATTACTTATTGATCCGAAACATGGACACAACAAAACAATCTGCCAGAATACAAGCTGCTGAAATGAAATTCCTCAGACCAATAGTACAGACAAAAAACATAACACATAAATAAGACAACTAAAAGTCGAGGAATTAAACACAACAATAGTGAAATACAGAACAAACTGGAAAGAATGACTGAGAATAGAATACCAAAAGCAGCATACAACTATTCACCACGAGGAAGAAGCTTGGAAAGGCCAAAGAAAAGATGGAAAGAGCAGCAATTTGGAGCCGGAACAGGCTAATAAATAAGCCTAAACCATGACGAAGGAGAAGAAATTTGTTTTTATTGACATTTGCTTTCCAAAAATACTTAACTCCATTACTTTTGTTATTTTTTACTGTTTTATTACTATTTATATTGAATATGAAATGATTTTGCAATCTGCTGGTTGATTAATCTTTTGATCCCTTTAAGAAATTAAACTGATAAAATTTAAACATTGTACTCTGTTAGAGTGGAGTAGGTAAGACGAGTTAATGATTCACAGTGCACGATGTTTGTTGATCCGACATACGTACAGAGCGTTGCCAAGGAGCCCATTATGGCGGAAGCTTATCTGGCGTTTCGCTAATGGGCCCATTTAAACACACACTGCATCAACAATGGTGGCGCACTGGCGTAAAATAAATTATAAAGCAGACCTATCTATCCTACAAATACAATGTAACTTGTGTTTTCCAAATGCTCATGTCAGAGGAAAACAATAGAATACTTCCCCTCCCCACATAATCATATCGCACTGTTTCAACAACGTACATTGACACATGAAGTACAGGGTTGAAAAGAATTACAGGGATGTTGACTCTGTGTTTTCATAAAAACTGCTATTACAGTGAATTGGTTTTCTTGTTTTTATTTGATAATGCAATAGTAATAATTATCCAGGTTTACATTACGCCTGGCACCGTTTTATGATTCCTTCTAGCGAATTTGGAAGGAATAAGTATTGAAGTTGTTATCATCAAACTATTTTGAAAAATTCTTACGTATCTTCCTCGATCTTACTTAGAAGACATTAAATATGACCATTATATATATATATATATATATATATATATATATATATTATACGGCAAGTCATTGGTACGGAGCACTACCTACAGTGCTAAAATCATCATCATCAACAACAATCACGGATTAAGCCCATGTGGCTTGTTCCGGTCTCATAGATTCTCATTCAAAAGTTCGATCCATCTCTTCTTCGGTCTACCAACATTCCTGCGTCCTTTTGGTTTGTATTTAAGTATAGTTTTGGGAATGCGATCATCTTCCATTCCAGTGCTAAAATTATTATTATGTCAAGGTCATCACTTTCAACATCTGTTGTGATGCAGGTAAGTTAGTACGGTAGTAATTTGTAATTTTAGTACAGTAGGTAGTGTTCCGTACCAATGACTTGGCGGTCGTGTACGTGTAACTCTAGCGGGAGGCGCACCAATACTCACCCAGTCCAAGGCCGCCGCGGAAATGTCCGGCCGAGCTACGTACGCATATATATAAGAAAGATACATGTTTCAATTGGATTTGCGTGGTGGTGTAATGGATAGCACGCTGGGGTACCAACCCAAAGGTCCGGGTTCAAATCCCGTTCAGGCATTTATTTTTCTTATCATGACACATATATATATATATATATATATATACACACACACACACACACACACATAGGGTGTCTCTAAAATCACTATTCATTTTCATGAAATGTATTTTTCCCCCATTTTTTGCATACACTGTTAAATTAGTGCAACATGTTTAGCACGGAAGTACGGGTTGTAATATGAAGACGACAGAGCTTAATTTACCCATAAATTCCGTAAACCAGCCTCACCAAAGGCACACAGTCATGTGCTTCTTCATCGCTTCACGGGCTAGGCAAAAATTGCCTGTTCCACCTCACAGTTCTGTCAATCGTTTCACTGGCCTTCCTACATTCCTTGAACCTCTTGGCTTCTAGTTGAATGCTACTCTTGGTAATCTTGTTACATTCATTCTTTGTACATGTCTAAACCATTTCTCTATATATTCTTTGATTTTTTTTATGTATATCCATTGAATGAGAAAATCAAAAATCAAATAATCGTATGCTTGTAAGCAAATTTAAGCGTATCGGCAGTGTGTGTGATGAGGCACGTCATGGACGAACGCGCGTTTCAGCAGGAACAGTGCAGCAGGTTCAAATTGCCAGTGATAGTCCGAACGCATCAGCTCGACGCCCCAGTAGGGAGTTGAATGCCTCTCGGAACATAGTGTGGGAAATTTTACGTTATCACGCCTGCTTGATTTATGGAATCGTATAACAGAAGCAGCAGGCTTTTTTACGGTTTAAATGTTTTAGTCGACATTTCATTTCACAGCTGAAAGATGGAGTATGTGTTTTCACCTAGAGAGGCAGTAGAATATGTGTAAAACTTCACAATAACATTGATTTTTTCAATCATTGCCTTCCTTCATTGAAATGGATAGTGAGTTTAGAGATGGCTTTCTCTCTCTCTCTCTCTCTCTCTCTCTCTCTCTCTCTCTCTCTCTCTCTCTTATATATATATATATATATATATATATATTTCCTTGCAATGGATGGGTGAACTCTTACTTAAAACCATTGAAAAAGACCTTCATTTCACTTATCTTCAAGAAAAGGTCACCCCCAAATATATTTATATATCAATATTTAATATTAATTTGGAAGTGACCTTTTCTTGAAGCGTGAAATGAAGGCCTTTTTCAATGATTTTAAGCAAAAGTTCACCCATTCATTGCACAGGAAATATTTTATTTCACAAAAGTCCAAAAAGTTATAACCCTAATATATATATATATATATATATATATATATATATGTGTGTGTGTGTGTGTGTGTGTTTCTGTTAAAGCTCTAAAATCCGCTTTTGTTTTCACCTCTAAAAACGGTAAAAAAATTATAAAAAGTAAGATCGAGTTCTTTAATCAGAGAAACCAGAGTATAAGGAGTCGGAGTTCATCTGAAACAGAAATTTAAAAATCGTTCTAACGGTGGCAATTTGTGATTTTTCGCAACTAAACTCAGTATAGACTATTGAAATAAAACTAGGAAGATATAAAAAATTTGCGAAATCAGACCATTAGACGTGGGGGCTTACTGTTGAGGGGGCTTTATCTGAAATTCGAAAATCAATCCAATAGTCGCGATCTTATTTAGTCGCAAAGTAACTGCATATCATACAATTTAATTAACAATAAAATAGGTATTCCGTAAACTAGCAAAATCGAACCATAAATTCAACTTCCTCAAGAGGTTGCTTAGTTTACGCAGTTCCTGCATGACGCACTTTCTTCCCCATCTTTCATGGTCTAGTCAGGTTCATATCTTCTATGTCGGTGAACTGAAAGTAACAGTGGTTTTGCATACCTTCTTTTTATTTCCTTATGTCCCTTTTAAAAGCTGTTTTGAACATTTGTTTCAGCCTCTTTGTTCGTTTTTTAATAAAAAAAAATTCCTTTAAAATCCATTTTCTAGTAATGAACATCAACACTCTATCTTTAGTGAATATATAGGGGGTCTATTACTTCTCACGGTCCGTACACGGTTACAGTTTGATGTCATCGATTTTGAAACCTACATAAAAAACGGGGGAGAAGAAAATGTAAGAGTATGTACACGTGCCGGGGTTTTATTGCCGACTCAAAATCTCAAGACGCCAGAAGAACCGGGTCACAGCCGACATTACATTGAACGCTGATGTACAATTTCATTTGCTGACATAAAAATTTTCCTTTTCTTTGAAGAAAGCCTCTGTAAAATGTCTTCTTCAATTCTGAAACAAATGATTCAATTCTTGAAATGATCAATTTCGATAAAATTGCACTTTGTTGCTTCTCTGTGATTCTCATTTATTTGTTATTTTAACTGTCTACACTGCCTATAAATGTAATTGATTTTTGGGAAATAGTGCGTTTTCATGGCCTTTGCAGTCACGTTGACGTACAATGTAAGACAATTGTATTCTGCATTCATGTCTACTAACTTACCCTACCCATATGTTTTACTCTTTTCAACCTCAAGATCGCTGCCCATATCATAGTCTTGAACTTTTAATAATATCATTGTTACATATACTTAATGTAATCATATCTGGGGTGAACAGCTGTTATGGTTACCCTTGGTCTTTCAGTTTATTGTTGTAAATTATAGCTATTCTTCTGTATTTGCTAACATTTTTTAATATTTTAAACTTTTTCAAACAATTTTTATAACATTGTTTGATAATTTGTAAGCATTTATTTAAATACGCAAATCACAACATTATGACATTGTTAGACATTATTGTGATGCTGACTGCTATTTTCTCCACAGAGTAGCCTATATTACTTAGTCTATGATTTTTCGATCGCTGGTTTGGGTTATCGCTGGTTGGATCGGCGTTAGAGAGTGATAAGTAAGTGTACACCCATTTTTAATAAACGTTTGGTAATTTTAATATTATTAATATATTTGTTTAACATAGATTTTGGGATTTATTGCAAAGATTGGCCATTTAAATTTCAGAGCGATAATCGATATATGGTTCGATGGTCGGTTATCGCTGGCTCTATAAACTCTGGCGCATGCGCACTGTTGTTCTATAGGACTTCGAAATTATATCAGGTAACCTAGAGTGCTGTTTTTCCTCATATCTGTTAGATGAATTTATACTACAGTTGTACTCTGATCATGGTTTCTTATTTATTTGTATTGTTTTTTTTTAGTTAGGTTACAATGTTTTCACATCTGACAATACAATACAATCAGTTACATAACATAACAAATAAAAACAAATAAATTATATATCAAGGTCATGGGCTCCTTATCAAAATTTTATCTATAAGTCCCCTCAACAACCCCTAGAAGTCTGTAATACTTATTCTGAAACACCCTGAACTCTATGGCGCGAAAGGCCTTTGGCCTACCAGCCGGCTGCTGGCCTCATATTTACATGTGTTATTGGCAGAGGTAGGCGATGATCCTGCTAGAATAGGGGTGACATGTGGTCAACATGTCGGGTCCCCCAGCCGTTATAACGGGTTTTCTCAACTTTTTTTGCTACCCAAATTCCTCATGATGCTGGATGGGCACCGGTCCCATACTGGCCGAAAATAATCGAGAACATTTCTTCCCCAAGGTGGCTTGGACCAGCGCAAGTCCTGTAGCTTAGTGCAAAGGCATCTTGCCTTATTTATATATAAATTTTTGTCACGGTCATTGTCGATGTCTACTTGGTATTTTCGATAACGATATTTCATACTTTTTCAAAAATATTTTCTTGAGAACAATCACAATTTTCTTCATTTCAGCGGAATTCGCTAATAATAACTCATCTTTATGTATGTATGTATGTATATATTATATATATATATATATATATATATATATATATATACGAGTAATTCTTCTGTACGTGCGTTTGTCACTGAACTCCTAGACGACTGGGCCAATTTTGATGAAATGTTGTGTGTGTGTCTGATCGAGTCCCTCGATGGTTTAGATTCACAATTGGATCCTCTAAAACCATTAGGTGTACGAGTTCACCTGAAGTAAAATTAAAAATCGTTCTAGTGGTCAAATTTTCGTTGTTTCACAACGAAACTCAGTATCCTAAAAAATAAACCGAGGTATATATATTTTCCAAAAATGAGCGAAATCCGACAATTAGAAGTGGAGGTTTACTTGAAATTCGAAATTAAAAACTGCCTAAACGACTGGACCGATTTTGATGACATTTTTTTGTGTGTGTGTGAGTGGGTCCTTGCATGGTTTACATTCACAATTGGACTCGATAGATGGCTCTGCGATCGGGTTATAGGATTTTTTTATGTCAGATGTGTAATCATCTGCATTATCAACATATTCCGCGCGACGATAATGTGACAACAATGCTCGCTTCTTGAGCCACAACAGATGGCAGTGAAGAGATTTCTTGGGAACTCATTTACTGATATCTAATTACGCCTTCCTTAGTAAATTTTATGGAAGAAAAATAGTTTATCACTCAATAATGAAACGAAAAGATTGAAATGTCAAATCCAATATTAAATGTCACTTACTATATGGGTAATCAATAATTCGAATATCGAGAAAACGTTTTCTGAACCCGCTAACACCAGGCAAGCAAACGTTCGGGCATGACGTATTATTTTACGGATAACTCATAATAGTCAAGTTTGTCTTTCAGCTCATTTTTTCGAAGAAGATCGTATTAAGTAGATGGACAAATTCCGCGCGACAACAATGTGATGTCATCGTGCACGCTTCTTAAGCCACAACAGATGGCTGTGAGAGATTATCTTGTGAACTTCGTTAATTTATAATTACGTCTTAATTAGTGAATTTTATGGTAAAAAAAGTAGATCCTGTCAGAAGTAAAATTGTACTGGACAATAAAATTTTGGAGCAGGTGAATAATTTTACATATCTAGGATGCAATATCTCATATCAAGAAGAAAAGGATGTAAATGCACAAATATCTAAATGTTTAAGAATGTTAGGTTAATAAATTCTATCTTCAAGCCACAGTTAGTCCAAAAGCATTCAAGACTAAAAGTGTATAAAACACTGGCTCTTCCAACTCTTTTGTATGGTAGCGAAGTATGGACGTTGAAACAGAGATATACAGAGACTTAGATATGCTGAAATGAGATATCTTCGGAGGACTGCAGGATACACACTACTAGATCACAAAAAAAAAGAAGACATATTAGAAGAATTACACATGGAACCTTTAGAAAACAAAATTTCTGATTATAAGTAAAGGTGGATGCAACATGTACATCGAATGGAAGATCACAGAATACCCAAACAAATATTAAGATATCAACCTGCAGGAAGAAGAAGACCAGGACGTCCACTGAAAAGACTTTTGGATGGTGTTTCTCTTGAGGCCGAAACAGGTCAACAAATGGCCTAAATTCGTGAATGTACTATGATGATGAAAAGTAACATTTTTATCGTCCGGCCATGACACGAGAATTGAACATTCGGGTAGGGCACCGATAGTATTCAAATATAATTCTTTAAGAGTAAAGTAAAGTAAATTAGGCCTACTTACATTGAATGAGAAATAAGGTTGTTGGTCTCTCATTTTTTTATTTTATTTTGTTGTGTGCCTATAGTGGTTGGAAGCTGTATATGAGTTCACCAAGCTACTGTATTATATAAAAACCGCCCACCTAGACGGATTTAATTCCGTTTTCTGAAAGCACTCTCCGAGAAAAGATTGCTGAGCTAGCGATTGTGTGAGACTGGTGTAATTCCATTCCTAACGTGTTCGCCTGTGTCTATTTCTTTTCTTTTTATTTCTAGCTTTCTTCTCCTACCAGAAACCATTTATATCCCAGCTACTACCAACTTTTCTTTTCTCTTACTCGAAGACACTTCATTCTTCAACTTTTGGTTCAAAGTAAAGTAATACATCATCCATTAATTCGCTCAACTTTCTTTCCAAGTAGCAGCCATTTCCTTTTATGTACATTTATATGTTTTTAACTTATCACTGCAGTGTTTGCAGCAACACAAACACAATACTTTAAAAAAGTTGGTTATAACAAATAACTTACTCCCACTATCGAAACTGACGGTCCATGGCCGCGCGGACGTACGTTCTCCCTACATCTCTATCCCGAGCTAATGTTTTCAGTCTTCCCTGTATAATTTACCTCCCTCAAATCATGGTTACTTTTTTTTTCTCGCACTTCATTATTGACTTACCTACTGGGCTCTTTCCCTGAGATTTTTCATACCACGCCCCTCTTTCATCCTCCATTTGTACCATCTGTCCTGTCTGCATTCGAGACTTAACTGTTCTTATTATATTGTCTGAGGAATAATTTGAGACGGCTACCTGCTTCGTTTTCCTGGAGTTGGAGGTAGGATTTTTTATTTACCATTGTCTTCTGGACACGAAAGATATTATACCAATGCCATCGACCCCGTAAAGCAGTTCCTGTGCGAAAGAGAGGGTGAGTACCTTTGTAGTTTCTTTCTAAAATCTTTTCTCAGGTTCCTTTTAGACTACAATCCTACATCTGATTTCCTATAAAGATCATGTAGCTCATTGTACCTGCAGCACGAAAACGGTAAATTTTCGGACAAAGGTTCCTCCTCATAACAATATCTAATCAGTCCTCTCTACAAGGCCCAGAAGTTTGTAAAGGGAATTTCTGAGCACTCTGTATATAGGCCTATTCCGCTAACCAGCAAAATCGGACCGTAAATTTGACTTGCTTAGCATTTCACTTAGTTAAGCAGTTCTGCGTAGCAGACTCTCATATTTTATTTTCATTGGTTCCTATTAAAATTGTAATAAACATGCATTTTCAACAATAGATTTTTTTTTCAAATGCCCCAGGATGTCCTTCGACATTCCTGGTGTTCTCTCCTGGCATGGCGTACTTGTAACCCACTTCTGAGGTTGGGGCGCCTGGAAGGCGGGGTTACGTTGCCCCGATGACATGATGGGTGATGATGATGATGATGGTGCGCCAGGAGAGTCCCTAATCCTAAGCTTAATCTAAGATGAATATGAATGATGATGATTGCGATGGCCATATGATTTCGGAGACCGTTTGGGCCTTAAAGTTTTCCTGACATTTGTCTTACAGGTGAGGAAAATCCCCGATAAAAACCTCACCCAGAAAAACTGTCCCGACCGGGGATCGAACCCGGGCCCGCTGCGTGATAAGGCAGCACGCTACCTCGAGACCACAGCGGTGGACTACAATAGAAATATAATTTTTAGCAAATTAATACTTTACATTGGGGTCCGCACGAATCCCGCTATGCAAAATAAGGTGTTAAATTTGGTATGCATTCTAACGGTTAAAATTGATCCTCTATTTGTTTTGAGCAATATGTCTTTGAAATGATGAAATTTTCTTTTTGAAACCTGATCTTAGTGGTTATGTAACTGATTCGTGTAACAAAATAGGCCTCTGCTGAGAGGTCTACAACGCAGTACTGGGCTCAATTGATGTTGCATGTTATAAGAGTATTATACTTGGCGCACTGTTTAACTGGCGGTTGGAGACCGTTACTTATATAATCGTCTTATAGCCTAAGTGCTACCTCTCACTCTACATACCATCCCCTAGTATAGACCTGAAAGAAAACTGACTCTGTTGTTAATATCAGTGTTGAGACATTTCCTGTCGTGTGCTAAACGCGATAATTTTGCGGTTCTATAAGTTTAGCTTAACTTAGAATCACTTCTGAAGTACAAATTCACATTTGAAATGTCTCTTCAATAATAACAAATGAGTCGATATTTTCAAGTCAGATAATAATACGAATCAACCTCTTTTTTCCCAAATACAACAATTACGTCACGGGCCCTTTAGTTTGGAGTACGCGAGCTATAAACTGTATTAAGTTTGGTATGAAGAGCCACAATATACACACAAATTATACATATATTATGCTACCAAAATGATGTCT
The DNA here is from genome assembly GCA_030220185.1 of Diploptera punctata. Classification (NCBI taxonomy): domain Eukaryota; kingdom Metazoa; phylum Arthropoda; class Insecta; order Blattodea; family Blaberidae; genus Diploptera; species Diploptera punctata. The sequence continues at coordinate 27,985 of JASPKZ010007649.1, forward strand.
TCATATTATTGCACACAGCATTTATTATTTTCAAAAGATTCCAGCAAAGAGCGGCAATCATCTTCAATCAAAAGTTGGCATAAAATAGCTTTAGATCCATCAATAATATAATGTATGTAATATATATATATATATATTATCATCACAAATCATTCATGAATATGTTGACCTGTTTCGGTCTCAACTAGACAGGGTCTAAAAGTCGTTTTTGTGGACGTCCAGGTCGTCGCCATGCTCGTGAGCGATACGTATATATATATATATATATATATATATATGTAATTTAGATGTAAGACTATTTTTTTTGTATTTTTTAAAAACCTGGTTGAGTGGCAGACAAGGCCTTAAGGCCTTTAACTCTGCCAGGTAAAATAAAGCTATTATTATTATTATTATTATTATTATTATTATTATTATTATTATTATTATTTTGGAATATTAACTGCCACAGCCAAACGCTTGAAACATGGAGCACTCCATATAGGTATATATATATATATATATATATATATATATATATATTCCAACATAATAATAATAATAATAATAATAATAATAATAGCTTTATTTTACCTGGCAGAGTTAAAGGCCTTAAGGCCTTGTCTGCCACTCAACCAGGTTTTTAAAAAATACAAAAAAAAATAGTCTTACATCTAAATTACAATAAACATAAACGATTACATGCTATAGGCCTATATACAATACATTTATTATTTATAATGTATTTTGATTTACTCTAGATACAAGAAATTAAATGCAGCCCTAATATGTACAAGATATATAAAAAAGAGAAAAAATATTAATGACGTAGTATAAATTTAAATAAATAGAGAACAATTAATGATTAGACAACATGTAACTGTATAAGCGTGACTTAAAAGTTCCAAGTGTGTGGTAACCCCTGATATCTTGAGGAAGATTATAAGATTTTTACATTATAATAATGAATCACTGAACCATGATTTCTTCTTGCCTCATATTTCTATGTTTTTTTTAAACTGCAGTGCTGTGTTTAAAAAAAACATAGAAGTATGAGGTGGGAAGGAATCACAATTCATTTAATTCTTATAATATAAAATTGTCCACTGCTGTGGTCTTGAGGTGGCGTGCTGCCTTGTCTTGCGGCGGGCCTGGGTTTGATCCCCGGTCGGGGCAGTTTTTCTGGGTGATGTCTTTGTCGGGGTTTTTCCTCACCTGTAAGACAAGTGTCAGGAAAGCTTTAAGGCCGAACGGTCCCCGAAATCATATGGCCACCAGCATCATCCTTATCATTATCATCATCATCATCATCATCATCATCCTTCACCGGTGTGGGAAGCAATGGGAAGCTACCACACCTACAATTCCCTAGTAAAGCTGCAAGCATAGCATGAAAATGCTATGATTGCAGTGAAGGATCTGCCTTCAGGCAGAATTACTATGGATGGATGGAATATAAAATTAATTCCTGATTCATAGTTAAATGTGGAAAATAACATTATAAGGTTCTTATTCATGAAGAATGAGTCATTTTTTTATATCTTACCTCATAGTTTCTTTTGTAAAACATGGGAACTGCAGTTTTCGGAAGGAGGCATCCCTTTCATTTTCAACCGACATTATGACTCATTGTTGTTATTTGAATTTTGTATTTTGTTGATTGATTCTTTTCTATTGCAAACTTTTCAGTTTTTAGTTTCGGTAAATTATAATGTTTCTGGATTAGATTGAGTCATAATGTCGGTTGAAAATGGAAGGGATGTTTCTTTTTGAAAATTGCAGTTCCTGTGTTTAAGTAAACATAAACTATGAGGTATGATATATAATAAATAATAGTTTTAAAAAACTAAAAGAACACGCTTTGTTGGAGGACTGAAAAATGAAAACTAATTTTAGTTTCCAATACGCGTGGGATAGAATTAGGGTGGTCAACAAAAAAAATCCCCTCCATGGTATCATTACCTTGTCGTGGTGGAGTGGCTTGCGTGCTTAAATGATCCTGAGAGCTATGCCGGCGGTAGCATTGCTGCCGATAGGGTTACCCATGCCGGACTGGTCGAAGGTGATAAGCCAGACGAAAAAAGTACCTTGGGCGAAAGAGTGACGATCTTTCACCGTAAAAATACAACCGTCAAGAAATGCGGACATGGGTTCACCTGCGGTAAAATTTTCCGGAGTAAGAGGGAGAAGTTATATAGTATCCTGCTGGAGTTCGGAATTCCTAAAAAGTTAGTTAGACTTATACGAATGTGTCTAAATGACTCAAAGAGTAGGGTGCGTGTAGGCAAACAGTTTTCAGACACTTTTGAAATCCAGAATGGTTTGAAGCAAGGAGATGCACTATCTCCTCTACTATTTAATTTTGTACTAGAGCATGCCATTAAATCTTTAGAGAATGAGGAAGGCTTACAACTGAATGGTATTAATAAGCTGTTAGTTTATGCTGATGATGTAGTACTACTGGCCGATAGCGAGGAGATACTAAAGGCCAACACGCACACACTATTGAGTAACACTAAGAAATTAGGACTGGAAGTAAATATCAGTAAAACTAAATATATGGTCACACGTAGAAATTCAATATATAATGGAAATGGACAGCTAATGACAAATGAGGGAAATTTTGAGGAAGTGGCTGAATTCAAATACCTAGGAACAATAATCACAAATAGGAATGAGATGCACAAAGAAATTAAACATAGGCTCAATTCTGGAAATGCATGCTATTATGCATTGCAGAGACTTTTGATGTCCCACTCCTTACAAAAAACGTTAAGCTGAAAATATATAAAACTATTATTCTATCAGTTATATTATATGGGTACGAAACATGGACTCTTACTTTAAGAGAGGAAAGGAGATTACAAGTATTTGAGAATAAAGAACTTAGGAAAATTTTTGGACCAAAGAGAGATGAACAGACAGGTGAATGAAGAAGACTACATAACAAAGAACTACATGGTCTTTATAGGAAGCCAGATATAATAAGAACAGTTAAGTCTCGTAGACTGCGATGGGCAGGACATGTTGCACGTATGGGGAATGAAAGATGTGCCTAGAAACTTCTTGTAGGAAAGCCAGAAGGAAAACGCCCAGTTGGTAGACCAAGAATGAGGTGGGAGAACAACATTAACTATGATTTGAGGGAAGTAAATTATACAGGGAATGATTGGAAAGCATTGGCTCAGGATAGGGATGTATGGAGAGCTTGTGTCCGCGCGGCCATGAACCTGCGGGTTCGATAGTGTCAGTGAGTAAGTAAGTAATAATGAATCACTAAATATGAAACCAGCCCTAATCCCTTCCATCCAATTAAAATTCTGATTATTTTTGGTCTAATAATTAAACATTATAGATCTTACAAATAAGAGAACAAGAAAAAATAAATCGATTAATATTTAAATCACCATGCATGTAATCAAGATACGAAAGAAGAAAAAAAATACAAACCCTATAAATATTAATGAGATTCAATCAAACAAAAAAAGTTATTACAATGCTGTTTGGAATAATCGTTACAACTTCCAATTCGATAAAATAAACTAATTCATATACAATAAAATAAATACAAAAAAACTAGTGTAATTCTAGACGGGATCCATATTTGAAATATGTAATTTAAAAAGTAACAAATTAATTGAATGGGATTCATATTTTATCGTGGTTCAGTACGCCCGGTTGATAGTACCCTGTGAGGGCCCCTTATCTAGGGTACAGATACTGCTGCCTTGTAGTTCGTCATTGGTTTGACAAAGGCTAGAGGAAGAAAACCTCGACCAAAAATTACCTGGTCCTCCAGGTTGGGGGTTGATGCATCAGGCCAGCTCCCTGTTCGTCACAAAAAAACAACAATGCTAAAAAGCCTAAAAACTTATGTCGATGGAAATGGATTACTTGAGGAGAGCAGCAAGATGTTCAAAATTAGACAAAATCAGAAATACTGTCATAAGAGAAAAAATGAATATTGGTTATTCAATAGTAGATTATATACAGTATAAGCAATTAAATTGGTATGGGCACGTACGACGAATGCAAGAAGAAAGATTACCCAGGAAAACATTGGAATGGTGTCCACCTGGAAGAAGGAGGAGAGGAAGACCTCGAAACTCGTGGATGCAGGAAATAAGAACTGGAATGAGAGCAAGGGGACTGGAGGACATGGATTGGATGGAGAGAGACGAGTGGAGAAGAAAAATAAAACTTTAGGCACATAAAGATGTGTAAACATTAACATTCTGTATATAAAATAAAAATAAAATAATAATAATATTTTTTTTATTATTATTCCGGCTTTTACAATGAATATACATTTTTCCGGTACCCATGTTCACAGTTAACTACAGATTGTTTCAACACATTTTTCCATTCTCGTCTGTTCATCCATATATCTTCTTCTATTTCCCATTCCCTCTTAGTTTCATTGATTCCCTGAATCCACGTAATATTTGGTCTACCCTTCTCTTTCCTTCCCTGTGGTTCCCAATCCATGATTATCTTAGGTAGTCTTCCTTCTTCCATCCTTCTAATGTGTCCGTACCAATTTAATTGTTTCTTCTTTATAATAATAATAATAATAATAATAATAATAATAATAATAATAATAATAATAATAATAATAATAATAATAATAATAATAATGTCTTCATATTCATAACACACGGCATACATATATTCAATAGAATTCTGCAATGTGCGGCAAACGTCTTCAATCAAAAGTTGGTGTAAAACAGCTTTAGGTCGATCAATGATAAATATCTAGAAATGGAGTGATCAGTGTTTCAAGCGTTTGGCTATGTGTTATGCTGGGGATCCATATTTGAAGTATGTAACACCAAAAGTAATAGAAATGAATTGAATGTGTTGTCATTACTTATTGAATTCCATGGTAATAGCCTCTTCTGTAATTGGAATGTTAATAATGTGGTACACGGTAAATTCTGGCCTGACCCAAGAGCGTTAAGCTTGAGGTTATGTAATTTGAGTTGCGTGCAAAGCGTGCCAAAATGTTAGCAGCACGCCCGTCTCCCCCTAGCGTGACTTTTAGCAGAGGAAGTATTTAAAAACCAAATTGTCTGCACCTCTGTGCAAAAATTATATTTATTTCATGCAGCGCACTATCGTTTCTAGCCGTTTCAACACCTTTATTTTTATCTCCAGACGAAAGTATTTGCAAATCTTCTTGTTTGCAAGGCATTATATATCTCAACCCTAAACTAAACTCCACGAAGCAATAGATTTTCAAGGGGAGTAGATGTCGGCCGCGGTGGACTAGTAGTTATGTTCTTGCCTATAGTTCGGAGGGTCGCGGGTTCAAACTCGGCCGGGGTCGATGGATTTTTTTTTAGGATAGAAAAATCTAAGGAGGAAGTCCTCCGGGATGGACTTTAAGCCGTGGGTCCCGAGTCTGAAGATTTTCAGACTCGTAATAGATCCGTAGGTGTCAATAAAGAGGCCTTTAAGCAACATTTACCATAACAACGCCTTAATATTACTTTATTTGCCTGTTAGATGTCTCTTGGGGTCGGTGTTGTTGACCACATGCCATCCATGACATCTATGAGCAAATAAGGTAACTAAAATTAACTTGGTCTATTAACTCCTTACAAAGGAAAGGCTATGGCTCAACAATAGGCTACGCCATTATATATATAATGATATAACTAATAAAATAGCAACATTCCAGGGAATATGTGGTACGATAAAACGATCACTAAATAATAAATCAACAAGAGAGACCCAATTGAAATTTTATAAAACGTTGGCAGTACCGGTACTGCTTTATGGATCAGAAGACTGGATACATAAAAAACAAGATCTAAGTAGGATAACGACGGCAGAAATGAAATTTTTGACATCTGTTAAAGGGTGCACTAAGGAAGACAGAATCAAGAACACAGAAATAATACAGGAACTTGAAATATTTGCAATAACTGATAAAATAGATAGATATAGACAAAAATGGAAGCAACACATAGACAGAATGAATGAAGATAGATATCCAAAACAAATAACAAAATACAAACCTAAAGGCACCCGAGATATGGACCGAAGTCGGAACGGGTCAACAGACCTAATCCATGAATTCGGATGATGATAATATATATATATATATATATATATATATATATATATATACAGTAAAACTTGTTCAAAGCGGAATCGCATGGGACCAATTTTTTTCCACATTAGACAACATTCCGCATTATAAAAAAGCAAAAAAAATCTTAGATTATAGAGCACCGTATACTTACTCTTACTCACTGACACTATCGAACCCGTAGGTTCATGGCCGCGCGAACATAATCTCTCCATACATCCCTAACCTGAGCTAATGCTTTCCAATCATTCCCTGTATAATCTACTTCCCTCAAATCATAGTTAATGTTATTCTCCCACCTCATTCTTGGTCTACCAACTGGGCGTTTTCCCTCTGGCTTTCCTACAAGAAGCTTCCATGCAAGTCTTTCATTCCCTGTACGTGCAACAAGTCCTGCCCATCGCAGTCTACGAGACTTAACTGTTCTTATTATATCTGGCTTCCTATAAAGACATAGAGCACCGTATATGTATTTTTATGTACCTTGGATTAATTATAGTTCCGCTGCGGTTGGAAAGTGAAGTATAGTACGAGTATGTACGAGCGACTTCGACGTTAACGCGCGAAAAACAGTCCCGTTTCGTCAGAGTTAAAAATGTCTCTTAGGCGCGTGTCCTGAAATTAAAGTATGCAGTTTCGGTTTCCACTCACTAACTATACTTTCGTCCACACCCTTTGGTTCCCAGCAATTATCATTCAACACTAAAAGTATCGTGTTTTAAAACTGTCCACAACCAACTTGAAAATGCCTTGAAATCGTTATTCCCAAGGGATATAGCAACAGACAGAGCTTAACTTTGGAGCATCGATCCGGAAATTTGGAGATTTATTGATTGTGGACTCCCACACCTCATTGATTTTTTCTTACCTCTCTCTTCATTTAATCATTACCTTGCATCCATTCATTCATTATTTTTTCTTTGTTTTAAAATCTCATAAACTTGGGTTTTTCCACATTTAAATTTAGTCATTATTTCGCATACTGAGAGTTTGTTTTTCTTTATCTTCAATCGCTTTCACTTTTTCGTATAATGACAATGTTACATACGATTTAGCCATCTTTATTCCGTAAATTCAAAACGCTACCTGTGAAAGATACGTATACAATCTATCTCAGATCTTAAACTAATTTAAAAGCTCACTGGTTATTTGTAAGATAGGTGTCACACGCCAAATTTTTTTAACGAACGTGTATTTCGCAAACGAGTGTGCAGTGAGGTCGAAAGAAAATTCCAGATACAGGTAGACACTTTGCTCGGCGGCAGGAATCATCACTTATTGTTAATTGGCCTAACGAGAATTCAATGAAGTGGAAACTAATTTATTTCTCTATCTTTCCGCCTTGTATACTTTTTTCGTGAATTGTGTAGAATATCCTTCCTTTTCCGTGTTGGACAGAATCCGTTTTATACAAAATAAATACATGTAAAATAAATACACTGTGTGTGTGTGTGTGTATATATATATATATATATATATATATATATGGGGCTCCATCTCATCCCTCGATCCGATCCCGAGTTGGACACAAGTTGAGGATATTACATATTATCATTGATATTATTGGTTATTATTATTATTATTATTATTATTATTATTGCTGCTGCTAAATAATTATTATTGTTATTATTTGTGTTGATATGTTTATTACTGTTAGTTTTATAGCTATTACTATTGATATGAATTATTATTATAATTATTATTATTATTATTTTATATATTAACAAAATCTGCTTGAGAAAAACTGGACATTAATAGATCAGATAAAAGGAAAATAGAAGTAGCTGAAAGGAAATGCTTACGTTCAGAAGCAGACTGTACATTACTGGATAAGAAATATAACAAAGGAATAAGAAATGAATTAAACATCCACAGTGAAATTCAGAACTCAAGATTTAATTGGCTTCCTGGCTTCCACATATAGAAAGAATGACACCTGATAAATTCCTACAAATTTTGCTTCAGTACTAACCCAAAGCAAGAATAAATATTGGACGCCCCATAATTAGATAGAGGGATACCATCTGTTAATATGGATACAGGTCTATAGCCTAATTCCCTCGCGTAGAAGATTATTATTATTATTATTATTATTATTATTATTATTATTATTATTATTATTATTATTATTATTATAAGCTGTTAGTAGTTGAAATGGATTTTTGAGGGCGATCCACAAGAGTTTCAAGAAGGGATAAAGTAAAAAAAAAAAAAACAGCACAAGGGAAATTATGCAAGTTGAAAAAAAAATAGAAGAAAAACGTTTGAAATGTACACCTTTAAGAATGGTAGAAGAAAGAAAATCAAAGTAGACCCTTGATTGGAAAACTAATGGAAGAAGTAGAAGAAGCAAATCAAGAGGACGATAGATAGATGGAGTAAGAAGAAGCATGGAAGCTAGAGATTTGAGCGATGATGCTTTAGACAGGAACCTCTGGCGACAAATTACTTTGGGTTGAGGGAGAAGCACTATTGTGGAATATTCCTATTATTATTATTATTATTATTATTATTATTATTATTATTATTATTATTATTATTGTTATTATTGTTATTATTATTGTTATTGTTATTATTATTATTGTTATTGTTATTATTATAATTATTATTATTATTATTATTATTATTATTATTATTATTATTATTATTATTATTATTATTATTATTATTTTGGAAGGAAATAGTTGTGTGTCATAACACAGACGTTAAGTGGTACTTACAAAATGCGATTTGACTGTTTTGATGATTTGTAGCTGTAATTGAGAACACGGATTTTGAACGCCCATTTCGTAAGTTTGGTTTTCCCTTAGTGAGAGCCTAAAAACCTGTTCTCTTGGCTTGCATTACGACCGGACAACGGGAGGTCGTTGCACCAGGCGAATTCAGTTTAAGGCATGAATTATTTACAACACTCTAGAATACACCAGGATTCCAAGAGCAGCATCTTGCTTATTCTCTACTAAATTTTGCACATTCGGCAGCCCAAAGCTTTCAATGGATTCTTATTCGTTCTTCAAAAAATAATGATAAGTTTGAATACGGTTTAATTTGAGATACAACAGAATGCACATAGGTGAGATCATCTCTTCGTCCTCCTGCTTTTTCTTCTTCTTTTCCTTCTTCTTCTTCTAAAAGCCAAATATTATAAATGACACCATTTTTCTTCCCTTTCAGCTATATGTTTAATTTCTTCATACTCATTCTTGGTCATCCAGGGATTAAGCATGTTGGCTCGTTACGGTTTCATGAAAGCTAGAATTGTTAAAATTGTTCAGACCATCTTCTGTGTGGGTGTCCAACATTTCTCCTTCCGTGTGGTTTATAATTTAGCAATAATTTTGGAAATCTTCCTTCTGGCATTCTATCAATATGTTCTTTCCAGTCATTCCTATATTTAATTATTCGGTCTGTATGTTTGAAAACATTTAGTTCCGTGCTTGTATCTTCATTCCTTTTCTTATCCAGCAGAGTGTATCCTGCTATATTTCTTAAAAATCTCATCTCAGCTGCATCCAATCTTTGTTCTTGTCTTTTAGTGATCGTCCAACATCCTGATCCATACATCAATACAGGAACATCCATTAGTAAAGTAAAGTGATCCCACAACAGGCCTCAGGAGGCCTTTGGGGTAGTAGGAGGTTAAGGCTCCCACTTTTTCTAGACAATCGGCACTTGTCAGCCGGGTTGTCAGCCCTGCGTGACGGCCGCCTTTACCCCAGAACAAGCGTCTGGTACTCATTTCCGTTAGAGGCTGAGTCGACCCCAGGGCCATAGTGCCGCCAGAGGGTTTGGGTCAGTTTAAAAATCCTGACCCCAACGGGACTTGAACCCTCGACTTTCCGGCTTGTAGCCCAGTGCCTTAACCACTACGCTACGGCGTGCCCCGGAACATCCATTACTTTATAAAATTTCATTTTTGTTTCTTTTATTGTTGGTATGCTATCATTTCTGTTACATCTTCCAGAACAATCTACCTTGGTCTTCCTCTTATTTCTCTCTCAAATTTTATCCTTGAAAAATTGTTTTAAGGAAATTATTGTGAACGATTCTATGACACAAAAAATACTTCAATTTATTTTGAACATTAATAATCTACTTTCTACCGTATTCATTCCAGTATTTGTTGGTCTCGTTCAATTGTCAAGACAATGCTGGGTTGAAATTTCATTACTACTATCCAGTTCATCCTTAATTACACTGGGGAACAGTGATTTTGGTGCCTTAATGTTTTCACCTATTTATGGGTATATTTGGGTCACTGATTCCAAAGATGATTTCAGTTTCGTCCTATCAGCTCTAGTTTTTGAGATAGAGTTTATTCAAATTATATACCAGTTCAAAAATACTGGTCCACATATACAACTATATTACTCGCATACAATTAAATACAAAAGAACAAATACTTTCTTTTTCATGAAACAACTGTATCTATATAACTACCATAATTTATTTACACATTAGTCTCGTTAGAATCATTAATTTTCCTCCATCAGGTCGCAGAATCCCCGTTTCTGTGATTTCCTCCGATGCAATGATCTTGGACATTCTCGGTGGATGCTCCAACAGTAGTCCGCCATCATATGTATATCCCACCGTCCACGATACCTTTCTTCCATTGTACTTAATTCCTGGTGAAAACGCTCACCCTGTTCCTCACTTACATCTCCAAGATTGTCTGGAAATCGATCCAAATGACTGTGTAGGTAGTGTAATTTGATGCTCATGTTACAACCTAGTGCACAAAAAGCAGTGAGCATATTCTCCACTAGTTCATCACTATTAGGAGACTTATAGTTTCCAAGGAAATTCTTCACTACCATACAGAACGAAGACCATGCGGCTGCTTCAGTATCATTCATTGAGTCTTGAAATTGATGGTCATTAATAAGTTGGCGGATTTGTGGTCCATCCAATATACCTGCTTTTATTTTTTCCTTACTCAGTGCAGGAAATTTTGTACATATGTAGCCAAAACATGTTCCATCTCTATTCAACGCCTTGATGAACTGTTTCATTAAACCAAGTTTAATATGCAGTGGTGGCAAGATGATGTTGTTTCTGTCAACCAAAGGTTCTGCAACGATGTTTTTTTCTCCAACGGTCATGCTTTCTCTAAGAGGCCAATGCCTTCTCACCCAATGTTGATCTTTGGCTCTAGAGTCCCATAAACATATAAAGCATGGGTATTTGGTGTACCCACCTTGTTGTCCTAGAAGAAAATTCACCATCTTGAGATCGACACACATTACCCATTGGTGATCACGGTAAGAGATCTTCTCTAGCACTGTAGCTATTGTATGTTGATTTTCACGCATAGAAACTGAGTGACCAATTGGGATTGACCTGTATATGTTCCCATTATGCAAAAGAACACATTTTAGGCTGCGTTTGGAGCTATCTATAAATAACCGCCATTCACTTGGTGTGTATTTTCTTACACCCAGCTTCATTAACAGTCCTTCAACATTCATACAAAAAACAAATTGATTTTCTACTGTGAAGAATGGCAGGAAGTCTGTTTCTCTTTGCGATAGACTGTGACCTTTGTTCCCGGTAACAGACATTGTTTCTCTGCCAGCCTGGAAGCTAACAACTCAGATGACTTCTTTGGAAGACTTAGATCCCTTATGAGGTCGTTCAGTTCCGCTTGACTAAAACCGGATGAAACTGATGAAGGTCCTGGGAAATCGCTGTCATTTCCCTCAGAATAGCTTTCAGTTGAATCATCCTCTTCTTCTGGTGACTCTGGAAGACTGGTAAAAATTGGAACAGGTATCTCCTCTGAATGTGGAACAGGGCGTCTTGCGGAGCGTAGATTGGGATATACACATCTATTCCGGTTTTTGCTATTGATGCCCTTTACATTGACTGAACAAAAATAGCAGTCATCACTATGGTTAATTTGTTCTCGCCAGATCATTGGTTCCCCAAATTTCAAGCATTTCCGTTTCCCATTTGTCCATTGTCGTAGATGCTCTGTGCACGTTTTACATACAATGTGAGGTGCCCAAGGCTTATCTTGATCTCCCAGTTGTACTTTGAAATAGGCCAAATAAGCTCTTCTTACAAAGTCAGTTATAGGTTTTCTTTGTTGAGTGAATGTGTACTCCCCACAGATGAAACAAAACACATCAGGATTATTCACACATTTTCTTCGTGTTGAAGCCATGTCAGTCTAGAAAAAGGATAAAACAATTGTCAAATTAGTAAAATTACATATGCAAACGGCAACAACAACATGAATATAACTTGGATTAAATCAATTAGTATTATGCAAACAATCGATTTACAATGGTGGTACATAAGAGCAGTATCATCAGTATCTTGCAAACTAGAGCTGCTGCAACAAAATGGATGACATTTTTGGAATCAGCAGTGCCGAAATACCCAGAATCAGGTGAAAAATTTCAGGCACCAAGAAAAAAATATTTTTTTGTTCCCCAGTGTTATAGGCCTATTATAATAATTATGTAATTCTTGTATGTTTTTATTATTCGCTGGTTGAGTGGACGAAATGGGATTATGACCTTAACTCTGCCAGTTTAATTAAAGCATTATTATTGTTATTGTTATTATTATTATTATTATTATTATTATTATTATTATTATTATTATTTATATCTCAATGGTATTAATAAGCTGTTAGTTTATGCTGATGATGTAGTACTATTGGGTGATAGCGAAGAGATCATAAAGGCCAACACGCACACACTATTGAGTAACACTAAGAAATTGGAACGGAAGTAATTATCAATAAAACTAAATATATGGTCACACATAGAAATACATTATATAATGGAAATGGACAGCTAATGACAAATAAGGGAAATTTTGAGGAAGTGGTTGAATTCAAATACCTAGGAACGATAATCACATATAGGAATGAAAAGCACAAAGAAATTAAACATAGGCTCAATTATGGAAATGCATGCTATTATGCATTGCAGAGACACTTGACGTCCCGACTCCTTTAATAAAACGTTAAACTGAAAATATATAAAACAATTATTCTATCAGTTAGGCTATATGAATGCGAAACACGAGCTCTTACTTTAAGGGAGGAAAGGAAATTACGAGTATTTGAGAATAAAGTTCTTAGGAAATTGTTTGGACCAAAGAGAAATGAACAGACAGGCGAATGGAGAAGACTGCATAACATTGAATTACATGGTCTTTGTAGGAAGCCAGGTATAATGAGAAAAGTTAAGTCTCGTAGACTGTGATGGGTAGGACATGTGGCACGAATGGGGAAAGACTTGCATGGAAGTTTCTTGTAGGAAATCCAGAGGGAAAACGCCCAGTTGGTAGACCAAGAATGAAGTGGGAGAATAACAACTATGATTTGAGGGAAGTACATAATACAGGGAATGATTGGAAAGCATTAGCTCAGGATAGGGATGTATGGAGAGCTTATGTCCGAGGCTATGAATCTACATGTTCGATAGAGCCAATGAGTTAATTAGTTAGCTTAGAAGGTATCTTAACTGCAGTCAGAATACGGGTAGCGGATAGAGAATTCAATGATAAAATTTGCATTTTCCCTTGTTACTTATCATTATTATTATTATTATTATTATTATTATTATTATTATTATTATTATTATTGTTATTAAAAAAGCGTGTCTTAAATTTAAATAAACTCCAAAATAACGTTCTTATAAGTAAAATATTTGCATATTGAAGCCAAAAATCGTATTCCGTTAAGAACCTCTCACGGTAGAGTCGTTTCATTAGATGTAAAAAATGAGATAAGTGCCAAAGAAAATTAATGTAATTCGGTTACTACTACACATTAGAGTTACGATTATAGTCAACGTTTATTAGCTCTGGTGGAACGAGTTAAGGCAATGTGTAGTACACGAGTTTCCCCTTATTCTGTACACCATGCAAATGTTATCTAATATCCCTAACTGCACAAAGTTTTGCTTTGAGAGTCAGATAAGACTATCAGCTCTTACGCATTTCGACTCCAAAATAATGGTTTTTGTAGGCAACTCAACATCCAACTGCTGAAGTATAATTTATAGAAAGGCTTTTGTCTGGTAACGTAAAGAAGATATTACTTACAACGGATCCTTCAGTTGTCACTTTTTTTCTTTCTTTCTCTTTCCTTTTATCATTTTTCTTCCTTTTTCTTTCTGCCTGAAATTTTAGTTTTTTTCTTTCTTTCCATGTTTCTGTTTTCCTATTCTTTCTTTCTCATATCTTTATTTCCCTACCTTTCTTTATTTCTGACTTTCTTTCTCTCTTTTCAAACTCATTCCTTTCTGATATGTATACAAGATATTTGTCTCGGACAGAGATAGATAGATAGAGAGAGAGAGAGAGAGAGAGAGAGAGAGAGAGATATGTAATATATTAGAAATATTATATTTGAAAGGTCCACCGCTGTGTTCTGGAGGTAGCGTGCTGCCTTGTCACGCAGCGGGCCCGGGTTCGATCCCCAGTCGGGACAGTTTTTGTGGGTGAGGTTTTTATCGGGGTTTTTCCTCACCTGTAAGACATGTCAGGAAAACTTTAAGGCCCGAACGGTCCCCGGAATCATATGGCCATCATCATCCTTATCATCATCATCCTTCACCGGTGTGGAAAGCAACGGGAAGCTACCACACCTACAATTCCCTAGTAAAGCATGAAAATGTTGTGATTGCAGTGAAGGACCTGCCTTCGGGCAGAATTACTATGGATGGATGGATGGATATTTGAAACAGTAGCTTAGAAGTTCATGGATGCTTACTTTAAGGGAGGAGAAAATATTGGACAGGAGTACCTGAGAATAAAGTTCTTACGAAAATTTTTGTACCAAAGAGATGAACAGACAGGCAAATGGAGACTTTATAACAGTGAGCTACACGATCTTTACAGGAAGCCAGATATAATACGAACAATTAAGTGTCATAGACTGCGATGGGCAGGACATGTGGCACGATTTTATTTATTTATGTATTTATTTATTTTACCTGGTGGAGTTAAGTCCGTAAGGTCTTCTCTTCCACTTCACCAGTGATAAATTATACATACAATAAGAAAGGGGAATGAAAGAGGGGCATGGAAGCTTCTTGTAGGTAAACCAGTGGTGAAACGCCCAGTTGGTTGACCAAGAATGAGATGAGATAATAACATAAACCATGATTTGAGAGAAGTAGATTATACAGGGGATGATTGGAAAACATTAACTCAGGATAGGAATGTATGGAGAGCTTGTGTCCGAGGCTATGAATCTACATGTTCGATAGAGTCAATGAGTTAATTAGATAGCTTAGAAGGTATCTTAACTGCAGTCAGAATATGGGTAACGTAATTCAATGATAAAATTTGCATTTTCCCTTGTTCGTATCCAAAGCGATCCTGAGCCCTTTTATAATCCTTTAAAATCTGAAACTTTCCGGGGATAAGGTTTGATGGTGGATAATATTAGCCACTAAATTCCGTTCCTAAGTTATAGGAAGCCAGATATAATAAGGACAGTTAAGTCTCATAGACTGCGATGGACAGAACATGTGGCACGTATGGGGAATGAAAGACGTGTTTGGGAGCTTCTTGTAGGAAAACCAGAGGGAAAACGCCCGGTTGGTAGACCAAGAATGAAGTGGGAGAATAACAACTATGATTTGAAGGTAGTACATTATACAGGGAATGATTGGAAAGTATTAACTCAGGATAGGAATGTATGGAGAGCTTATAATCGCTCGGTCATGAACCTACGGGTTCGATAGTGCCAGTGACTAAGTAAGTATGCCGTTACCTAAGAACATTTGTATTATTTCGTCCATATATTTAAAAAAACTTCATATCCTCTTGAGTACCTGTACCTTAATAATACTTGTAGTAACAATGCTTTTAACATCTGATGTAATTAATATTGCGATTCGAAACTCGGCAACAAAGGACCAATAAATTCTACTTAGAGGCATTTTTATTTCAGGGTTCTTAAAATGCTGCAAACCAAGGAATTTCGAATTAAATCAGATTCTGGATATGTGCAACCTGAAAAATCTATATTAGTGTTGTTTCGGAGGTGGTCCCGGCATATAACTGATTATTCATCTGGGGAAGCCTTCCATACACTTTATGTTGTCCAAAAAAGGATGTCTGTAATACAGAGTTTAAAATCCTCTACTGACTGATCTCGTGGCCGTTTTAAACCCAGGGTGTCGTGGGCCATTTATAATAACTTACAAATGAAAAAGTTAAATCAAGAAAAATAAATAAAGAAATTCCATTGACTCAGTTTTGAAACTGAGTTCAGTAGTTTTGATTCGGAGGCGAGGTAGCTCACTTGACCTCAGGAACTATGAACTACATTCTAAAGTGATTTTAGGTCACTTGTTTCAACAGAAACGATCCCAAGTGCTTGGGCATTATATTATCGGACCAATGTATCTGTGTCCCTTTAGCGCTGCAGTCGTTCTTAGAAAAGTTAACACCTGCACTCACTCCATTCCAGCGCTTCCCTCCCACCACGTCAAACAGCAGCCAGGATAACGTTTTGAGTAGGGATGTTGCCGAACTTCCCCCAAACAGTGTCATGGAACTTGAATACTGAATAATGTAAGTTTAATTATTACATCTGCATATTTAAGTAGGTCTAATGATGCTGATTGACTTTGATTATTTGCTTAATAATATTTGACCACACTGGACTGCAAGTGCAAATAATCTGTCCCACAAGAAGGCTCAAAATTGTGAGTCTTGGGAGAGGCGAAAGAAAAGAGCGAAATAGGAATACAGGTAGGGAAATGATTTAATATTTAATTTTAGGAAGTGATATTTTGAGGTTATTTTAATTATATTATTTTTAGTCTGATCATCTTACCTCAATATTAATGTTGATTTGTTCTTGAACATGTTTCAAAACAATTATGTTTTATCGTCAGCTTGTCCAGACTGGTTTTATTTATGTTGCATTATGTTGCACAACCTGGATGTCGATGTCGGCTCCATCCTGTGGTTGGTCAAAGAACCTCCAAACAAGGTCACGCTCCATCGGTATATCAAAATTCATAACTCTATATGAATTTTGATATACCGATGGAGTGTGACCTTGTTTGGAGTTCTTTGGCCAACCACAGGTTGGAGCTGACATCAACATCCAGGTTGTGCAACATAAATAAAACCAGTCTGGACAAGCTGACGATAAAACAGAATTGTTTTGAAACATGTTCAAGAACAAATCAACATTAATATTGAGGTAAGATGATCAGACTAAAAATAATATAAGGGAAATGATTTACTGAGGCAGAAAGGGAATTAGTGTTTAGTTCGCAATATCTTACGGGGGCACAGATCCGTTGGTCAGACTATACTACAATGTGTTTGATTTAATTAGTCTTTATTCTGTTTAATTAGTATATTTACTCTGAAATTTAATTCTGTTTGAGTGAATTAAATAAGAACAAACCACAACAAAGAGATTGGTTGTCTCTGTGTAGAGGAGAAATTGCTTCATCGTAGGGAATCGAGTATGCAAACCACTAAACAACAGTGAACAGAGCTCTTGAAATGTGAAAAACCACAGCATAGAAAGGGGAATTTTAGTACAGGTGCAAAGTTTAGAAATTGAAAGGGATTTGGTAGGGGTTGACGTTGAGTCGTCTGCTTGTGGACGCCGCGTGTTTGGCGGAGGGGGGTGGGGCGCCATGTAGGAGTGGGGAGCCTCCGGCGTCGACGGAACCAAGGGCGTCCCCATTCTCGGCGCCTAGACTTTCGGTTCATTCACTGTCAGGACTGGTGGGAGGGGCAGCAGAAGCTTCGGTTTCCATGGCAACAGACGAACTGTTTTTCCCTGTGAATGGAGCTGCTGAGTGTGTATATATAGGCTTACGGGGAAAGAGGATGGCATTCTCTTGCATAAATCAATTTTAGGACGCGGCGACTTTCTTTTTTCCTGTATAAAGCAGCTGACCCATATAATTAAGATATTTAAATAAAACGTCTTTATATTATATTTCTTTGGCCACCACCACCGTCATCATCACCATCATAATCATCTGTATAACTAGTAGTCCATTGAAGACCTTGGCTTCCCTCACAATTAGATGTCATTCCTGTCTACTCCCAGACATTCTTCTGACACCTATTTTTATTTCAAAATTATTCTCCATTGAATCCAACATTGCTTTAAGTCTTATTCTTGTCCTCATTTGCTTCCCTCCATTTATTCCTTAATATTTAACATCTTGCATTTACCATTCAGCTTTCCGTTTTTAGTTTTTATCCAATAATTGTTTCTAGTAATGTAAAGTAGTTCCTCCTTAGTTGATATGTTATAACTAGGGCCCGGATTTGGATGAAATGTCATCTTTTTTTATGAGTTGCCAGAAACGATGCAGATTAATAATTAAGTGCATTGTGCAATAAATATGTTAGATATATGAGATTTTTTATAGATCATTAAAATGCATTTTTTGTGATAGTCATTTTACAAATTTTATTTGTTATTTTAGGTCATTTTATTTATTTTTCGTACTTTTATACGTCAGTTTTTTAAATAATCTGTGGTTAAATGTTCAGTTTTTGTATTTTTTGCTATCTTGTTTTTTGTGCTCAGGCAAGTCAGTGAGAAACCACAGTATATTGCCTCAATATAACGTGAAACCACTGTGCTCTGCCTCCACGTGGATTGATTCGGGACTTCCCCTTCAATGCGGGAATCTTTCGATTTGTAATATTTCTGTTTGTCTCACGAGAGTAGCGTTTCTGTATGGTTGTGTTGATTTTCGTGCAGAGTAAAATGCCAAACCAAAAAGTGTCTAGTTTAAGACAGTATGTAACAGAATTCGGTGAACAAGTATTTTCTCCTGAAGGGAGTGTATTACTTTGCAAGGTGTGCGAAATTAAAGTCGCTGCAGATAAACGTTTCACAGTAGGCCTATATCACATGTCGGGCGCGAGAAACATTTGCGGGCTCTTAAAAATGTGAACAAAAGAAAAGTGTCTCAATTAATGTTAAAACAAATTGCTTCCACATCAAATAGCAAGTCATCTCTATTTTTAAAGAATTATGTGAAGTGTTTGTCAGAGTGCAAATATTCAACTAGAAAAACTGAACAATTCTAAACTATGTGATTTCCTTGAACGCCATAGGTCATAATGTTCCAGACGAATCTACATTGCGTAAAAACTATTTAATAAAATGTTATGAAGACACATTAAACCATTATAAAACCGCCAATCGTTCACTTTTGATAACTCAAGGATGACCATGGTGGTGTGTTGCAATGTTTAGTTAATAACTTCTCATATTAGTAGTTTAATAGAAATGAGATTGACCTGGTGATTATTATTTTTTAAATTATTTTATATTACTACTAAGAACAGGAATTGCTTTAGAATAGTTACCCCAATCAATAATACTCATCATTTCTCTTAGACCATTTCTAATTAATACATTAATAGCTATTAATTAGTTAATTATTATGAAATTTATAATTTTCATTAGGTTATTTTTTACACTTTTAGGTCATTTTAAGATAATTTTAATGGAATATTATACCTAATTTTTTTAAAAACAGTTTAAGGTCATAAACATCCTGGCCCTAGTTATAATATTAATATTGACATTTGATTCTAGAAGAAAATATATATATATATATATATATATATATATATATATATATACAACACACACACGATATATAATGTCCCAAAAGTATCTTAGTGGAAATAAAAAAATTAAGGCACTCAAAGATTATTCCTTTTTGGCCGATTTTCCTTATAAGACCATTATTTTGGGATAAGCTTATTTTTCCCTGAGAGACCAGAATTTTGGGACATACCCAATTCCTCCTATGGAAACGACCTTGATACCGTAGTTTTTTTGGGATATCTCCTTTTTCTCCTCTTTAGGATGTGTCCCTTTCGAGAATAATTTTCTTTTGGGAAATCCAAATTTCTCTAGGCTACGACTTTTTTCTTTTTTGGAATATCAGTTTCTCCCGATAAGACTTTTAAAGGAGTTGGCCTGCTCTAGTGCTCTGAGACCAGGTTTTTTGCGATAACTTAACCAGGGTTTTCCCCATGAGACCAGACTTTTCAGACATCAATAACACCTAGTGACATAGATGACTGTGCAGTTGTACAGAATCTTGCGCGCAACTGGAAAGGGTGGCTATTTGGAGATCGCTACCGGTGTCTGATTTCTCTTATGACAACTGTCCTTTTGGGATGCATACGATTTTTTTAGGCCTATGGATTGAACTTTTTTGGAACACGTTTTATGTGTGTGAAGTAATTGAAAAGAATTTTAATGCTCGAGATCGAAAAACAAGCCATTAATGTCAGCATTAGGAAACACGTGATTTGTTGTCGTATGACGTACCAGATGATATGTCAGTTGCCACTCCACTAGAAACAAATTACTGTTGTCACTTAATCTGTACTGACAAATTCATCATGCGTTTTAAAAATCAATATTTCTAGCCAAATTGTGGTTGACATTCAACTCTTATGAATCAAGTTCTACATAATTTTGTAATTGTAGATTTTCGCGGATATAAATATGATTAAGAAAGTTTTCTTAATTTTAATTATCATTCTTTAATAATGACATGTGGGATCATGCCGAAACGTCGGAATCAGTGGTCAGAGGCCAATCTTAAATCCATGACGCGGAAAACTTAAGAAAACTTTCTTAATTATATATATATATATTACAAGTAAGCCATGCCAGGAGAGAAACCAGGAATGTCCAAAGACAAACCTGGGGCATTTGAGAAAAAAAAAATATATATATCATCCTGAGGTCTGACAACTTCAAAGATGAAAGTTTTGGCCTTCTCAACAATTCTCCTTCGTGTCAATCTGTCTCTTGCAAGCTAGTCACTTTCATTTTCTTTAGATCGTTCATTGTATCACCCTCCCATCTTATTATGTCTTCCAACTGTTCTGCCTCCTATAGGTTTCCATTTATAGAGTTTCTTAACCAGTCTATGATCATCCATTCTTACTAAATGTCCCAGCCAACCAATTCTGAGTGATCTTATATGGTTTACTATATTCTGATTTTTTATTAATTTGTTTAGTTCGTTATTTGTTTTGATTCTCCAACAGTTATCATTTCCCCTATTTGGTCCAAATATTCGTGTTAAAATTTTCCTTTTATATATGTAATGGCGTAGCCCAACGTTGAGCCATAGTCTCTTCTTTGTTAGGAGTTACTAGATCAAGTTAATTTAGTTATGCTTATTTTCCCATAGATGTCATGTATGGTATGTGGTCGACATACCGACTCAATGAGACATCTAGCAGGGAACTAAGGTATTACTAGAATGATGAGATCGGTAAATTTTGCTTAAAGGTCTTTTATTCAGGCATAAAGATTTTTTACGAGCCTGAAAATCTTCAGATTGGGACCCACGGCTTTGAAGTCCCACGTGTGCAAACCATTGTAATTGTTTACTTCCCACAAATTGTATAATGATTCGTTAAATTTCGTAATAATAATAATAATAATAATAAACCATTATTTATATTGGTAGGATTTAGTACATGAGGAATATGTGAACTATTTGCACCATACAAATTAATTAGATATTTTTCTGCGAAATCTTATTTATTTTTATTAAATATGAGTTAATTGTAACGGTGTAAGATCAGCAAAACATTCGATCAGCCTCTTAGGCTAGTGGTCAGCGTTCTTGACTACTGTTCATGAGGTCCCGGGTTCGATTCCCAGTAAACCACTGAGGTCCCGGGTTCGATTCCCAGTCAAACCACAGGATTTTTTCCCCTTAAATGGAATTATTCCTGTGTTTGCCCATGGTCTGGAATTTAGGTTAAGTTCAAGTTAAGAACTCTCCTGGTGCTTCATTATCATTTATTACCCATCATACCATCGGGGTAACGTAACTCCGACTTCCAGGTGCCCCAACCTAAGAAATAGATTGCAATTCTGCCATGCTAGGGGAGAAAGCCAGAAATGTCATATGAGACAATCAGGTGGCATTAGACAAAAAAAAAAGAGAATTGAGATAATTTGTTCTGGACACATACGACCACGTTCACCTGCGCAAACTACAATTATGTAAATATCACAAATTTGGCAAAATGAATATGAATTAAATGTACTTCTCTCACAATCCTGAGCGAGTTCTCCTAGATGTTCGAGGATCTGCACGACAATAATGTCAAAGAATTTTCCTGGCAAAATAGGCAAATTATATCAGCATTACTACTACTACTAATAATCATTTCTCCTTTCTAAATTAATTTAATCTATCGCTTTGTAGGTACTTTTTATATGTTCCATGCCATAGGGAGAAGATTTGTAACTCTGGATCACATACCACATACTTTTTCACCATGGAAGGCTTCTGTGGATGAATGATCACCTCAATGACAAGGCCATCTCCGAGACAACATGAACATTTAAAACAAGAAACACAAATTACTCATTCATACTAAACAAGGTGAATATGATATTGATTATTATAATGGACACACGATGTTCGGGGACCATTTCGGTCTTACAGTTGAAAAACCCACCCATTAAACTCCCCGCGACTTATCTCCCCGGACGTTATCTCGAGATCACAGTGGTGAACTAATAATAATAATAATAATAATAATAATAATAATAATAATAATAATAATAATAATAATACATTAAGTATTATTAAAGCAATTAATTCTTATATTTTCAAGTTTTAGTATTTTATTTAACGACGCCCTTTAACAACTTAGACAAATAACATTGCAATTTAAATCTGCTCCTAAAAGGGCCTACAAATTTTGCCCAGAGGTCTCTTGTTTCAGGTTTGAGTTCCTTAACATGTTCATCTACGTCAAGAGACCAGCGCTTTACTTAGCCATACTCAGGCATTATGAGCCCTTAAAAGTTCATTCATAACCTCGTAATCGAGGTCACCGTACTATCACAATAATAACAATAGTACAAGAAATAATGGGCGAGATTATAATTTACCTCCCTCAAATCATAGCTATTCTCCCACTCCATTCTTTGTCTGCCATCTGGGCGTTTCCCCTCTGGTTTTCCTACAAGAAGCTTACATATCCATCTTTCATTTCCCATTTGTGCCACATACCCTGCCCATCACAGTCTACGAGACTTGAAATGTTATGAGATGGAAGTGGAAGACGTTGATGAAGATTGCCTTGTAAGTTCTGGATTCCGGAATTTCCTGATTACTAATATAAAGTTATGGAATATTCACCTGAAAGGTCCGTCTCCTCAACTTAATTAATTATTTAACTATTAAAATATATATACAGTCAATATGCCCATTTCACCAATTAATGTTTTTTAAACATGAATTGGTGAAATGGGCATATTGACTGTATATATATTTTAATATTTGATCACAAAGAAGATCACTTGTGTATTAAATTATTTAATTGTAGCGCTTTCGGGACTTGTCCCATCATCGGCAGGATTCAAAACTGGCGTTTCACTGAAGATCTGGTAGAGGGGGTTACATGTATTGGGTTCGTTTTCGTTTATCAGGTTGTCGTTTTTTGTGAGCTGCTTTCATGATTTCTATCTCTTCGAGTACGTTTATCTTTGCTGGATTATTTTCTCTGTGCATTACTGTTAGGGTGTTTTCAATATTTAACATGCGATGTCCTTCATGGATAACGTGAATATTCCATAAATTTATATTAATTTTGAATAATACCTCAACGGAACAAACACCTCATGAATCTTATAAAAGTTGATTCCTGATTATTGCCTAATGGCGCTCCTCATTAAGTTGAAGGTACGGTTTGAGGGCCGATGTGTTTGAATGACCTGTTATCCTTATTAGTCCCTGTTCCTGGAGACTTACATGTGACACAACTGTTGATCTACTAAGAGTTATAAGTGATTTTTCTAATTTTGTGTCGAGTCCGACTTTCTGAGCAGAGATTTTTCATCCATCTTGTAAGTTCATTATATCCAACAGGACAGTTTTTGTACCAATTACAAGTTTTGTGGTAAAAAGGATTTGGAGTTAGGAAAAACCGATCTGTTTTTACATTTGTAGAGCGTTTACTGACTAGTAATTTATACAGTCAACTGTTATTATATCTGGTTTCCTATAAACTATTATTCTACCAGTTATATTATATGGATGCGAAACATGGAGAAGACTGCATAACAGTAAATTACATGGTCTTTATAGGAAGCCAGATATAATGAGAACAGTTAAGTCTCCGTAGACTGCGATGGGCAGGACATGTGACACGAATGGGGAATGAAACACGTGTATGGATGATTCTTGTAGGAAAACCAGAGTGAAAACGCCCAGTTGGTAGACCAAGAATGAGGTGGGAGAATAACTAACTATGATTTGAGGGAAGTAGATTACACAGGGGATGATTGGAAAACATTGGCTCAGGATAGGGATATATGGAGAGCTTATGTGCGCGCGGCCATGAACCTACGGGTTCGATGGTGCCAGTGAGTTAGTTAGTTAGTTCCTATAAAGATCATGTAGCTCAGTGTTTTTTAGTCTTCTCCATTCACCTATCCGTTCATCTCTCTTTGGTCCAATTTTTTTTCCTAAGAACTTTATTCTCAAATACTCGTAATGTTTTCTCCTCCCTTAAAGTAAGATGATATAACTGGGGAATAACATGTTTATATATTTTCAGTTTAACTTTTTTTTTAGAGAACTTGGGACAGAAGTCCCTGTAATGCATGATGATATGGGGCACAGGTTTGCTTAATTAAACTTCGCCGGAATACGAACTCCTACTCTCCTTAATTTTCTTGGAATTCTAAACTCGGTTGAACGATTTCCCTTAGTACGCAGTGTAAAAGTATTGACTTAATTTATATCCAGGTTTTTTAATTGATCATATCAGTGATCAATAGTGGAACGAGTTTAAAAAGTTGGATCAGCGATAAATATAATTATAATATTTAAGTGAAAGGTGAAATTTGCAAATACTGGATATGTCCTAAGTAAAATTTCCAATAACAAGTTGTACGATCTGCACGTACCATCCTTGACCTGACCCGGATTCGAATTCGGGCCGCTTAGGTGCAAATCCTTTTCATCTGAACTGTGACTAATCTTCATTTTTTTTAAACTTGCAATCGGAAAGTGTTTTTAATTGCAGATAATTTTTTTAAAAATCTTCATAATTATCTGGAGAGAACATTTTTAAGAATGCGAAGTCATATTCTTAGAATTAAAACAATTTTATTAAAAATTAACTAACACACTGGCTCTATCGAAAAACCGTAGGTACACGACCGCGCGGAGATAAGCTCTCCACACATCCCTATCCTGAGGTAATGTTTTCCACCTGTATAATCTATTTCCCTCAAATTATGGATAATGTTATTCTCCCACCTCATTCTTGGTCTACCAACTGGGCGTTTTCCCTCTGATTTTCCTACCAGAAGCTTCCATGCACCTCGTTCATCCCCCCATACGTGCCACATGTCCTGCCCATCGCAGCCTACGAGACTTCACTGTTCTTATTATAGCTCGCTTCCTTTACATATCGGGGGCGCGCCGTAGCGTAGTGGTTAAGGCACTGCGCTACAAGCCGGAAGGTCGAAGGTTAGAGTCCAGGTGGGGACAGGATTTTTAAATTGACCCAAACCTTCTGGCGGCACTATGACCCTGGGATGAACTCAGCCTCTAACGGAAATGAGTACAGAACGCTTGTTCTGGGGGTAAAGGCGGCCGTCACGCAGGGCTGACAACCCGGCCGACATCAAGTGCCGATTGTCTAGAAAAAGTGGGAGCCCTAACCTCCTACTACTCCAAGGACCTGTAGTGGGATCACTTTACTTTTCCTATACATATCACGTAGCTCACTATTAGGTAGTTTTCTCCATTAAACCTGTCTGTTCATCTCTTTTTGGCCTAAACATTTTTCTAAGAACTTTATCCTCAAATACTTGTATTCTTCCTTATTAACATATCTTACATTAAATTTTATTTTTGTTGTTTTTGCTTATTAATTAAGTTGTTCATTTTTATTTTTTACATATATTAGTCCTATTATCATTTATTATTATTATTATTGTTATTATTATTATTTTTATTATTGAATCTCCCAATATTGCGAACCCTATTTCACCTTCCATTATACTAGGGTTTCAGTTACAATAAAATTATGTGCATTGGTTCACAGTATGCTAAATTTATAGAGTTGCATATCAATAATATTGTAATATAAATAATTAAATTAATGAATTAATTAGCAATAAAAAAAACACAGAACGAAGAAAACTATATTTCAAGTTTTGTTACTAAGTATTTTATTATATGGGTCCGAAACCTAGACAGTAAGTAGAAAACAAGCCAACAAGCTGTTAGCAGCAGTAGAAATGGATTTTTGGAGGCGATCGACAAGAATTTCAAGAAGGGATAAGGTCAGAAACAGCACAATAAGGGAAATTATGCAAATTGAAAAAAAAAATAGGTAAAAATAGAAGAAAAACGTTTGAAATGGATGGGCACCTCATAAGAATGGAAGAAGAGAGAATACCAAAGAAGATCCTTAATTGAAAAGTCAATGGAAGAAGTGGAAGAGGCAGGTCTTAGAGAACGATGGATGGATGGAGTGAAGAGAAGTAGACAGGAACCTCTGGCGACAAATCACTTCGGGTTGAAGGAGAAACACTGTATTGTGGAATATTCCTAAAAAAAATGAAAAACTAACTCAACGTCTCTTAACCCTTAAATTCGTAATGTATCTTTTTGGATACATCAGTTGGTTTAATTAATTTCATATTTTAAATAAATCAGAAGAAAACGAACAAAAATAAACCACTTAAATGTGTGTCTAATTATACAATACTCCTATCAATAAAAGTTACACAAGTTTTCGTTTTCACTGCGGTCCGCCACATTCAAATAACTAACAGAAGAAATTGGTGTTTTGCTAATTTAAGGGTTAAAAATGCAATAGGGAAAGTCACACAGCTTCTTGCAGCAGCATTTCTTATACAAAGCATTTGTCAAAGGCAAGTGAAGTCTATTTTGGCAATAATCTAATTATAGTAATACATTGTATTTAGGCATATATAGATAATTATAAATGTACAAACCATGAAACTTCGTCACGCTAGAACTGGGTAAATTAAGTGAAATCCTCAGCAAGTCGAATGTAGATTCTGACTTTGATTTACTGAATATCTTCGTTTCGTTAATTGAACTGCA
Organism: Diploptera punctata; assembly: GCA_030220185.1. NCBI lineage: Eukaryota > Metazoa > Arthropoda > Insecta > Blattodea > Blaberidae > Diploptera > Diploptera punctata. The sequence continues at coordinate 55,186 of JASPKZ010007649.1, forward strand.
TACATCCAGTTACGGAGAAAAAAAAGTTATTTTTAAATTTCGATTTTTAGGTGTACCCCCAACTCGTAATATATTTTACCGATATTTTAAGAACATATTTCTCGTTTTATTTCAATGGCATTCACTAGTGGAACACTAAAAAGAACTTTCAAGAATAAAGCCAGGAAAGACTCTATAATGAAATTATACAAGATAATGGCAGTGCCTAATTATTACTTATAGATCCGAAACATGGACAGTGACAACACAACAATCTGCCAGAATACAAGCTGCTGAAATGAAATTCCTCAGACCAATAGCAGGATATCAAAGAACAGACAAAAAAACATAACACAAATAAGACAACTAAAAGTCGAGGAATTAAACACAACAATACTAAAATACAGAACAAACTGGAAAGAACACTTGGCAAGGATGACTCAGAACAGAATACCAAAAGCAACATACAGCTATTCACCACGAGGAAGAAGAAGTTTGGGAAGACCAAAGAAAAGATGGAAATAGCAGCAATTTGGAGCCGGAACAGGCTAGTAAATAAGCCTAAACCGTGAAGAAGAAGAAGAAGGCATTCACCGAGTTTTGTTGCGAAAAGTCGGCATCTGCGGCCGCTAGAGCAGTTTTCGGGTCCCCCGCCATTAAAGATGGTTTCCTCAACTTGGAGTCGCTACCTATTGAAGCTACCCAAATTCTTCATACTGGTTGTACGCCGGTACCATACTGGCCGAAAATGTATTCCCCCTTGGAGACCTGGACCAGCGTAAGTCCTGTAGCTCTGCGCCAAATCATCTTGACTTAACTACTCGGCTACAGCGCGGGACAATTTAGTTTACCGAGTTTTGTGCTAAAAGTCGAAAATTACGGCCGCTAGAGCAGTTTTTTTAATTTTTGATTCAGGTGAAACGCCATTCTCATGATCTGAATTTGATGATTAACGAATTCAACCTTACGTTTCTTAATATTGTCGAGTTTTGTTCCGAAAAAAAGTTGCGGTAGCTATAATGTTAACAGACGGAAGATTTGTAAAGAAAATTTTAAAAATATGTATTCATGAGAACCTCCTTAGCTAAATTCCTTTGGAATTCGTGAAACGTTATTTTTGTATAAATCGTGAGCAGTGATAGATGTAATGTTTGAATTTAAAATGAGATGCTGGCCCGTGGGCCAATTTTTAATACTTTAGGTGATTTTATGTCATATTCGGAGAGCAGCGCGCTATTTCGCATTTTTTTTTTTTTGCGATACGGAAGCTGGGTTGTGGCTAATTATAGAACCATCTGATGTAAAAAAGAGAGCATCATTAATATTAAGATATGAATAATTGTTTATGTCAGTGAAATGAAATGTGTTCAGAAATAAATTATGGCTAAGATATAAAATGATTTTATATCATGTCATTCTGTTCTTTGTTTAAGTATATTATAATGTGACATCATTAAAATATGAGAATGTCCCAAATGTTTACCAATAATAAATAACTTTTGTTTTTCTTAGCCTCGTGAGTGATCCAATGAGGTCAACAGCAGTTGCCTCAGAAATCCTGGCGCCTTAAAGGCGACAGCAACAGTCGTAGAAAAAAAAAAACGACCTACCAACACATTCTTTTAAGTGACGTAGTTTTCTATCAAAATTCATCAATAGAACATAAAATATATTTTCATTTTATATTCTACATGCAATTTTTTTTTTCCTTGAATTATTTCATTATGGGACGCCTCAACGTATTCGACAATTATACGACTGGTTCGTATAATATTTCGTATAAGATATGTCTATTAGCGAATTCCAAAGAAATGTAGCTAGTAGCTATTGAGGTTCTCATGAAAATATTTTTGAAAAAAATATATATATAAACTTAAATTCTACTTCTTCATAAATTACCGTGACTATTTAACTCGTGCCCCAAATGGGATTCAATGACCAATCACATTTCAATGTTTTTTTAATTACAACCAATCACAGTCGTGTTTCACCTCGAATTTAACAAACAAGTTTATCATATTAAAGAAATCTCCTCCTTTTTTTAACATTCTGAATAGGTCATTGTATTATTTTGCAGTGACTGACCCTCTAAAAATACGGCTACCAGATTGTATATATAGTGCATGAAAGTCAGCAGATAGCGCATGCGGGAGATAATATAAAAACACTTGTAGCAATTGATTATACCACAAAAAAACACTGTTTGCACTTTCTTAAACGAATTATTTTCCAGTAAATGACGTTGTAGAATAATATAATTGACATCTTTACACCATAGGACATCAGAAATGAATTAATACCTATAATGTTGATTATAAATTTCTCCACTAGGGTGCATTTTTCAATATTGCGTTCCTTTGGCAATAAATAATATGATCTGGTTGTAGTGATGAACAAAATAAGCAATGAAGTATACCAATCGTTTCTCGTTTGTTTTCAAACATCGCCGTTTACATTAAATATATAAATATTTAAAATAACTATAGTTAAATACCGTAATGATTTGTGAGTAAACAGCTTAATTTTATTCGTTAAATAGTCCTAACAAATGTCACTCTTGATTTCCAAATTCTCTAGATAAATTGGAAATCACTCGTGGCATTACTTATGACTATTTAACTCGTGTCCCAGATTGGAGTCAATGACCAATCACGTTTCAATGAATTTTGTTTTACAGTCGTGTTTCACCCCGACAATTATGTAATTTTGATTACCAAAATAAAGAAAGCTCCTCCTTTTAATATTCTGAACATGTCAGAGCATTATTTGCAGTGACTGACTCTCTAACAAATACGTTGAATATAGCAAATAATGAACAGATTCCTTCGACCTACACATTTGATAATTGTGTGTTCAATAATTGTGCTTGTAAATACTGATTTTACTGAGTTGTTTCCGAAATCAATTAATTAACCTATAATGTTTGTTATAATATACAGTTTGATGTGTTTCATTTTTCTCCACTTGGATGCATTCTTACAATATTGCAATCCTATTTGGCAATAAATAATATGTTCAAGTAGCAGTGATGAACTAATGAAACATAATCATTTGTTTTCAAACATCGCCGTTTACATAATGATTTGTGAGTAAACAGCTTAATTTTATTCGTTAAATTGTCCAAACAAATACCACTCTTGATTTTCAAATCCTCTAGATAAATTGGAAATCACTCATGGCATTACTTATGACAATACATTACTTTCAAAACATCGCTTGCCCACTTTGTATCCCAATTAACTTTATGTGAGTCTCCATTCTTCCTGCGTACAAATGTCACAACTGGACTTCAAAATATTATTTTAACTTGCGTTATAAGTGGCTATTGTAATCAAACCGGCTCTTCTTTACAACAATATGATCTTAGATTACTTCCCAATAATAATTTATGAAAAAATCCCGCGCCCTAGCCGAGTGGTTGAAGCAAGATGCTTTGGCGCAGAGCTACGGGATTTACGTTGGTTCGGGTCTCCATGGAGGAAGAAATGTTCTCATGGAATATCGACGAGTGTGGGACCGATGCCCACCCAGCATCGCGACGAATTTTATATTTTTAACTTTTATTACATTGTTTATAATCTTGTCTCTTATTTATATTGAAGCTAATCTTCTCCAAAAGATCTCCATAGATAATAAATCATTTATAATTTTTTGAAACTTCACTTGCCAGGTTTTTGACCCATATGTCGCTCGTTCTTAATTTTGTTTTAAATATTCTTTATTTATTTTCCTTTGTATTCTTCCTCGAAAGAATGTTATTTAAAATCGATATTGCTGATTTTCCCAATCTATATTACAATTTTTTAAAAAAATATTAAATTACGTTAGTATAATATATGGTACTTATCATTTTCTGTTGCACAAGTTTTTATGAGTTTGAAATTTATTTGGAACCACAACAGAGCGCTGTTTTAAAAGCGATAATGAGAAAACGCCCCCAGAGGCAAATTTTGTTCTCACCCCTGTACTGAAAGAACAGGAAACTTAACCCTTCCCTCTAGCAGTTATGGCAGTTTCCTTTCCATTCATTCAGTTGTAATGTTCAGGTGCTTTCTTTCTTTTGTTCGTCTTTATATCATACTTTACATCGCCATTAAGTCTGGGAAGAGAAAGGGAACTCATTTTGTCAACTACGTGTACGGAGGACTTTTATGCCATACGATATAGTTCACGCCTCAAATTTCTATACAAAATAAAGCAATCTTTGATTTTTAATATATAGAATGTGTTTCTTATGCTTATTTCTTTATTGATTGAGTGGATTTGTTTATTTTCTAATTTAGAATACAAAATTGGATGTTTTATATAGATTTATTGGTTTTGTAAACAAAATTCATCGCATTTCATTGTTGTCCCAATTAGCACATTTCGCTTTTTATTCCAGTATCCTTAAATCTTAAATTGGTTCTGTGAATTAATAAAAAGTACTTTTTTTGTACCTTCTATTAAAAACTGCGGTTTCTGGTTGGGCAGTAAGACCCGAACAGGCCACTAAACCTGAAACCTTGATTGTTCGATGAAGATGAAATGAAAATATTTTAAGGGGAATGAGAAAATAAGATAAATTTGGAAGAAAAGAATAAGACTGTAAACATTTATCATAAGTAATGCCACGAGTGATTTCCAAATTATCGATAAATTCACGACTCACGAAGTGAGGAGTGAATTTATCTAGAGAATTTGGAAATCAAGAGTGGCATTTGTTAGGACTATTTAACGAATAAAATAAAGCTGTTTACTCACAAATCATTATTTAACTACAGTTATTTAAAAATATTTTTATATTTAAAGTAAACGGTGATGTTTGAAAACTAATGAGAAACGATAGGTAGCCTACGCTTCTACTGCTTCTTTTGTTTATCACTGCAACCAGATCATACTATTTATTGCCAAAGGAACGCAATATTGTAAGAATGCTCTCTAGTGGAGAAAAAATGAAACACATCAATCTGTATATTAATTCATTTTTGATGTCGTATACATTTAAGAAAGTGCAAACAGTGGTTTCTTTTTTTGGTGGTATAATCAATTGCTACAAATGTTGACATGTAAGCACTATTATATACAATCTGGTAGCCGTATTTGTTATAGGCTCAGTCACTGCAAAATAACGGTCAGACCTGTTCAGAATATTAAAAAGGAGGAGCTTTGCTTAATATATGATAATCCTAACGTTGATAATTATTTCGTGAAACACGTCTCTGATTGGTTGTAATACAGAAATCATTGAAACGTGATTGGTCATTGACTCCCATTTGGGGCATGAGTTAAATAGTCACTGGAAGATAAATAAATTTTATTTACAAATATTATATACAGTATTGACATCCGAATGAGCAAGTGCTCGTGCTCGGGTGCATTTCAGTTACACAAATAATAATAATAATAATAATAATAATAATAATAATAATAATAATAATAAGATGAAAGGTTTGCCCTAATGGGCATATTACACGAATAATACAAATAGAATATATACATTTAAAGTTAGGGGCCAGTTTCATTATTACATAAATTATGACACATACAAATAAAAAATAATAATGTATGGGGAAATAAGACTTATTCTAACAAAGGAATTAATGCGATGGAGAATGATATACATGAAATAATATAAACCATATAATGTGATGTATTATAATCCATAATACAGAAGAAAGTAATTAGTAATATATTGATTTATAATAATATAAGTAAAAATTGGAGAGGGGTTTATTGTTGGGCCAAGAGGTAAAGATTGGATCTAGTGACACTAGGAATACTGAAGGAGTTCTCCATGTGTGAGAACTTAGGTTGCTCGGTTGGTATTCGGTAGAGTTGAGGTTCTTATCTCGGGATTCCACGAGGACTTCGTCGGGCAGAATTAATGTACAAAGAATATCTGGTAAAAGTAGTTTATTCTTGACTTTTATAAACTGCAAGTAATTGTATATATATGAAGTGAATTTATCCAACTTTTTAGAACGTAGTGTTTTGAAGTGACTTGATGAAATTATACACGAGAAGTAAGTTAATGAAATTATCTACGAGAAGTAAGTGACGAGGAGAAGCCTCTCTCGCCTATAGGTAAATTAGATTACTCCCACTACCTCGATCACGTGGACCTAAGGTCTGTGCTTAGGCACATATAACGAAACATATAATTGGTTAATGCGCCCTCCTATTTTGATCCCGGGGGTGTTACAAATTTATTATTGGCGATTTACGCCTTCAGAGGTTGGACCTTTTTTCCCCGTGCTGGCTTCACGTACAGTCTAGTCACAAACATTAGCTAGGCTTGGGTTTTTTCTTCTTAGGCTTGGGTTTTTTCCTAGGCTTCCGACGCTAGAAACTTGCCATGTTCCCACACTTTTTTTGCTAACGATGTTTGTGTCAGGGTAAAACCCCCGCTTGTACATTAGCTAATGGGTTATGGTTATCACGCTAAATCAGTTAACTGGAGGCTTAGAAGATATCTCTACTCAATCTGTCGAGCAAAGGATCATTGTCATTAGTAAGTTATTATCATGTGTCAGCCACTTCCGTCTTCACAAAAGAAAGGTTTACATTACCTGAGTTGTCAGTATTCTTTAATAACTAATAATTTGATTACATTGATGCTGACTTCTTTGGATCATTTTATACGGCCTTTGCTCTTACATAATCAGGTTCCACTCTCTTCCCTGATCAATTTGAATATAAATATGACCTAAGTCCAGTAACTGCTTCATTTAATGATGTTATAATATCATCTGGTTATTATTGCCGATAGGGATTTATTTAGATTTACACAGGAGGCTGGATGAATGAATTGCCACAAATGCCCTATAAACAAATGGAAAAATCAAGGGATTTTTTTATTTGTTTATAATCCTCTCGCGTAATATAATGCTAGTATCATAGCTATAGTGGCCTTTAAAGAAAAAATGGCTATAATATTTTGGTTAGAGCACGTTAACCCTGAGAGTGTTGCCAGCACGTCAATTATGTTCAGATTGTAAACACTGATATGTATCCCTTTTACCTGGGATCGTTCTTTGAGGTTAAATAGACTCACTTTCTGCAATATAGACATACATAAATATTCATTAAGAAAAAAAAAGATACACCCTTAATATATTTGGTGGTCTACTCAAACCATTCATGCTTATACAATTACCATTCAAAACTATTTAGTTGAATACCAGTATAGCATAGATTGTTTTCTTCATGTGTAACTGTTTATTTACAATTTCGTCTACACCTTAATATCTACCTACATTATAATGTGCGTCTACAGCTTGGGAATTCATTTGCGATGAACCAGTTTTGTCTACTTCAACCCATATGTCGAATAATACTTCAGTTTTGCTAAATTTAATTTAAATTGAGTCAATAAGACTTATTTACATGGATCTATATCTTTGCGACCAAAATACTAAATATCGCGTTTAAGCAGCTGTGCTATCGTTATAAACAATTATTATTGATAGTATTACACCCTTATCATATTTTCCCCATAGGTATTGCATACATACGAATTCATCATGATTATTAATCCATGAAATATTCATGATTCTTAATATTTTATTCTCAACATATTTCGGCCCATTTACTTTGCCAAAGCATAGCTGGCTATATCATTGCTCAGCCAAACGACGTTATTTTCCTAAGCGTGCAAAATCATTTCTTTCGAATGCAGAATCGTATAGTATGTCACATTCGCTTCCACCAGCGACCATGACTCCATCTCATCTCATTATTAACATCGAATACAAATTCGCACAAATTGTCACATTCGCTTCCATCAGCGATCATGACCTCATCTCATCTCATTATTAACATCGAATACAAATTCGCACAAATTGTCACATTCGCTTATTCGCTTTCACCAGCGACCATGACTTCATCTCATCTCATTATTAGATAATACGGGATCCCTTGCCCTCAAATATTTTCAACAAAATAGCACGTGTTATACAAACACAGTGACGTGCCGCTTCGGCCCACGTCTACAAATTAAATTCTGTAAATATAATCAACAAGTAAATTCCTCACGCTTTATAGGTTCACACCGTCACTCGGCCTTTCAATTAAGGTGCATTGAGCTTCACCCTGTCTCATTAGCTCCTATGTTTACGCTGTCTGATTGTTATTTTAGACAAAAGAATCATAATCATCATGATATTATTCGTATTCAGATTGTTGTACAAGTTTCTTCAATTACCTATATGTATTAAACAATGACAATGGCCTATCTGGGCTCATTTTAACATTACTGGATTAAGTAGATACTGCAGCTTTCTGCTCGAAAGCGATTGGGGTTAAAACATTTAAAAAAATTAAGATCCATTCTCTATCGATAAGTTCAAATCAACAATTTATTAATCGCCCTCAATCTTAGCTGAAAGTGGACATGCATGTGTTATGTATTCACCCTAATTCAATTAATTATATCATATTCATCAATATGGGGGTTATTATCATGATTAATATCTAAATTGACATTTCACTTTATTTTTTTTTTCGCAGTCATTGTGCCCTTTCCTCTCGCGATTAGCGTTTTCATCTAGGCCTATTTAATCACTTTATTAGTGTTATTTATTTTAATTACTGATTATATTTGTGTACTTTACCATACAACACTTATTTATTTTTTTTTCACTAATACTTTTCATTTATGTCCTAATCTCAGCTAGTATTGAGTTCGAATCCCGTGAAAACTGGTTCATGCATTTAAGTATAATTTATCAGGTCTTGTTTTTTTTTTTTTTTTCGTTTGGGGATTATGTAGAGCTTATATGTTTGTACCTTTTGTATGTTATATCAAAATTTTGTCGGTATATAACCACTTCCTTACCTGGGTACTGCATAATTTCAGCGTTTACATTGACCTTTATCTCATACCTAAAATCACAGTAGTGTCTACCTGTGCACACAATACAATATAGTACAATGCAAGACATACACACATACGTAATATATCCATTCCGTTGTCATTCTTACGTGTAAAAATCTCTCCCTCCTATTTTTCGAGTGTCATTTTCACTGTCCGTCTATCTACCCTTAATACTATTAGTGTCTAATTTCACAGTCTGTTAACTCGCAAAGGCCTCCTGTACTATTATTATATACATGTTTTGCGATACTACGCCCACACGCAAACAAACTCTGAACACACGCATGGTAATTTATCGGGTCTTTACAGTCTCAATCTCATCCTTAGATTCACATATAATTACTAGACTTTTGTCAAAATTTTTCAAATGATTCTTACTTCTATCATCTATGTTAGTATGCGCCACAGAATTACTAGCGATCTCTGGGTTCCCTAGTATCTCTATACGTGCATATGTTTTGTGATTAGCCGTCGTCCAAGAAACACTCTCCGACGCGTATGATTCATTTTCGGGGCTCCTATCCTTTTGACCTCTACTATTTATGTTCTTTGTGATGACACTTATTTCATCATTTAGTTTGCTGATTTCGTTAGTCACTTTCTGTTCTATATTAGTGCCTAACTCATTAAATCTAGGCTCTACTATCATTTCGATCAATTCAGAGCGTTTATCCTGCTCTGCAATTTTCTGAGCTACTTGGGGCTTTAGTGTTTCTTGTTCGTGGGCTGGCTTTTGTACAAATAGACACATATAATTTACCCTTTTGTCCGAGTTCTCTACACTACAGAGCACATTCTTGTCGACTCGTTTTATTTCCCCTTGTAATTCCTCCTGTTTCTCCCCTAAGTTAGTTTGTAACGTTATTATACTATTGTTCATCTCTGTTCTCATTTGACTTATTACCCTGTTTTCTGTTTTCTCTAAGTCTTTAATAAGTTTTTGTTCCATTTTATTTATCTTTAGTTCTACACACGCTGACGATTCATTTATTTTCGCTTCTAGCATCTCTCTATCTTTTCTCATCTCATCCCTTAATGTTTCTTTCAACGTAAATACATCCTTTTCCCTGCTTATCTCCATCTGTCCTCTCCAAGTTTCAAGTTCCCGTTTCATATTCCTCTGCATTGCCTCTAAATCCATTTTCCTATTTCTATCTATCGTCTCTAAATCCATTTCCTACTTCTATCTATCGTCTCTAAATCCATTTTCCTACTTCTATCCATCTCCTCTATTCTCGACATTAGCATTTCCATGTATTTCATGGTGTCGGTGCTTGGATTTCCCTTGTCCTCTACTTCCCCTCTAGCTTCTACTCTTGCGTTGTTTTCATTACTTTCCCCTGTGCTCTGCTCTAAGTTCTCTCTGCCATCTTCGTTGTCCTCTCCCATCCTTACGATTTCGTTCTCTCCTTCAATCAGTTGCCCACAAGCCTTCTCCCTAATCTCTTCGTGTTTCCTATCCATTTTTTTATCTTTATTTGCCTGCCTCTTTCTATTCCTACTTCTTAACAACATAAATACACACAGATATATTCTCCGTTAAATCACTGTAATATTTTGATTTCTTATATAGGTAAAAAGTAAAAAAAATGCTTATTCTGTTGTTGTGTCACTTACTGCTTCCTTCCTTCAGTTGCTGTCTGTCTGCTTGTTGCCATCATCTTCTCTGTCCTGGTTGCCTCGTGGTCGTGGGACTTAGTCGTTCTGCCGTTGATTTCTATTCGTGTGTTACTTTACGACCTATTCTGCCCGCACGTTAGGGAGCCAATATGGAGAGGGGTTTATTGTTGGGCCAAGAGGTAAAGATTGGATCTAGTGACACTAGGAATACTGAAGGAGTTCTCCATGTGTGAGAACTTAGGTTGCTCGGTTGGTATTCGGTAGAGTTGAGGTTCTTATCTCGGGATTCCACGAGGACTTCGTCGGGCAGAATTAATGTACAAAGAATATCTGGTAAAAGTAGTTTATTCTTGACTTTTATAAACTGCAAGTAATTGTATATATATGAAGTGAATTTATCCAACTTTTTAGAACGTAGTGTTTTTTTGAAGTGACTTTGAAATTTATACACGAGAAAGTTAATGAAATTATCTACGAGAAGTAAGTGACGAGGAGAAGCCTCTCTCGCCTATAGGTAAATTAGTTACTCCCACTACCTCGATCACGTGGACCTAAGGTCTGTGCTTAGGCACATATAACGAAACATATAATTGGTTAATGCGCCCTCCTATTTTGATCCCGGGGGTGTTACAAATTTATTATTGGCGATTTACGCCTTCAGAGGTTGGACCTTTTTTCCCCGTGCTGGCTTCACGTACAGTCTAGTCACAAACATTAGCTAGGCTTGGGTTTTTTCTTCTTAGGCTTGGGTTTTTTCCTAGGCTTCCGACGCTAGAAACTTGCCATGTTCCCACACTTTTTTTTGCTAACGATGTTTGTGTCAGGGTAAAACCCCCGCTTGTACATTAGCTAATGGGTTATGGTTATCACGCTAAATCAGTTAACTGGAGGCTTAGAAGATATCTCTACTCAATCTGTCGAGCAAAGGATCATTGTCATTAGTAAGTTATTATCATGTGTCAGCCACTTCCGTCTTCACAAAAGAAAGGTTTACATTACCTGAGTTGTCAGTATTCTTTAATAACTAATAATTTGATTACATTGATGCTGACTTCTTTGGATCATTTTATACGGCCTTTGCTCTTACATAATCAGGTTCCACTCTCTTCCCTGATCAATTTGAATATAAATATGACCTAAGTCCAGTAACTGCTTCATTTAATGATGTTATAATATCATCTGGTTATTATTGCCGATAGGGATTTATTTAGATTTACACAGGAGGCTGGATGAATGAATTGCCACAAAATGGATGCTTTATATTTATTATATTAAAATATTCAAATTATTAATTTTATTTACTTAATTAACTAATTAATTTAAAATAATTAATTTAATTGTTTTTTAAAACTAGCTGTGTTTAGTTTACTTAGCTCTGGATTGGATCTCTATAATTAATTTATAACCTTGTTCTCTTACTCAACACAATTGTGTGTACGCCCGACTAAGAGTCTAGAAATGCAAGTTAAAATCTTGACAAGTCGCAATTTCCTTGCTGGCGGCACATTACATGTTATGTAGGTTAAATATTTAAAGTCGTGAATAAGATTCAACTCAATTAATGGTACATAACATACAATATTCCATTCCAATATAACCTCTCACCTTATAGGTACTTTTACGTGCCACATTACGGTGGCACGATCCTGTCGAGAGAGGGATTTTAACTATGGATCGCATACATACTATTTTGACCATGCAAGGACACGAGGCTTCCCCGAATGGGGGATCAGCTCAATGTCAGGGCCTCCACCGAGACAACACAACAATAAGCCGAAACACATCATTCACACATACTTTCATACTAATGGGAATATGATAATAATTATTAAGATGGCCAAATGATGTTCGGGGACCGTTTGAGCCTTAAAGTTTCTTTACATTTTTGTTACAGGTGAGGAAATACGCAGAAAAAAAATTCACTCAGGAAACTTGCCCTGACTGGGGATGGAACCCGGCCCCGCTGCGTACGAGGCAGCGACGCTACCCCGAGGCAACAGCGGTGGGTAACATACATTATAAATTTCATAATCTTAAATATGGTTTATTTCGGAAGAGAAGTAAAGCCGAGGGTCTCGTCGATTTACGGCACGTAAAAGTACTGCATTGGATCTAGTCCCATGGCAGAATATATTTTCTCATAAGATTTCGACCAGTTTCGGACCGGTTCTCACCCATCATCTGAGAAATTTGTGCAGCTACAATAAATAGCGGCCCCTATTAAAAAAACTATAACGGTAGGGTGATCCGTCATGCTGACCACATGTCACCCCTATACTGGTTAGATTATGAGCTTGATTAACAAATGTAGATGTAAGGCCAGCAGCCCCTAGGGTTGTCGTGCCAAGAAAAAAAGTTAAAATCCTTAAACCTTAAATAAAAGACCACTGAGAAACATTTGCCTGCCCTTACATGCACAGCTTTGAATTTCGGCGCTAATGACCTGAGGCTGTTAAAGAGGATCGTTAAAATAAAATTATCATCATAGCTAGAACCTAAACTTCATAATCGAAAATTAATGTAAGGGATTTCAACCCTGCGTGACGGCCGCCATCTCCAGATCATGGGTCTGATACTCATTTAGATTAGAGTTTGAGGCGAGCCCAGAGTCCTGTTACCGCCAGGTTAAAAATACCGGCCACATTGGGAAATGAACTTGCAACCTTCCGGATTGCATCTTATTGCTGTAACAGTACTGATTGCCCTTTCTTAGGGAGCGAACATACATTAATTGAACTATGAATGTTTTCATTATTTTTTATACGACAATGCGTTCTGTCGTACTTATAGAAATGGCGACCATGATTGAAAGTTCAATTTCCTAAATTTCGGGTTTGCCAACCTATAAATAACTAAATAAACTCCAAAACTCCATGGCACGACAGGCCTAGAAGGCCTTTGGCTTACCAGCCGGCTGCTGGCCTCACATCTACATGTTAATCAAAGAGGTAGACGATCATCTTGCCAGTATAGGGGTGACATGTGGTTGCATGTCGGGTCCCCAGCCGTTATAGCTGGCTTTCTCAACCTGGATTCGCTACTTATTGTAGCTACCCAAATTCTTCACGATGCTGGATGGGCACCGGTCCCATACTGAAAGAAATCCCATGAGAAAATTTCTTCCCCCCATGGGGACCAGAACCACCGCAAGTCCCGTAGCTCTACGCCAAGGTTTCTTACCTTGACCACTCGGCTAAGGCGCGGGACTAATAACTAAATAACTCTACTGTAATATAACAAATTACTTACCTAGGGCGGGAAGTAAAACCACTGCCCTTTATGTATACTGAGTACAATGTGTATATAAAATATGTCCAAAAGGTAATGTTAATACACATTATACGAAACAAATTTCTGCATTTTAAATGAACTGAACTTTATTTGAAACAATATAAAACAATAAATTCGTACTTGCTGCCATTTTGTGTGATTGGTGTCACAGCCTACTGTAGTCTCAACTAAATTATTTTCGGCTTTTAGCGTATATACATTAACTAGACCGTTAGCGTCAGTCAGATGTTTATAATGAACGCAAATATTTCCAACAAATGTTATTATTTTACTATTATTTATTATTTTGAAAACACCATCGTGCAAAAAATAATGTACAACACACATTTGTGAAGTATTTTACAGAATCTCAACTTAAATACATCTTTTTTTGACCCTGCAGGAGGGGGGGATCCTATTTTGTATCAACATTTATTTTGATTTTTTGGGAAAATAAAAAATTTCGCTATCGCTAGGTTTCTAATCTTTTCCTCGCTTCTGTAAAAACTACTTGCCAACCTCGCATCGTAATATGTACTATTATAATGTTACTGTTGGCTTGTTAAACTAATTCTGCGAGCACTTTAAGGCAGGTGAATTTAATGGTTGTGGGAATTGAATTTGAACGTGCCATTCTCATTAAGTACGGTGGTGCCCACTTGGCGACCTTGACCCGGATTTACCCTTTTCCTTCTCTTTCCATCCATTCCCCCCTCTTTCTCTTATCTGCCCTTTATATTAGTATTCCAAGCGCGAGTTGTGACTTCCAGTCCTCACTGGAAATAATCACGTGTGCAGTTCTCTTCCCCCGGTTTAAGCACACGTGCAACAGTAGATGACTATTTTCTCTAAGTACCGGAAGTTTTTATTTTAATTGCTTCAGTTTTTTTTTTTTTTTGCCTGTTAATGTGCGATTAAAGATACTTATTGTACATGTTTTTGCATGATTAAATAACTTATTGACAGTTTAAAGTTTTCTTTTGCATCAGCATTTTTTTTTTTCATTATGGAGAATGAAAGAAAATTGAAAATGTTAATGCTCTCCGCTGTCATGACATGTCGGTTCGAGTTTACAGTCGATTTTAAATCTCTATCTTGGATTTGGATATTATTACGTAATATGATATTCAACTCTACAGTATATACCCAATTTAACACCTTATTCTGGTAAGATTAAAAGGAGACTGACTATTTAATCAATCCAGACTTCTTAAAGGTTGAATTTGATTAATATATAGGCCTAATCCCCCAAAATGAAAGAAATTTAAGAAATGTTCGCCTTCTATCGGGGTTACAGCGGGTCTCAATGTAAATATATATATATCTTCATTATCCGGTAACATGGCAGCTGCCGCCGTCTTCCGGAAACCAAACGCCATTCCTCTCTGTCCATCCATTGATCTTCCTCCAATCCTCTGATATTCATAGCTGCTTGTACCCCTTCTATCCAAGTTTTCTTCGGTCTTCCTCTCTTCCTCCTTTATATTTGGATCAATTCCATAACAATTTTAGGCAATCTTTGCTCTGGCATTCTTTTGACATGGCCATACCACTGTAATCTTTTCTTTTCTATAATGCCTATGATGTCTGGCTCCTCTTGTACACCCATAATTTCCCTCATTTCTTTATTTCATATTCTATCCATTCTAGATTTTCCAGCTGATCTTCTTAAAACATCCATTTCTGTACTTAAAATTCTTTTCATTTCCCTGGTAGGAATTTGCCAGACTTTAGCACCATAGGCCTATATTAAAATGCTCTGAATTATGGTTTGATATATATATATATATATATAGTTAGAGGTTTCGGGTTCATATAAAGGGTTCAGGCGCTTAATTTTCTTTTCACGTCATATTTGGCCTTCATTGCTAAATACTAACATTTAATTATAACATCAAAATAAAAAAAGCAGAGATGATTATATACATGGGGACTTAAATATTAATCGATTTATTTTTCTTGTCCTTTTATTTGTTATATCAATAATATTTTTGATTATTAGCCCGAATATAATTAGAATTTTAATTGGTTGAGATGGGTTAGGTTTAGTTTCATACTGTTTAGTAATTTATTATTAAAGGAAAATGTTCTCATTAAAACTGCTTTCTTGTTATAGAAGCCGTTAGATGGCACTGCGGACGATGTCTCGCTGCCTCTTATGTAGAGAATTGTAAATAAGAAAAGAAAAATTATTTTTGCACTAGGAGCTTGAGTGGACAAGTTGGTATGTCACTAATGTACAAAGTTAGAGGTCTAGGGTTCATATCCCGGTTCAGGCATTTATTTTTCTTTTCGTGTCTATATATATATATATATATATATATATATATATATATATATATATATATTTGGAAATTAAGTTTCTATTGTTAAAAATAATTGTATTACAATTTTATGGCCGTGAGTCCCAAGTCTGAAGATTTTCAAGCTCGTAAAAGATCCTTAAGCCTGAATAAAAATACCTCTAAGCAAAATTTACCGAATTTTCGCGTCCTAATACTACCTTGGTTTCCTAGATGTCAGTATGAGGCGGAACGCTGACCACTCTATTGACATCTATACGAAAACAAGTGTAACTAAATTAGTATGGTTCAGTTTCTTCCCTGCAGGGGGAGAGCGCCTAAATCTCGTTGAGGGAAACAAGGGCTTACAAAATGATGACGTAATAAAAATAACTTATTTCTAAATGTGTTTGTATCATTAATTAAATTAATAAATAGCGTTGAAGTAGCTTTGAAATACTAAGGAAATCAAATATATTTATAAAAGTATATTTGAATAAAATAATGAATTATTTAAATAAGTAGTAATTTAAGTAGGTTTTAAAAGCAAGGAAATCGAAATCACCGTTCCTTCAAAAATAAAAATCCTCATTTTACACTCTCTGTATGTGGGGTTGTGTGAGCCTCAGAGATTAGTGAAACCATTCTTCTCTTATTTCAGCTATCTTTCCATTTTAGCTAACTCATATTCTCGAACCACAAGGTTCATTGACCCCTCGCCCCATAGACATGAGCTCTCCATATATCCCTATCCTGAAATAGTGTTTTCCAATCATTCCCTGTACAATTCACATCTTCAAATCATGATTAAATGTATTCCTCTACCTCATTCTTGACTTACCTACTGGCTACTTGCCCTCTAGTTTTTATTTTATGCCTATTTCACTCCCATTCACAATCTATGATACTTAAAAATGTTCTTACTACAAATGACTTCCGATAAAATCATGTACCTCACTGTTATGTAGTTTTCCCCATTCACCTATCTGTTCGTCTCTCTTTGTTCCCGCTCTTACATTGTTGATGCATAACTGTCATATGAAAAATAACTTGCAATATCCAGTATTGTTAGTTTGGCGCTACAATAAATAGTGAAGATTGACTTAAACTTTAAACATACTTTTCTCGAAACTTACCTGACACATAGCTGGTTGATGCATAACGCCATTCAATATACCTCCCTCAAATCATGGTTAATATTATTCTCTCATCTCATTCTTCGGCTACATAATGAACATTTTCCCTCTGGTTTGCCTACAAGAAGTTTCTATGCCTCTTTTTCATTCCCCATTCATGGCACATATCCTGCCCCACGCAATTTATGAGACGTAATTGCTCTTATTGCATCTAGTTTCGTATAAATATGGATTATACTCTTAGAATATAATTGTAGAACTGTCATGTTTATTTAATGATGCTTTATATTGTTTGTAGAAAAAAGTGTTTTTTTTTAATTGTTGTTAATATTTTAATTTCAGATTCCTCAGACAGAATCTGATTCCAAAGATCCTCATGAACTACAAGTACTGAAAAAACCGAAACTGGATACAGTAACCGAATCTTATGGTACATATTTGTATCCAGTTACGGATCCAGCCACCCAAGTTCTTTGGTATGATCAATGGACACGCATGTCAGCATTCAGGCCCTGGCCCTCCATCCTTACCAAGGAGGGCAAGGCCCAACCCCCACCTCCACCAGTCATCAGAGAAAGGTGAGACTTGTATTTACTAAATATATCATAATTATAATCTTTAGATTAAATTAAATAGCTTTTTATTGAATCAGTGCCTTTTTAGTCCCCATTTTTAAAAAGTGTAACCAAAATAACATGTAACAACTCATGTTTGACCGAGATGTATTATACCATGGGAGATTTATATAGATAAGTACATGATCATTTCAATTACATGAATTTGGAAAATGTTGAACTCTGTAAATCTTGGAGGAGCCTGTAATATATTTTAAGGGGGGTGATGGGTGAAAAATTAACCATTTGAGATCAAAATTGGCATTTTTTGTTTTTTGTACTAAAAAATAGCCTGTACTCTAATGTATATGTTGGCAAAGTTTCAGAGGCCTATGGGCACTTCTAAGTGGCCTAAATTATGTCAGAGTTAAAAGGCTGCGCCAGTTAAATACTACATGCATTTAAATCTTTAAACTTGTTTTTCCACACTTTTATTTTCACTGCATTTTTGTACATTCAAAATTAAATGGAATTCAGAAATTTTGTCCTAGAAGGTTAAATTTTTACTGCATGTCCTAAAAACAATGGGTAACAAAGTAGTGCATGGGTTTCATGATTGAAGTGGTATTTTAAGAAATAAAAAATAAAATATATGCAATTATTATTTTTTTTTGTAATTCCACACATGAGGTACAACATTTTTTTTCTCCCTTTGTATTCACAATATAAGAATTCTAATGCATGATGTTTTTCTAAATATTTTAGGGGTCTTATAAAATATAATTTATCATTTTGTTACAAATATGGTTTCTTCCTGAAAATCTTATATACTTAATGCTATAAATATTTTCAGCTTATCCACCTCTGTGCCTACGTACCTGAGCCACAGCCCACCTGTATTGTTGCATCCAGAGAGGGTTGTACCCATGTCAGAGTCGGAGAGATTTGAGCGTACTTTCCAACCGAATGTTGCTTTGGCACCGATACCACAGCACCACCGATCTAGGATAGAAACATCTAAAATGGAGGTAAGTATGCTACTTACTACCTGCACTATTTTTTTTTTTTTAGTATTTGAGAAAGTAAAATTTGATTTGTCCAATCTACATTATAAGAACTAATAATCTATTCGTTTGTGGGAGACTATTGTTGTATCTTCACCAGTGATGCAGCCAGGTTTTATTTGGGGGAGGGGGAACTCCATCAATTTTCGCAAAGCCCGTAAGTAGAGACACAATTGTCCCACATTTAATTGCAATGAAAAATGGGTAAAATATTATTTATTTATTTTAGAATTGAAGAATGTCTATATTTGAAGAGAAAATGCTCTATCCCTGAACTACCTGAGCACATTTGCTCAGGTAGCTCAGGGGTAGAGCATGCACCTAGAAAGCCAAAGGTCCTGTGTTCAAATCCTGGTATTAGCCTATAATTTTTCTCTTCAAATATAATTTGTCTTTCAGTGATAAATTAATAATAAAAATATAATTTGTCTTTCAGTGATTAAATTAATAATAAAAACATTGAACAATGTTGAACTTTCATAGAAAAAATCATTGAGGTTTAATTTAAGTTAAATTAAAATGCTTCACACATCACCTCATATCCAGTCTTCTAAGTAGACTGCAGTTTCAAATCCTTGGCGGCTTCATCTTCAGTATCCTCTCATTGATTGATGTTATGTTGATCAGAATAACTGTATGTCTGATGGACATAACATCAGTCAATGAGAGGTACTGAAGATGAAGCCGCCAAGGATTTGAAACTGAGGTCTACTTAGAAGACTGGATATGAGGTGTTGTGTGAAGCATTTTAATTTAATTTACATTCAAGAATGTTTGTTTAAAATTGCATATTTTTGTAATACAATTTGGTTTATGCAATGAGCTGGAAATTAATTTTCTATCTATACAGCAGATGGTGGTAGAATTTTCTTATTTTGCTAAAAAATTTTGAGTTTTGACTAAACAGTATAATATGTCTAATCATCCTCTTTGTAGGTCCTCCATTCATCTCTTTTTTCGTAGGTTTTTCTTCCTCTCAGTTCTTCTCATTTGTATTCCCTTTCTGACTTGGTTAATCCATTTTTCCCATGGTCATCTTGTGATTGTTTTCCTTGTACCTTGAGATATACTTGTAACATTCTATTTGTAGTCTTCACTTTTCTACTCTTTTCAGATGTATAAACCTTTTTTTTTCTCTGTGTCATCAGTTTTTTTTTTTTTTACCTTCAACATTTGTAGGCATGTCTAATAATTTTAGCATCCCCCCAACTAAAGATTCTAGTGACACCTCTGGTCTTCACTTTAAAATTTCTTACAATGTTAGTAATTATATTAAAACAACATTATGCTTAAATCAGATGTATGAAATTAATAATAAGAACATTGAACATTATGCTTACTGTAATAGTGGTTGTTTATCATAATCAGTAAATCACTTATTTTCCTTGGCAACAAAACTTATTATATTTAATTAATGTTGGGAAGTAAACATTATGAGGTATAATCATTAAAATTCATCGGAGAACATATTGTTTAAACAACTCACCTCATAGGATTCATGCTTCCATGATATCGCGATTTCAAACATAATCATGTTCATCGTCAGCCATAACTCCGACTGATGAAATTCTTCGGCCGTCAACTATTCTATTGTCGCCATCTTCAGTGCTGCCATCTATGGTTGAATTTATGAACTTCGAAATCAATGTAATTTCGTTAGGGATATCAAAATTCATTGATCTATTTTTGTTTTTCTGAATGTATATTTTTTCCCAAACTGTCAATTCCAAAGGTTAAAAACAAAAATAGATCAATGAATTTTGATATCCCTAACGAAATTACATTGATTTCGAAGTTTATAAATTCAACCATAGATGGCAGCACTGAAGATGGCGACAATAGAATAGTTGACGGCCGAAGAATTTCATCAGTCGGAGTTATGGCTGACGATGAACATGATTATGTTTGAAATCGCAATATCATGGAAGCATGAATCCTATGAGGTGAGTTGTTTAAACAATATGTTCTCCGATGAATTTTAATTTTAAAACTTATTATGCTAATTTTTCTCTTTTCGAAAGTAAATTGATATTGAAATCTAAATTGAAACTATTAGTTAACAATTAGATCTGTTACCTTATGCCAGTAAAACATGGTTCTTAATTAAATATTGATTATTAACATGTGAAAGGTCAACATTAAGAAGAATTTGTATTTCAACCAAAATGAGTAGTGGTGTTTGGAGAAAAAAAATGAATTAAACAACTTAGTATAAAAGGTAAAAAAGTAAAGTGATTGTAGGTCTTAGTCCCGCGCCGTAGCCGAGCGGTTAAGGTAGGAAGCCTTGGTGCAAAGCTACGGGACTTGCGCTGGTTCGGGTCTCCATGGGGGAAGAAATTTTCTCATAGTATTTCGGCCAGTATGGGACCGGTGCCCACCCAGCATCGTGAGGCAATTGGGTAGCTACAATAAGTAGCGGCTCCAGGTTGAGGAACCAGCTATAACGGCTGGGGGACTCGACATGCTAACCACATGTCACCCCTACACTGGCTGTTGATCATCTACCTCTGTGATTGACACATGTGGATGTGAAGGGCCAGCAGCCGGCTGGTAAAAGGGCAACCGCTGAAAAGTGGAAAGACCCTCAATCGGAGGATTGTAGGTCTTAGGACGACCGTGAGATTGTATGAGGTTAAGGCTTCCACCGATCTAGACAATCGGTGTGAGATGTCAGCTGGATTGTCAGGTCTGCATGATTGCTAGCCTTACCCCCAGAACAAGCATGTGGTTGGTACTCATTTTAGTTAGATGCTGAGTTGACACCAGGGGCATGGTGTTGCCAGAAGGTTTAAGCCAGTTTAAAAATCTTGGCCCCACTGGGATTCGAATCCCAATCTTTCCAGCTTATAGCATATTGCTTTAACTAACTATGCTACAGGATGCCACCATACTTAGTAGTAAAATAAAGTAAAGTAAAGTAATCCCACTTGGGGTAGTGGGAGGTTAAGGCTCTCACTTTTTCTGGACAATCGGCACTATATGTCAACCGGGTTGTCAGCCCTGCGTGACGGCCGCCTTTACCCCCAGAACAAGTATCTGGTACTTATTTCCGTTAGAGGCTGAGTCGACCCCAGGGCCACGGTGCCGCCACAAGGTTTGGGTCAGTTTAAAAATCCTGACCCCACCCGGGACTTGAACCCTCGACCTTCCGGCTTGTAGCGCAGTGCCTTAACCACTACGCTACAGCGTGCCCCATACTTAGTAGTATAGATAATAAAAATGTAATAAATTGTATAATACCATAAAGAATAGGTTTGTTTGGTTAGATAAACTTTTGTAAGAAATGAGATTGGTAAAATAAATTAAAAATGGAGACCAAATACTTGCAGAGATTGTGCAGAACAGAAATACAGAAATACAGGTCGTAAATAATTTAAATTGATAGAAGGTAAAATATAATATAAATGTTAATACAGAATGGAAGTTTGTTCAGAAGACCAACACTCACATTTTAGAGTTGTAGTGCCTGATGATGATGAAATGACTCCCTTGAACTTGCAATATTACACTTATCAATCAAGTATGGCAACTTTTTTATTTTCAGAAATGTTAAAGAATTTCTCTATTGTAGTAAAATCCTCTTGAAAGTGGAAATACTATACTCCATGCCACAATATTTGTAATATGTTGCAGTGAATAACTCACTGGCTCTGTTGAACCCGTAGGTTCATGGCCACACGGACATAAGCTGTCCATACATCCCTATCCTGAGCAATGTTTTCCAATCATTCCCTCAAGTCATGGATAATGTTATTCTCCCACCTCATTCTTGGATTATTGGTCTACCAACTGGTCTTTTCCCTTTGGTTTTCCTACCAGAAGTTTCCATGCACCTCTTTCATCCCCACATGTCCTGCCCATCGCAGTCTACAAGACTTAATTGTTCTTATTATATCTGGCTTCCTATACATAACATGTAGTTCACTATTTTTTAGTTTTCTCCATTCACCTGTCTGTTCATCTCTTTTTTGGTCCAAAAATTTACCTAAGAACTTTATTCTCAAATACTCTTAATTGAAAGTAATATTTGTGTATATTATTTAAATAAAATAACAGTTGGATTGGGTAATTATAAAGAGTTGAGTGTTTTTAGCTTTGAGTTACTGAATTACCTTCTTCTTCTTCCTTCCAAGTATTAGGCCAAGGCTTGTTACGATCCTATAGAAAATTTTCCCTCCAGCATTTCATAGGACGGCCCAGTGATCTACTGAATTACCAGATTTTTATAATTAGGTATTGATTTACATATTATTTTTAAATTTTAAATTTTCTAAGAATGTGAGCACAAAATATCTCCCTTTCAGTGTCACTGAGTTGGAAAATAAAGAATTTTTCTTTTCTGTTACATAATATAATTATTAACTAGAGGAAATTACTATATGGCATGTAGAAGAAAAAATGGAAAATTAATATTTCACCTTTCCAAAGAAAAGTTTTATTATTCATGTGCAGAGTTAAATTATTTTCCAGATTTATAATTTTACTTCCTTATGAAGTATGATATGATCCCAGTACTGTGCAATAAAATGAATGAGAAAAAAAAATTAAAAAAGTGAACTTTGCAAAATATTTTAATATGTTACAAAACAGTGTGAGAGATGCAGAATTTGCTTATTAAACTATTGTTCATGAAACTAGTCATTGCATGGACTCTTGAAATATAATATACATTTGAAGTTCTACAGTAAATGAAAACTACAGGAATGTCAAAATAACCAAGAATTGAGAAATATTATTTTTAATCATTGAAGAATCCCAGCATAGAAAAACTTGAACCATTAATTTCACTGGAAAATTCCACGTTTTTCCAATTTTATCACTGTCAATTTCCACCAGATGTCAGGATTCTCTATTTTTGTTATTGTTGTGGCATTCCTTTGTTTTTTCCTTGTTATCTTTGAAATATTTTTAATAAAAATACTGGCATACTGTTTTTGGGATTGTATTGATATTTATAGACAGGGATTCAATACTTACCAAATATATTATAAAAATATCTGTACTTAGTTTTAACAATATATTGATCAAACATTTGCACATTTAAAAAGGAATAAAATGTTACATACATGATCTTAATAATTGATTTTATAAAATGTAATAATAATTTTTTAATATTCATTCCAAGGTTGGGGACGCTGTACAGTTATTCTCTTGATTCTCTAATGTACACATTTAAAATATTTAAATTTATTTTCCTTTTATTATTTTTTTAAATATATCAATTCCTGCATTAGTTTTTATTAATATCTTCAATAAAATATATTACAAATTTAAGAAATTTAGAATTAGCTATGTATATTTTTTTCAACCCCTTCTATCTTCATAATTTTAAAAATTGGAAGTGATAATTTAATCATTAAATTAATAAACTTAATTCTTAATTTCTGTACAAACTTTGATTTCAGGTAAATTAGCCTTTTAGAATATACAAACATTCCTTCTATTCAAATTGAAGAAATATAATTGTAAAGTTGTGTAAAAAAAGTAATGGACATTGAAAAAGGACACTGTGGGAGTGATAAACGTGTGAGAAGGGGTAAAATATAGTTAATAAATTTGTAGATAAAGTGAGGTAATTGCTTCATGCAGTACCTGACTCTTCAGGTGAAGATGGAGGACATGGGTACAGAGATGGATAAGAAGCCAGTTTGTAGCAACAAGCCCTGTGCGAGACCTGTTACCCCCAGCTCAGGAGTTCCTGTTCCCGATGCTCATTCTATTACTGCCACCTCTGCTGGAGGACCAACTCTTTACAATCCAGAAATTGAATTGTCAACTGACACTGATGACAGCTCTTCTGATATGGCTGCTGAATCAGGTAATAATTTTATATTTTATCCTTCTTAAATCTGTATTCAAGTTAAACATAATTTTGTATCTGGTAAAACTGTTCCTTATACAACAACAACATAAGGATAATCAGAATAATAACACTGGTCAACATGATTTTTGTCTCATGAGTACCAATAGTTGTACTTAATGCAGTTTTTTATCGTGTTTTCAAATATGTATGCGGAATTTCTCCATCACACAGTTTTTTTTATTTCAATTTCAATTAATGGATTTAAATAATAATTTTTTTAATAAATGTTTTCTCGTCCATTTGTCCATTATAAAATAAAACCAAATGAGCTAACTCAGGAAATTTCAGCTATGGAAAAGAGATATCAAGGCAAATGGAATCGTATTATGCTGGCAGATTATTGTTGGACCATCAAGAGGGATGCTCCACAGCCGAAATATAACAGAAAATCGTCATTTCTTACTTTCTAGGTGAGTCCGAATTTTCGAATATTGTGTAGTTACGAATGTAGAAAAGATTAAAGTGTTTGAAATTATAAATTCCTCTCTCTCAGAAACCTTGCATGAGAGAGAAAAACCGATATCACATTTGAATTCAGGAGAAAAAATACTATCAGAATCACATAATCACATATTATTCTTTCTAAGACAAAAAGAAAGTTTCTTTTTTGTTGCTTAGTGTAATGTGCCATCCAGCTGTTTTTTATTTATTTTGCATGAACAATTCCAAAATTATTTTTATGAATTTTCACCTGTGTTCAGTTATTACAACATTTTCAAAAGGATGCTACCCAATAACAATTAATTCACTTTAATCATTTGTCACATTTCGGTTAATTTTAAATATTGGTTAGCTAGTCTTGAACTTAAAAATATAACACAAATCACACCAATCTTATAATTGTAAGTTTTTGACTAGTTCGGTTGAATTGAGGCTGGGATTAGATTTCTGAAATTAATAAATAGTTAAATTTTTATGGCTCACTTCATAATTGTAGATTTCTAGAAGACTACAGTTTCAATACACAACGTATCATTATCAATGCTAACTGTTGAATTGGCAATCTTGTAGTTTGATTCCTGCTCCCTCTTTTGGCTGACTGATGAACTTCCAATTTAAATCTTTTTCCCCGAGAATTTCAAAATTCATTATGTTCCTCTTATTTTTGTGGATGTGAATTTTCTCCCAAACTGTGAGTTCCTTAGATTTATCTGTTTCAGTAACTATAGTCTTCTAGAAATCTACAATTATGAGGTGAGTAGTAAAAATCTAACTATTTAATCAAATAAACCTCATAGTGTCACTTCCTTTAAATATTAATAAAAATGGAATTTTTTAAAATGTCTTGTACTGGAAACATGGTGATTTCTAACATTTATTAAAACTTGATGGTGGTCATAACAATGCATTGATGTCACTTTGAATTCCACTGATATCAGTATGATGCATTTTGAATTTACTTGGCATTGATTTTCATATGTATAAGGAATCACTCTTTTAAAGGTTATGGTCAGGGTTGTAATGTCTTTCACATAACATAACCTAAGTTTTACCTATCTCTGTGAAGTATTACCTGTTGGATCCACCATAGAGAAATATTGGAGAGCAAGAACGCTAATGGCTTCGGTGCCAAGGCCCAGCATTTGAAAACAACAACAACAGTTTTACCTATCTAAATTGTTTATTCATTTGAATTATTTAGATTAAGTGTATCAATGAGTGAAATTTGTGTGAAAATTGGCCAAAATATACATTTTGTGTTTTGTCTCTCATAAAATTCTCCTAAGCTTCCAGTTCAAGAAAATATATAACTTATCACTATTTCACCATTATTAAAGCCCTGGTGGCCATTTTTAAACTCCCCCAGAACTAGTGGCGAAAATTATACCAATATATCAAAGATTGGCATCAGATGTATTATTGGAGAGAGGCACAAAAGGAAAAACCCAAAATGATAATGAGAGTCTCTACTATACATTTTGGCACAAATATCCAAAAGAAATATTTGTTTCAATACAGAAAATGGAACTGTGTGTTATTAAAGTAGTCAGAAGCATGAAAAACTTTGTAGCCTTTTTTCTCAAAGTATATTTTTTAAGTGCATGCTTTAAAAAAAGTTCCTAGCACTAGAGTTTTTGCCCTATTCATTTGAAAATTTTCACACTTATCTATAAGGGTCGTATGTTAGAACATTACTCTCTACTCAAATTACTTCCAATCACTAGTGAGCTGATTCACCGTGAGCAATTGCTGAGAACGAATTAACGGCCGACTTAACGGTCATGCACGAGAGTCGACGTTTTCGTAATATTGGCAACGAATTACCCAGAATTCTCAGCGATAAAACCACTTCCGTTATTTTCGTCTGCTATAGAGGAATGTATTTATGCTTGCATCCCGCAAATAATACCGTATACAAACACGTCTGCGACACGCAATATTACGCCGATTCTCCTGTTCTTCCAGTTGAATTCTTTGGTAGACTCTATCAAATTCCTCTTCTCCGTGTATACCGAAAACATGATCGAAGTCTTCAAGGTCCGACATCTTGGATAAATGTTGGATAAAGCAGCAAAGTACATCGATTACCATCGGTTCCCTTCGGGATTTTAATTTGAGTTGCTCATGTAAGCTACCTCCGCAGGTAGCTTACAAATTTAACCAATTATTATCGCATGAACAGATTTCTGAGTAAGCAAAATCGTATTAGCATACAATTTGCTCAGCAGAGAAGGCATTTTACTGTCTAATGCGTCCAAACATGCGACCCTAAGTGTACAAAGAATCAAACTTGCACTGGATTTTAATCATACTTGAAATGCTAATGAGTTATGATATTTTATATTGTCATAGATATCACAGTTTCTGTCAATATGAAAAATAAATTTTAAAAATAATTTTTACTCAAAAGTATTAACAGCATAGAAAAATCCAATGCAATTTTGGAAACAATGAGTATAATGAATATCCAGAGCAAATATTGGAACAAAATAATTAAAATTGCACTGCAAGGAAGTTTTATAATTAATTAAAGTAAAAAACAGAAAAAAAAACTTCAGAACTAATAGAACAGATCACTTGAAATTTAGCAAATATGTTATTCATACTGGCAGGCATTTGTGATAAAAATTTGACAGAAATACCTTCATTAGTTTCGGAGTTTCAAAATTCACTCATGGATACCCTTAAACTAAAAACAGGTGGATGATGCATTATTCAGATTACCCGAAAATAATAATAGCTATTTCTTGTCAATATTTTTTTATTTACCACAAAACTGAAATTACAAGACATATCCAATAAGCAGTAAATAAATTATATATTCACCCATTAATATTTATTGTAAAATGGTAAACACTTCCATAACTGTTTTAGTGTTATTGCCATCTTAAGGTATGATTTAATTAATAGTGAGTGGAGAACATATTTTTGAATGACTCATCTCATACAATTTCAAATTTTATTAATATTAATGATATAACCTCATAATGTTTACTTCCCAACATTAATTTAAACATTAATTATTTCCAAAGATAATGGCAAAACTGTTAAAAATTGCAATCAGAGAAAAATCTTGCATAATATATCCAAACTTGACTGATGTAAGCCATTCACCACTGTAGGATGGAAAGAAAGAATCCATGTTGAATTGAGTACACAATTTGTTTGTTATTTATGAAGGAAATAATTGGCATAACCGTATCCTGTATTATGATAAATGACAATGAGAATGAAATATAAAAAAATTAAAGTTTGTTAGAACAGTAAGCAGTATTACAAGGTGTAATACATATTTGTTTATGTTAATAGCAGGTCTTATTTTGGATAGACAGTAGTCTCAGATTAATTCTGAAAGTGCGTTGTGAGTAGGTGGTGACTTCATTTATTACCCGTTCAAGGAGTAAGCGCAGTTGTTGACGGAGGGCACTGCAGTCGTGTTTATGCAGGAATAGAACACGTGACACTGCTATCTATGAGTGCAAAGGGGAACGGGACGTGGGACGCTGACAGTGAACACTGCCTTAGATGACATCACGTGTAGCAACAAAGAGAGCTTCGCAATTCTTCTGCCTGCAGAGATATTTTGAACGACTAATAGTTAGCTGCATTCATATTATGCTACTAAGAAGAGAATAGCTCTTTTTATATTTTAATGTGAACTTTAGAAAATTCCATCATGCAGAAATTGTGTAACTAAGCAAATTCCTCAGATGTAGAATTTACGGTCCGATTTTGCTGGTTTATGGAATATATCTATCCATTATTAACTCTTAAAATGGCAAAACTCTAATATATATATATATATACTTTTTTTTGCAAATACCCCAGGTTGTCTTTCAACATTCCTGGTGTTCTCTCCTGGCATGGCATACTTGTAACCCACTTCTGAGGTTGGGGCGCCTGGAAGGTGGGGTTACGTTGCCCCGATGATATGATGGGTGATGATGATGATAGTGGTGCGCCAGGAGAGTCCCTATCCTAAGCTTAATCTAAGATGAATATGAATGATGATGATTGCAATGGCCATATGATTTCGGGGACTGTTTGGGCCTTAAAGTGTTCCTGACATTTGTCTTACAGGTGAGGAAAAACCCCGATAAAAACCTCACCCAGAAAAACTGTCCCGACCGGGGATTGAACCCAGGCCCACTGCGTGACAAGGCAGTACACCACCTCAAGACCACACTAATATATTGGATCAGCGTGAAAACAGAATGATTATATAATTTTAGTATTTAGGTAAACCACCAATTCTAATGGTTGGATTTTGGTAATTTTTGGAGAATATCTTTCTTGTTTTATTTAATTTTTTCATTGCAAAAATTTTAATTACTCTTGCTAGAGTGATTTTTGAATTTTTGTTACAGATGAATTCCTACTCCTAATGGTCTGATTTTACTGGTTAATGAACTTGACTTTACTTTCTAAAAATTATTGTTATGTGCAGAGTTTGTTTCCAAGAAAATTGTAACTGCTAGAGCCTTAACATATTATATATATATACACACACATACACTTATTAAAAAATTAAAGGAACATATGTTTAAGCCAGAAAATAAATATTGAAACAATTTAATTTTTGAGAGTGATGTTTTGATTTGAAGTATTGTTAAAAAACAGATTGAAGTACTTCTGCGTTTTACGAGGGCAGATCGGAAAGTAATGCACAATATTTTTTTTTTAAAAGTTTAATAGTAAAAAGAAGGAAAAAAATCACAAATGAACTTACATCTTTTACCTACTTTTCGACATAGTCACCAACTTTCTCAACACATTTTTCCCATCGTGTTACCAGTTTCAATATGCCCTGTTCGTAGAAGTCCGTTTGGTTGGAGTGTAGCCATCTGCGCACTGCTGATTTCACTTCCACATGTGTCTCAAAGCGTTTGCCGGCCAGGAATTTCTTCATGGGACCAAACAGATGAAAGTCCGATGGTGCAAGATCCGGACTGTATGGTGGATGCTGGAGCACCTCCCAACCAAATTCGGCGATTTTCTGACTAACGACAGCAGCAACATGGGGGCGAGCATTGTCATGAAGAAGTTTAACGTTAATGTTGTGACGTTTGTCACGAATGGCACGACGCAACTTCACCAAAGTTTTAATGTAGGCCGCAGCATTCACAGTGGTCCCGTGTTCAGCAAAGTCCACCAATAAAACACCATGCATATCCCAGAACACTGTCACAAGCACTTTCCTGGCAGATTGAGTCACTTTGAATTTTTTTCTTTACTGGGGAACCAGCATGTTTCCACTCCATTGATGCCTGCTTTGTTTCGGGCGTGTAGTGGTACGCCCACGACTCATCACTGTGACGATTCCTTCCAGAAAGTCATGTCCTTGTGCGATTGTACCGCGTTAAGTGGTCCAAGCTTGCCATCATTCGCTGGCCCTTGTGGTCGTCTGTCAGGTTCTTAGGCACCCAGCGAGCAACTAACTTTACGGAATTTCAAATTTTCATGAACAATATCGTACACCGCACCATAGGAAATGTTGAACTTCTGCGATAAGGCTCGCAGTTGCACACGCCGGTCGTTCTGAATTGCCGCCTCAATGCCTCTGACATTCTGCGGGATTGCTGCTGTTGTCGGCCGGCCGGAGCGTGGCAAATCACTAAGGTTCACGCGTCCCTCTTGGAAGAATGTGCACCACCTGGAGACATTGCTACGGTCCATACAATCATCCCCATACATGCCATGCATGTCCCTGTGAATTATTTCACTGGGTTTATGCCCTTGTGGCCCACAAAAATGAACAACCTTCTCCGTTGAACAACTACTTCTCTGTTCCTCACAGGTGGACGACTGTAGCATGCGCGCCATAATTGTTGCATAGTTCAAGCTTCTCTCGCAAGAGGTGCACCTGAGAAAAAATAACCATCTGTTAGTGAAAACTTCAAACTATATCTCCTGTGAATTTTCACATCACAACGTTCTAGCTAGCTGCAAGATCCAGGCAGAAACAAATGAGTGTGTGTTACTTTCCGATCCGCCCTCGTATTAATATTTCTCTGAATACATTAGTGAAGTTCCAAGAGTTGCTGAAACCAAAGTGAGTGCTCATTGAGTTTTTTTTTTTTAAAACAGGTTTGGAAGAATAATCTGTGGTAGGTAATTGTTATTTTGTGTTCTCTGAAGCTAATGCCGAGCAATGAGACATCTGATTGAAACATCAGTTTGGCCGAGCATTTTTCATTGATTGAAGATCGCCGTTTCATTTGCCATGTCTCTGAGATTCTTGATGTCAGCCCTTCCATCATCCATAGGCTATTGAGTTGATTATAGAGAGGTACCTGGATATAAGAAGAAGCCGTAAGAAGAAGACGATATAGAGGTACAAGAAGGAAAAAGGATACATTTGCCCCTTGTCCCATCATCTTTGAACGTATGAACAGGACACAGGTCACCGGCACATTACAAAATGATTTATGAGACAGCAACTGTGGAGGTCATTTCAGATCAGACGATAAAAGAAATGAGATTTGAGAAATGTAAGATGGAGGTCTAGAATCCTCTTTAAAGCCCCTCATTTAACATGTCAGCACAAAGAAGCCCAGCTGCTATTTGCTCAGAATCATGTCAACTGGCTGCTCTGCCAATGGATGGGGGTTCTATTCACTGTCGAATCAAGATTTTATTTAACGGGTTCTGATGATTGCACACATGTATGGAGACATTCTGGTGAATGTTTTGATCCAGCCACAATTATTGAATGTGACAGATTTGGAGGTGGTACAGTTGGCTGGGATTACTATTGAGTCTCGGACAGAGTTTGTCATTTATATATTAAATTTGGGAATTCTTAACATTATGAGGTTCAATTAATAATAATTAAATGAATCGTGATTTTTTCTTACCTCATACATCTATGTTTCTTTAAACACAGCACTGCAGTCTGGGATTTATCAAATTGATTGCAAAGATTGCAACAAGATATATATAGGAAAAACAAAAAGGAACTTGGAAACTCGTAAAAAAGAGCACTTCAGAAACACGAAGAATGGAGAAATTGAAAAATCAGCTATAGCAGCACATAGTTTATTAGAGCATCATAGGATTGAAAAAGAAGCAAAACTTTTAAAACATCTATCAAAACCTTTGGATTTAACAGTTTGGGAAAAAATATATATTCAAAAAAACCATACTAGAACTATGAACTTTGAGATTCCGGAAGAACCAAGCTTGATTACAAAGTTCTTCAAAAATACAACAGATAGCAGTTTAGGAAATGATTCATTCAAAATAACACCAGATGGCAGTTTGAAGAGGAATTCCCTCAAAAGAACACCAGATGGTAGTCTAGATAATTACCGGCAAAAAGGAGAAAAAATTGACAGTCGTGAAAACAGCTAACGATGACGACAAAGTGTCGCCGATACTGCAGTGCTGTGTTTAAAGAAACATAGATGTATGAGGTAAGAAAAAATCACGATTCATTTAATTATTATTAGAGTTTGTCATTGTCTCACAATACATGAATGCTAATGTTTACATTAATGACATTATACTTCAACTAGTCGTACCCTTTGCTTATGGTATGGACCCTAATTTTCTTCTAATGCACGATAATGCTAGATGTCATACAGCACAAGACTACCAGAAATATCCTGCAAGAATGCCAGATTCAGGTGATGGGCTTGCCTGCATGCAGTCCAGATCTCAATCCAATTGAAATATGTGGGATAAGCTGGAAAAACTTGTTTGTAAACATCCTGCTGTGCCACAGAACCTGGAAGAACTTTCAAATGCACTCACCTAGGAATGTGAGAGAATCTCATAAGTTTCTGTAAGAAAGCTTCTGCGAAGCATGCCTCGTAGGTGTAATGCAGTCATTGAAGCTCGCAGAGGACACACTAAGTACTGAGTGTTGAAATAATCATGGAAACATTGATTTTAACTGACCCAAACCCTCTGGCGGCACTATGGCCCTGGGGTCGACTCAGCCTCTAACAGAAATGAGTACCAGACGCTTGTTCTGGGAGTAAAGGCGGCCGTCACGCAGGGCTGACAACCCGGGTGACATAAAAGTGCCGATTGTCTAGAAAAAGTGGGAGCCCTAACCTCCTACTACCCCAAGGGCCTCCGGGTCTGTTGTGGGATCACTTTACTTGTCCCGCGCCGTAGCCGAGCGGTTAAGGCAGGAAGCCTTGGCGCAGAGCTACGGGACTTGCGCTGGTTCGAGTCTCCATGGGGGAAGAAATTTTCTCATGGTATTTCGGCCAGTATGGGACCGGTGCCCACCCAGCATCGTGATGCATTTGGGTAGCTAAAATAAGTAGCGGCTCCAGGTTGAGAAAACCAGCTATAACGGCTGGGGGACTCGACATGCTGACCACATGTCACCCCTACACTGGCTGATTATCATCTACCTCTGTGATTGACACATGTGGGTGTGAGGCCAGCAGCCGGCTGGTAGGCTAAGGGCCTTCTAGGCCTGTCGCGCCAGGAGTTTTTGATTCCTAAAATAATGCATCTAAAATTTCCACTTTGTTTTCTGTTACAAATGATAATTTTTTCGTATTTATAATACTGTACAATAAAATATTGTTGGTTGGTTGGTTGGTATCTAATGTCGAGCACTTGATAATGAAATCATTCGCTCTCTTGCACTCCAATATTTAGCAGAAAGGCTGGTCTCTTCTACAAAAGCTGGACAACGGAGGAGATGATTTTTCTTTCCATATCTTCATTTAAATTGCAAAAAGGGCATTTGTCTATTCTAATTTTACATAAATCTTCAATTCATAATTACAACATATCAAAAATTAAATTGTTTCAATAATATTTATTTTGTGGTTTTAGTTTAAATATGTGTTCCTCCATTTTTTCTGAGCAGTGTATGTATGTGTGTCTTCTTCTTCTTCCGTTTGCAGTATTGGGTGATGATGCCCGTTCTGCGACTACAAAAACTGATCTTTCCATCGGTTGAAGGGTCTTCCGAGGTCTCTTTTGTCTTTAGGTTTGAGGTGGTAAATCATCTTTGGTAAACGGGAATTTGACATTCTCTGGACGTGTTGGAACCATTTAATCTGATAATTTTGTATATGTTCTACCATTTCCCTACTATTCCACTGCATCCTTATCTCATCACTTTTCATTCTATCCCTTAAAGTTACACTGTTAGTGATCGGAGGAATCTCATTTGTGAACTATTAATGCAGGATTTATCTTTTGCTTGAAGTGTCCAGCATTCACTTCCGTACAGTAGAGCAGGTTTGGCTGTGGCATTATGAAATCTCAATTGTATTTCTTTCCTCATTTGTTTTCCAAAATTTCTCCTAATTACACCATTTAAACTGTTATATTTTTCTAAATTTGTGTGTATATATATATATCGGATAATAGATTAGTAATAACTGTCGCCCCTCAAAAAGATATTTGCCCCCATGGGAGTATATATCATAGTTAATTTTTTGTAATCTACTAGTGGAATCAACGAAAATACATTTTTTGTAATCTACTAGTGGAATCTATGAAGATATGTGAAAATTTTTCAAAAATCTTTTATGACAATCTCAATAGCCGCTTTTCTTCAGAATTTGCTAAAATTAACAACATATATTGTTGCTATGAGAATTCCCCTAACCAGATTAATCCTATTTTCCATCTCCTTGTTGGCTTTACAATGTTAAGTTCCAAGAAACTCCTTCCGTCTCTATCTGCAGTCATAGCCTGCAACTCCTTCAATGTCTTTCCTCATTCTAGACCCATTTCTGATCATTTATTATATCTCTTTTTTTTATGTACATTATATAGGGACAGTCTACCAATCAATTTAATTTATCTTGCTTGTGTACATTTTATTACTAGTGTTAGTCTCAGTTTTAATTAATATTAACATTATTATATTATCAATCTTAATCTTATAGATATTATCTTATTGAGAGAGCGTTTGGTTTGGTGGCTAGCCTGATGTCTGTAGCTTTCATTTAGTATTTAATATTAGAGTTAATTGTAATTGCTATATTCTAGTGTAATGTAGTGTTAGTTCCCATTGCAATTTTTATTGAAATTTTTAAAATGTTCTTGAAATTTGATGCTAAAATTTCAGCTAGTTCTTTCCTATGTAAAATTTATTCCAAAATATCTTGTGGAAAACATAGATACACTCTCACAATATTGCCCAAAGAGATAAATTCAGCAAAGATAAATATACTAGAGGAAATAGAAATTTTATATGAAATCAACAATGATTTTAAATGAAAATGCACCCATTACATGCAACTCTCTCTTTAATATAATCACAACTAAGTCAATAGTCAAACAACTTTCTACTGAAGATGGAACCAGTTCTGAAAAGCGTACAGTATTTTAAAACGTTTTAACAAAATTGTGGAGATTAAACCTTAAAAGTATTACATTTTTATGAAGAAAATAATGGGAATGGACACCATCAGGAACGAGAAGGAAAGGACAACCAAATCTCACGTGGATCAAAGGGATTAGAGAAACTTTGAAGGACTGGGAAATAGAGGAAGAAATGTGTTATAATAGAGACGAGTGGAGGAAAATTATAAAGTGAAATTGAAGAAAAATCATTAGTGCCAGAAAAATGTATAACATTGTTAAAACTGGAAAATATAATAATATTGTATTGACTATTTAACTCATGCCCCAAATGGGAGTCAATGACCAATCACATTTCAATGATTTTTGATTTACAACCAATCACAGTCTTGTTTCGCCTAGAATTTACCAACTAAAGTTTATCATAATAAAGAAAGCACCTCCTTTTTAATATTCTGAATAGGTCATAGCATTATTTTGTAGTGACTGACTCTCTAAGAAACACGGCTACCAGATTGTATATATAGTGCATGAATGTCAACACATAGCGCATGCGGAAGTTATTATAAAAACATTTGTAGCAATTTATTATACCACCAAAAAAAGAAACCACTGTTTGCACTTTCTTAAATGTATTTTTTCCCAGGTAATAACATTCCAGAAAAATATAATTGTTATATTTACATCATAGGACGTCAGAAATGAATTAATATACAGTTTCATGTGTTTCATTTTTTCTCCACTAGAGTGCATTCTTACAATATTTCGTTTCTTTGGCAATAAATAATATGATCTGGTTGCAGTGATGAACAAAAGAAGCAAATGAAGCATACCAGTCGTTTCTCATTTGTTTTAAAACATTGCCGTTTACATTAAATATATAAATATTTGAAAATAACTATATTTAAATAACGATTTGTGAGTAAACAGCTTAATTTTATTCGTTAAATGGTCCTAACAAATATCACTCTTGATTTCCAAATTCTGTAGATAAATTCACTTTGTCGATAATTTGGAAATCACTCATGGCATTACTTATGATAATGTTTATGTTGCAGTGCCTGTGCGGAAGCAGAGTAGGAGTCTAGTTGATGAAGTGGTTGCTGTGCTGAGCAATGTGGATGATACGAGGGATGCCGCCCGTGATCGTGTTGTAAAAATTGTCGAAGATTTAGAATTGAGGTTGGAAGAAGCAGAAGCAAAATTAGTGAAGTTACAGGAGGAGAATGTCGAACTGCAACAGATGTGTCACGAACATGGAATCAGGAGATATGTTAATCGAATTAATCACATCGCAGAGGTGCGGCGTCCTATAAAGGTAATTTTTTTTGTCAGACATAATCTTTACATAACACAGCAATTTCTGATTATCAAGAGAATGTTGTCTGGACAACACCAGGCATAAATAACTGTATAAATAAGAGAGAAATTTGCATTTAGAATGGAGACCTAAGTAGCTCAGATGGCAAGAGCACTAGTGTATAAAACCAAAGACCTTGCGTTCAAATCCCAGTCTAGGCATATATTTTTCTCTTCAAATGTAATGTCATTGTGTTAAATTTAAAATAAAAACACTGAAAAAAGTGTTACTTTACTGCTTTATATAGTAAGAATTTCTCTAAATAAGAAGTTGCCAGATGGCGTGTTGAACAAGGTTCATAACCTTGGGAATTTTATATATAAGAGAAAATTTTTAATTTAGATTGGTGGCCTAGTTAGCTCAGATGGCAAGAGTGCTGGTGTATAAAACCAGAGACCTTAGGTTCAAACCCTAGTCTAGGCATACATTTTCTTTACTAGTGTAAATAACTTTATACTTCAAATTCATATACTCCATGCTTGTAACCAATAAAATAGCTTGCATACAAACAGCATATTAATTTTTTCATTTAGTTTACTTTCTTAAAAAAATAATTGGAATGATCCAATATATCATTATAGTGGACTTGAAGAATCTTTGTATTTCTGATGGTTCAGCATTTAAGAACGGTGCATCTATGTTACCATAACAATACATTTAGGGCTGCATGCAAATACATTAGTCTCTACTCAAATTACTTCCAATCACTGGTGAGCTGAGTTTCCCGTAAGAACATGCAAAGATCGAATTAGCGACCCGCTCACTGGTCAAGCATGAAAGTCTTTTTTTTCGTAATATTGGCAAGAAATTACCCAGAATTCTCAGCGATAAAACCATTTCTGTTATTTTCGTCTGCTAGAGGAACACATTTACACTTGCATCCCGAAAATAAAACTGTATACGACGACATCTGCATTGCACGATATTATGCCGATTCTCCTGTTCTTCCAGTTGAATTCTTTCGTAGACTCTATCAAATTCCTCTTCTCCGCGTATACCGAAAACATGATCGAAGTCTTCAAGGTCCGACATCTTGGATAAAGCAGCAAGGTTTCAAGTACATAGGATACCATCGGTTCCCATCGGGTTGCTCACGATTCGTTCTCTGCAAAGTCACCTCGCCAGGTAGCTTATGGAATTTGGACAATTATTATAGCATGAACAGATTCTTGAGTACACAAAACATCTTTGGATGCAACTTTCTCAGCAGAGTACATGCTGAGAATGACTTTTATGGTAGAATGCATTCATAGATACGACCCTTAACCTTAATAAGTCAATCCCATCCTCCTACCCACAAACTCAAACACTCCAACAAAATATGAAATATTGCAAGTTTTACAAAACACAACCACCTGACTTTAATTCGTTTTGTTCATTGAATTAACCTGGTCTACCTAACTAATCTGGAATTATATCTGGAGATTTATGTAGTTGATATATTTGTTTCTTATTCTCTAAATACATTTCTCCTTCCTTAGAGGTTATAATTTGTGTAATACCTTCCTTACAAAAACATCCTACATTATATTTCATAATAAAGAAGGTGAATCTGATTACCTCATAAATATTTGTGTTTTATTTGACATGTTTCAATATGCTGTCCATATCATCATCCATCAGCTTGTCCAGACTGTTGAATTTTATGTTGTTTAAGTCCCGGGAAAAATATGAAATGGATGAAAATCCAATCCTTGATATAACAGTGGATATCATATATAATTTTGAAATTAAATGACAGGTTGAAGTAATGTTGACCTCTGATGCCAATGCTCACTGTTAGAATTTCCATCTATCTTTGGAATTTGACTGCAAGAATCACAATTTACAGATCTTAAAAGTTTATCTTGTGCTACTCTCTCATCCTTTAAATTTGTATGGTTGAATTATGATTAATATAATGTTACTACAAAGTATTGTTTTTGCTGGATTTGCAGCGGGATCCAGATTTGGTTGGTGGGAGACATACTCGAGCGCCAAGTAGCACTGGTGGGAGCCCTGTGTCGGTCATCACATCGCCCCCACCGGTCATCAAGTCAGAACCTGCCAGCTCTGAGTGACTCCCCACCCATCTTGTATTGTCAGTCGGCTAATGAATGGCTTAAAAAGTCGGTTCATTTTATTGCTCATGAGCGTTATTTATAAATGTCGGGCTTGTTGCCTTGCCTAGATCCCCTGGCGTCAAGAAGGAGGAGGGCCATATTTTGTACGTACTATGTAAAGATGGAAACAAATGCTTTTGTATATTTAATTTGTACTGCCAGCTGGTTGGATGTAGTGACGCGTGTTGCGTGTGCATAGGATGAACGGTGGTGCGATGCAGTGCCTAACGTTTTTTTGGTTGATATAAGCTTTGTCTTCGTGGTAGCTAGCTTAGAGAGGAAGAATGATCAGGATTTAAAAAAAAGTACCACTGGCAAATATTTTTATCAATTTGAGAGTACAAAATGTTTAAGTGCTGTATTTTTTCAGCACTGTTGAAGATATACAATGTATATTCATTTTTTTTCTTTTTCATGATTGCAGAATGTAATTAATGTATATTTGGTGTGCTGGTTTTCTGTCCCCTCCTCCATAATGAAAACCGAGTTACATTATTAATTAAACAGTTAATGTCAGCATTTGTTGCAAAAGATTGATTTGTGATCTCAAGTTAGCAAAGGCAGCCTGTTGGTATATCAGTACAACTCGCATTAAAAATAAATAGGTTTGATAGATGCAGGGGCTAATAGTTACGCAACTTGTTTCTAACAATGGGATTCACCATCAGTTCACATTTTATTTTCATAACCCTAGTCAAACCTAAAATAACATTCGTTGTATTGTCTTTGTTAGAGATACTGGATTATTATTTTATGGGACACACAAATGCAATGTGATGTTTTGGGTTAGAAAAAATTGAAAATGTATCTTCCTTGGGAAGTAAAAAAAACTATATACCCGTGTTGTAGCACATTAAAGAACTACACAAAATTCACAAAAGTGTCAGGCTAAATTTCATTGATACCAATGACTGCATTTGAAATGCCATTTTGTTGAAATTTATCTAATAATAGCATTGTTGTCTTTATTGTCTGGAGATATGTGCTCTAGTCCCTTGCAGTATGGATTGTAGTAATGCAATATGTTGTTTTAGATAAGAAATATAGCATTTAAGAAAATGTTGAATTAATAATTGTTAGGAAGTAACACTATGAGATAATACTAATAAAATTCATTGTTAAAACCATTGAGGTGAAGAGTCATAAAATAAAATAAGTTAAAATATAACTTCTTAGGTATATTCCATGGATGTTTGAAAGCCTACATACAGGCATAAAGAATACATATTTTATAAGATGAGGACGACGGATCTTACCTAAGAAGGTATATTTTAAATTATTTTATTTTATGACTTATGAGATAATATCAAAAATTGAACTGGAAATGCACACATCATCTCATTGTTTTTGAACCTATATATGTTTCAAAGACAATTACCTACATTTTCAACTAGAATTTCAATTATTGCATTGAATGCTAAGGTCTTATTTTTTTCTTATGGTGAGGAGACAAATCTCACAATCAAATCCTTCTCCCTGGGAATTTCAAAATTCATTATTTCCTCCCTATATTTCTGGACATAGATTATTTCCTATACTGTGAGTTCTATTGGTTTCTCCAGTTGTTTCAGCAGTTTTGTCTTACTTTCAATTCTACAATTTTTGGTAATTACTGCATAATTTTATATTTTCCCACATTTCTAAGGTATTGCTTCATTCTTTAATATCTGACTTGCACCATAAAGTAATCTGAGTCTCAGGAAGCTGTCTAAAACAAACAAAACTGACAAAAACAGTCACCAATAGAAAAATCTGTAATTTATCAATTCAAATGTAGGAAATGTGAAAAAGTCTACATAGGAGGAAGCAAAATAAACCTGAACATTAGAATGAAGGAACTCATAGAAATATAAAATGTGAAGAAACAGAAAAATCTGCAATAGCTGCTCATATGTGGACTGAAAATCCAGGACTTGAAGAGAGGACAAAACTGCTGAAAAAATATCACAGTATGGGGGGGGGGGGGAAATCTACAGCCAGAAAAAAAAAAGAGTAAGAATTTGCATCAAGAACGATTTCATTATGAGTTTCATCTGCCCACCAACAAAGGAAAAGAATAAGATATCAGATGTTTAGCATATATTTTCAGTTGAATCTTTCAATTTCAAAATATATGTTTATGTAAGTGGAAAGTAAAGTTAAAATATTTATGTATCATAAAATCTTTCATTAGTACATTAAAGAGTTGATTATAAACACGCAACACACTTGGACAAAATTTCTAATTTATATCAGTGATAGCAATTCAATTGGTTGAAATAGAAGAATAACACTAAAGCTTGAAACTTGTGTGAATTTTTATTTTTCATTTAATTAGTCAACTGGACTTGAAAAGTTCTTGGAACTAATTCCTTAGAATCATTGTGAACTGGTGAATCCTACTGTTGCTTATTTGTTACACAGATACAATTTTTTTTGGTGCTTAAACTATGATAGCCAATAATGCTTGTAAATAAGGCAAAGCCATCCTGAACACGATATATGTGCTCTGGCTGTTAAATACAATTGCCAGCTTGTAATATGAGCAGATGGGTGGCCAACATGGGGGTGCCTCTTTGATAAGTTATTATTTTTTTTTTTGGATCAACATGAAGTTCACAGTAGCATAGTTTCATGTAGATGTTTTCTGAAGTTCTCTCTTACATTCCATCTTTTCATGGACCATATCTCTAAATACATCTTTGTGATGGTCATAGGCACCCCCCCCCGATAACACTTTGAATGGCTCATCCTTGTCCGAGAATGCTTAATAGTGAATGGTGCAGTTAAAGTTGGTGTGACTTATAATACTGCACAAGCAATATTAGGCTTATATGCCTCTCACTGCCAGATGCCATAATTGCATATCGTGTCATCAAAAGAAAAAGAAATCACTTTTCATAGTGTAATATGTACTACACATGTTGCTTGTATCTAAGCCCCCCCTCACCAATTCTTATCAATAAGTGCAGTGTAAAAGTTAAAAAATAAATTACAAAAAATACAAAGATAAAATAAAAGGGATCTAAAAGATCTCCTGTACCCAAACCAGGTAATGTTGTACAATGTGTTCACCATTTTCTTTTGTAAATAAACATTACATTTGAATCGTTAATATTCTGTACCTGATGCAAATTGTTGCCATTCTTTTAAGGATCTCTTCATTTAAAAAAAAATAGACACAACTATTTGTCATATTTATTTCAGGTTATTATAATATATAAGTTAAAGATTCAAATAAAGAATTTTTAATCTACATCAAATTTAACATAGAAAATTATATTTATACTTAAAATAAAGTTTTTTCTTTGTGTTTTTATTATTCACTTCATACATGTATGAAATTAATAATAAAAACATGAAAGAAGCCATTTTAGCTTTATAATGTAATGTAAAATTTCCAATTAAATATCTTCTTAATAAAGAAGCCATCCACCATTTGCAAGATAGAAGCAAAGGTTTCATTGTAT
Organism: Diploptera punctata; assembly: GCA_030220185.1. Classification (NCBI taxonomy): domain Eukaryota; kingdom Metazoa; phylum Arthropoda; class Insecta; order Blattodea; family Blaberidae; genus Diploptera; species Diploptera punctata. The sequence goes on from JASPKZ010007649.1 coordinate 97,450, forward strand.
TTGGTTTGCGGAAATTAACAGCGTATATAAGAGAAACATTTGCATTTAGATTGGAACTTGCTCAGGTAGCTCACTCAGTAGAACATTCGTCTAGAGTGTGAAAGGTCCTGGGTTTAAGCCCCAGTCTGAGTGTATAATTTTTCTCTTAAAATATAATTAAAATCAAGCATTTATAGATGAGGTACAAGCTGAGTCCACAATTATTAACAGCGTATATAAGAGAAACATTTGCATTTAGATTGGAACTTGCTCAGGTAGCTCACTCAGTAGAACATTCGTCTAGAGTGTGAAAGGTCCTGGGTTTAAGCCCCAGTCTGAGTGTATAATTTTTCTCTTAAAATATAATTAAAATCAAGCATTTATAGATGAGGTACAAGCTGAGTCCACAATTTCAACAATAGATTGAATTGGTTTTATATATATTAATTAAATAAAAATAAAACTTAGTTTTATTTGATTTGATTTTCATAGTTTTATATATATTTCATATTTTATTCTTTTGCATAGAACATGTTTCGAAGGGCTTTTCCCATTTTCAGCAAAAAAAAACAACTTTTTCCAATAATCAGCCAAAAAACTGACTTTTCCCTATATTCAGCCAAAATCGACTTAGTTTTGGCTGAAATGGGGAAGTATCTTCTGAACATGTTTGAGTGAGAGAGCAGAATATGAGGTCTTTTGACAAAAAATTACCTCATAGTGTTACTTTTTATCAATTTTGAAAATAAAACCAAGATTTCAAGTTAATAAGAAAGACACATTTGTACCAATACTGTAAGATATACCCTATTTCTCAAACCATAATATGCCTTTTAAAAAAATCATTATTTGAACTTCAATTATCTTTATCTTCCAAAGGTCAGTTTATGTGTGATCAATTAAAAGCTAGAAAAATTGTCTTTTTATTTCTTTCTTTCTTTCTTTCTATGCATTGTGATATTGCAAAGGTAAATGATTTTCAATGAATAATAGGAACATCTAATTTTTTTTTCTGATTTGCTAGTCTATGCATGGAGAAGTGAGAGCTAGCAAAACTCAGTTTTACAACAATACCTTGCTAACAAAGTTATAGATTACTTTGTCTTGTATTCAGTTTTGCTGTATCAGTTGTACAGTAAAAGCTCCTTATTAGCAGTTCCCTTATTCATGTTTTCATTATTCACGGGTTAAAAAATTGCGACACTGTTCCTGTATTCATGGTTAAAAATTTCTTTATTCGTGGATCCCATCGGTATAAGTATTAGTATCCTTTATTAACGCATCTGCATCTTTTTCTACTGCAAGCATGTGTCAAAGCAGTTTTTACAAGGAGCGATTCAAACCAAATGGATAAATTAATATCAAAGTAAAACAAACCTTATTGTCACTAAGCCTAAAGTTTGTTGTTAAAAGCCACCACTGCCGTAATTCACATGCCGCTATGTCCATTGATAAATGCCGTCCTTGCCACGATCAGTGTTTCATTGTTTCAACGTACAATCTGTTGCAATAATTTTGATTCAGTAGCACATGTCTCTTCTGCTTTTTGCCAATTTATAATGTCAAATAAAAGGAAAGAAAATTATTTCTGGAGTGGAAAAAAATAGTGTTGCCGCTTAAAGTAAAAATATAAATGTTTATATGACCATTTACGTGTTGGCGAGTTTCAATGTCAATGAATGAACTGTACGATTCATCAAGAAATCCAAAGACAAAATAAGGAATTCTATCACTGAATTCACAGCTAAACATCAATCTGAATTGAACGACCTTATAAAAGCAGCAAAACAGGAAAAAATTACCAAGTTCTTTAAGCCCTTGCCTAAACCTGACAGTAATAATTAATATAAATTGTTCAAAATCTCTCATTAATTGATTTTATTTTGACAATTTTTATTTTATTTCGGAACCTTGGAACCTATCCCCTATATACCCATACAAATTACCATCCCGTATTCGTGGTTTCTGTATTCGCGACATATTTGCAGAACATATCCCCCGTGAATAAGGAGCTTTTACTGTACCATAGTTATGTCACATTTTCATTAATTTTAGTGACTTTCCAATGATCAAATATTTAGCACTGGATTAAATTTTTATGTATTGGTGTCCAGAAGGTATTATATTTAAATTATTCTAAATTTTGATTGTAAAATTAAGGAGCATTGTTCAGCCTAAAAAATATGGTATTATTTATTATATTGGAGCTAATTTTTTAGGTTAAATATTTGATTGAATAGGCTATTTTATAGATGTGTATACTTAATATATTCCACTCTGAGTATTTTAAAATTGATTTGGAATTTATATAATTTTCACTAGAAAATGTGTTACATCACCATCATGATAGATATTTTCACTGTGGGTTGCCTTACACAAAATCTTTTTTCATTGTTTATTTTTTATTATTTCACTCACCTCATACTTCATAATTCATAGCAGACCCTGGGTTTCTTCACATCTTTTGTGACATTCTCAATGCTGCGTCACGTTCACAACTGACGTCCAACGGCCTTCTTTCCTGCAGACTGACCTCCGCGCCATCTGGTGGCCGACCAAAGAATTTCCAAATCAGTCCTCTTTCTTTATAACCGAGTATTTCAAAATTCATAGTTGTATTTTCATTCTTGCATATGTAAATTTTTTCCCAAATTGTGAGTTCCTTCGGTTTTTCCAATTGTTTAAGTAATTTTGTTTTGGTTTCTATTCTATGTTTTTCTGACCAGGCATGTGCAGCTATTGCAGATTTTTCGGTTTCTCCATTTTTAACATTTCTGAGGTGTTCTTTTAATCTTGTATTTAGATTCCTTTTTGTTTTTCCTATTTATATCTTTTCACAATCTTTACAATTAATTTGATAAATTCCCAATTTTTTGCAGTCTTCAATCTTTTCATTTTTGTTGGTTTTTATTAAATTACCTAAGCTGTAATCATTTTTCGGTGCTAATTTAATGTTGAATTTGTTGAAAATTTTTTGAAACTTGTCAAATACCAAAGGATGGTATGTGAACTTCTTGAATTTTTTGCCTATATTTTTATCTGTCTGAAGAGTACTTTCATTGATGACTTTTTGTTCTTTGAATTTATTTATTTTCTTGTGAATTTATTTATTTTCTTTTTTCATTGTTTAATATGTTTCTATAATTTTTCTTTTAATATTCTGGTTCTAATTCAAACCCTTTTCCTGCACTTTTTTTCCCCCAGCTTGTTTATCTAGTATAATCTTCCCTATGATTTTACTTAAGAATTTTACTTAGAAACATTGTTTTTACTTTTACGTCCCACTGTAATTTTGATTAAATTGTTTTTGTATTTCTGAACTAGCATTATTTTAATTGTCTCGTAATAGAATTATTCATAATCTTTCTCTTTATTTCTATTATCTTTATTATTTCTCTGTTGTATCTAATATTTCCAAATTGATTTTAATTGAGTATCCCAGAGCAGATCTAACTCATAAAGTAAAATTGTTGGGGAAAAAAAAAATGCATAATGTTCATTTTCAGGCTATTACCTTCATTATATCACACACATTTTAATCTCTCATTCTATTATAAACATACACATCCAATTTGAATGCAAAATAACATGCTACATTTTAACTATTTAATACAGAATTAAGTGCAAAAGTAATTTATGTTTATAGAGTGGAAAAATGATCTTACACATATTTAACTAAAAATGCTACAATAAGAAATAGAAAATACATATTGAACATTGATTCAGTAAGAAAATTTTCTAACTGAATCAGTGTTCAATGTTTATTTTCCATTTAATATTATTTCGTTACATTCTTTGTGACTTTCTTATTTTCACTCAATTTTTCTAAGGCCGATATTCAAGAATTAAGCTTTCTAGGCCATGCCATCTCCATATTCCATAAGTTTAAGCTCTCATCTTTCAATTGTTTTCTGGAAACTTTTTTATAATATTTGTTAGCACATAATGTGAGCCATTTACAGTAGATTCTGCATAACCCCACATAATTAACCACGGAGAGACGGGCGTTCTTCACGGAAAGCTTGATTCTAGAATGCCGATCTATGATTCTGATAGAATTCACGGAACTGTGGTGGAATGAATTTACGCATGTGCAATAATTTTTTTTTTGCACTACTACTCAAGACTTGACTAATTGCTTCTGCCATTTTGTTACAGATAGATCACTATTCACTTGAAAACCAACTTTTAAAAATAAATGAAACAGGTCTGGAAGAGAGTAGAGATACTTTTACATCCACCATGCCGTAATATTCTCTGGATAGCTCACTAATCCACTAAAAACTCAATTTTCAAATTTTTGTTGGATAGATATCTTTTCAGGGCAACTTTCAATTATAAAATACCCTGCTCAAAAACAATTGGAGATGAAATTCAGTTATGACATATTGTTTATATATAGCTTTTGAAATTATGGTGTTGAATATTTGACAAAATAGGTCTATGGATTGAAAACTTACATTTCACATAAACATGAACATTTTAATTTTTTTGGTATGAAGTAAAATAAGTGGCTATAACCTTCCGGTTTGATAATGCCAGCGAGTTATGAAGTAAAATAAAATAATGTTGATAATTTGACAAGTCATTGTGTCTATTTTTTTTTTCTCATATCTTAATATAAACACAATTCCTCATAGATAACCAAGTATGGAGAAAATTTTGATTTCCTTACCAGATGAAACTGTAAGGTGATGCACAACTTTTCTCATCCCATTAAGTACCTTAAGTGTATCAATGTGCTTTTAATTTTAATTCATATTTTATTTATTAAATTAAATTAATTGTTATCAGATATATCTTTTTTTTTTTTTTACTCTGTGAGTTAAAGCAAAGAGTATGTGTTGTTTAAAACACTATATACCTGTTGAAAATTGTTTGAAATATTTTATAACGTCAGAGGCGAAACTAAGAAATTGTCCTTTTGAAACTAATTCAATTAGGATTATATTAAGAAAAACAACACTGTATGGTACACTGTGTACTCTTCAATACTGTACATTTCTTTGTTTAAAGCAGATGTTCAAAATGTTGACCATCACAATGCAATAAGGAAGTAGAGCTAGGTAAATATTTAAGAAAAAATCAACTCGTATAAAAGAGTATGTATAAACTCTAGAATATTAAGACAGAATATGGAAAAATTGTTAAACTTTTAAAAAATAAATTTTTGTCTTTTTTTCCATCTAACATATCTATTTACGTGTTTTCTCTAGTTGAAAATGGAATTAAAATGAGTCTTACATCATCTCATCTCATACATTCTGTGTTCTTCACAGCACTGGACTGCGGTTTCAAGAATAGTCATTTCTATCTTCAGCCATCTTTTCAACTGTTGAATTTTTTGCCTTCACCATTGTTTTCTAAACTGCCATCTGTTGTAGATTTCATGAACTTTGAGATTTAAATCTTGCTTGCCAGGAATTTCAAGTACTGAAGCAAAAATTCAACAGTCAAAAAGTTGGCTGAAGATAAGAATGACTGTTACTGAAGCCGCAGTCCTGTGCTGTAAGAAATGGAGTGTATGAGGAGAGGTGGTGGTACGATTCATTTAAATTTTATTAATCGAAAGCCTCATAATGTTAATTTCCATCATTAGTTTTATGAAATAGAATTGAAGTGCTTAGGGATCAACAAGGAAATTAATTATGCAACATATGTGGAAATTAGTATGTAGACAAACCATCTGTAAGCAATAGTTGATGCAACTAAAGATACAATTTCTGCCTGAATCAGGATTTCAACTGAAGACCTCCAGGTTTACCTACTGGTGCTCTAGTGTTCAGTTACTCAGACATCTCCAAGAGCAAACATACATTTCTCTCTGTAGTTGTGTTAACTACTGCTTACATTATGTTAATTTCCATATTATAAAAAAGTGATCCCACTACAGGCCTCAGGAGGCCCTTGGGGTAGTGGGAGCCTTAATCTCCTACAGGCCTCAGGAGGCCCTTGGGGTAGTAGGAGATTAAGGCTCCCACTTTTTCTTGACAATCGGCACTTGATGTCAGCCGGGTTGTCAGCCCTGCGTGACGGCCGCCTTTACCCCAGAACAAGCGTCTGGTACTCATTTCAGTTAGAGGCTGAGTCGACCCCAGGGCCATAGTGCCGCCAAAAGGTTTGGATCAGTTTAAAAATCCTGACCCTACCGGGACTCGAACCCTCGACCTTCCGGCTTGTAGCGCAGTGCCTTAACCACTATGCTACGGCGTGCCCCCATTTCCATATTATATTGACTATTTATCTCATGCCCCAAATGGGAGTCAATGACCAATCACATTTCAATGATTTTTATTTACAACCAAACACAGTCTTTTTTCACCTGGATTTTATCAGTTTAATTTTATCACTGTAAAATCAAGCTCCTCCTTTTTTAACATTCTGAGGTCATAGCATTATTTTGCAGTGATTACATGTGGCTACCAGATTGTATATACAGTGCACGAATGTAACCTTATCGTGGTTGCAGGAGGTAATATAAAAACATTTGTAGCAATTGATTATACCACAAAAAAAAAAAGAAACCACTATTTGCACTTTCTTAAATGTATTATTTCCCAGGGAATAAAAATATAATTGACATATTTACATCATAGGACATCAGAAATTAATTAATATACAGTTTGATGTGTTTCATTTTTTTCTCCACTAGGGTGCATTCTTACAATGTTGCGATAATTTGGCAATAAATAATATGATCTGGTTGCAGTGATAAACAAGTGAAACATAACGTTTCTCATTTGTTGAATGCAGGCTTTCACGGCCGGTAATCATGATGTTGAGTGATTCCGGGTTCTGTGGCCGTGGTCCATAGTTGGTGTTGATACCAGACGTTTCGCCCTCAACTGCGGAGGGCATCTTCAGTGGCGAGTGCTTCTAGGCGTGTTTCCTGGTCGGAAGCTCTACTTCTCATTTGTTTTCAAACATCACCGTTTACATTAAATATATAAATATTTTAAAATAACTATATTTAAATAATGATTTGTGAGTAAACAGCATTTTATTTGTTAAATAGTCCTAACAAATGCCACTCTTGATTTCCAAATTCTCTAGATAAATTGGAAATCACTAATGGCATTACTTATGATAATTATCTTTTAGCACAGTGTAAATCCCATTATATCTTGATTTATAAGCAACCCTATTGTATTGTGAATAAAGTTTTACTACTATTGAGATGTGAGGATAAAAGAGAAAAAAAAATTGTACTTGCTCCTGAAATTGCCCAAATAGCACAATGGTAGAACACCAGCATGTAAAGCTGGAGGTCTTGGGTTCAATTCCCAGTTCAGACAGAACATTTTCTCCTTAGTTATGTTAACATACATATATACATAAACATACACTCAACATCTACTCCTTTTTGTACACAATACAAATATACAATACCTAAGCAACCTGATCTGCAGAAGTGCTGTGTAAAAATTCAAAACACACCACATTGTTGTTGTCCACTGGCTGGAATTTGGCTTATGCCATTAATGCTCTAGCTTTCCAATTTTAAAAAAAAACACTACATTAACCCTCTGCATGCCACAGGTAAAAACTCTTGTGTTAGAGATTTAAACTGTATCCACCAATGTGATCGGCTTTGCAAGTAGTTTAAGTAGTATATGGCAGGTAACGGACAGAAGCATCAGAGTAATCTAATCAGCTCATGGCACCTAAAGGGTTAATGCCATCTCTTTGTTTAGTGTGGAACCCGAAGTGCGAAAAATGCAGTGGATGTCATTAGGAAACCCACATTTGAGATGTGGTAATATTTGTGTTTTTTTAAAATTGCACAATTGTCAATTTTTCGTTGCTGATGACATGAAATAATGTTTCATTAGCCATAAAAAAAATTGATGATATAGAATTTATAAAAGTATGTAAATATCTGAAAAATACAAACATTGATATCCTTAGCACTTCAACTTTTTGCCAAGTTTTAGCAGTGTAATCAGAATTTCAATTAAAACTGATTTTTACATTGCTTTTGCCTATATGATTTTATGAATGTTTTTGAGATTTCATTTTTTATTAATAAATAACTACCATTTTCACTTCATATTAATATAAAAACAGTTCTATACTATTTGCTTAATTTCTTTTCTATTAAGTGTTATCATAGCTATTTTTTTTAACTTGGATATGTTGTCATCAGTTTCTGGAAATAATTCTTGTGCCTATGTTTCTAGCATTAACATTAAAATTAAGTTAGAAAATAGAATGCACAAATATATTCTTTGTGCTCATAAGTATTTTAAAACTCACTTAACAATTTTTCCAAAAAATAAATAATTTTACAAAAGATTAGTTTGTGTGTCTGTAAATTTAGGAACTTCTAAATGTCGAGGACTTATTTTCAAGTTTCGCCACTGAGAAAATAAAAATCACTGCCATTTTTAATAAGCTCTGGGATGGCAATTATGTTTCAGCTGGTTTCAGTGCCACAGTTTTAAATTAAGTGAGGAAAAAAATTATTAAATGGTGTTTTGTTGTCGTCACCTGACAGGAGGGAGCCATGAAATATTTTCCACTTCCAATAAGAGGATCCTCGTCAGATTTATGCCTGGGTTGTAACAATATACTGAAATTGCTAATATTTAATGCAATAACAATGCTTTCCATTTGACTTGTTACATATTTTATTTTAATCTTTATTTTATTTATGACCAATAAAGTAAATTAATATTACACAGCTAAAACCTATTACTATAATCTTCTTCTTATTCTTTATTTGTAGGATTTTCATCCTGTTTATTTCCCAGATCATTTTTCGGATGTGCAACCACTGTCTATCCATCTGTTGGCTGGTCTTCCTCTTGTTCTTCTCCTGTTCATTGGTCTATCTTCTTTAACTCTTTTTGCAAGTCTGTTGTCTTCAATTCTTTCTATATGATCTTTCCAATATTTTCATCTGTCTATAATAAATTTCGTTATGTCTTGAATTTGACATTTGTCTCTAATTTCTGTGTGTATATTCTATCAAATAATTTAGAATTATAATATAAAATTATATACCTTTTAGGTCCGTCTTCTCAACAGTTGAGGATATTAAATTTTTAAAAAATCTTTTGGAATTTTTTTGCCCATGGATGATACGTGAATTTCCTATATTTCTTTCCTTTTGCTTTCTCTATCAAAAGAGTGCTTTCATTCCTCTATTTTTGCTCTTTGTACTTATCAATATTTTCATATATTATTTTCTCCTCAAAACTATTTCTTTTGCCACTTCAATTGTGTTTTTTTTCTCTAACTCATAATTTTTTCTGCTGAAGGATATGTTTACCAACCAATCTGTGTGCTAGGCTGTTGAAGACCGCCATTTTGTGTGAAATATGGTTGAATCCCGTTGATTTAGTATTGTTACCTATGTGTTTCTTTTCTGTGAATGCCGATTTCTATTTTCTTTTTTTCTTCATTTCTGCGTAATTTGAGATCTAAAAATGACAATAGTTTGTTCTCTTCTGTTTGTAAAGTGAATTTGATTGTTTTCTTCTCTGTATTCAAAAGTTTTAAAGCATCTTCTATGTGTTTTTGTTTGACTATAGAAATAACATCGTCCACATTATACTGCTGCTACTATACTTCTTTTGAATTTTTTTCCTCTATCTAATTATTTATTATATTAGTAAAACATGCAATTGTTGTTGTTTTATTGTTTATAGTGAAGGAAATATATGCAATTTGCTCATATTGTTATAGACCCATGCAAAAATTTGCTCATACAAATAATACATCTCATAGTATCCCTGTCCTTCATTCTACACATGTGTCCAAGTCATATTTTTAAATTAATTTACAATATATGATGTTAATTCCTGTTTCCTTCTCTCCTTTTTCCAAAACTATAAAAATTTACTAGGCTGTCATAGATATGGAATCAATTTCTTACACCTCACCTCATATTAGCTCTCTTGGACCAGTCAACAACAGACTGCCGAGACATCTGTAGGAATCTTTGTGTATTTGTTTCCTGTTGTGTTGACCAGACGAACCTCATGATCTGAGAGAGAGGTTGTGCAGAGCTTCCAATAGACATTGAAATAGTCAGTTGTTGGATGAGAATGAAGGCAATTCCTTCAAAACTGATCCAAGAAAGAGATAATAAGGTGAGGTGTAAGGAACAGATTCAATTTTATTATTTTTGGTCTGGACATCTTACCTGAATATTAATGTTGATTTGTTCCCAGACAGTCTGGGAAAGCTGACGATAAAACAGAATTGTTTTGAAACATGTCCAAGAACAAATCAACATTAATATTGAGGTAAGATGTCCAAACCAAAAATAATATCATTAAAATAACCTCAAAATATAACGTCCTAAAATTAAATATTAGATTCAATTTGTTCGATAAAATATCACGTAGTGTGACTTCATGTCAATTTTATGTTAAATTAATAGGCTCTGTTATAATTTAAAGTCACAATTCTATAGAAACATTTGAATTACTGGGCAAATCCAAGTCTTGGAATACTAGTATATTTGAAAGGGATTTACAAACATTCTGATTACATTATTTATTCTTAAAGAATTTCTATTGTTAGAAGGATTATTTTGAAACTCAAAAATAGAGGAGATATTTCTAGTTCTATGATGTGCAGTATAAAGGTTTTAAGAGGGGAAAAAAAATACAATTTTTTAAAAATATACTGTCTGAAATATGGCTATACGTTTGATTGTTCATGTGACAATATTTTATTAATAGGATATATGATATTACAGTTGGAAAAGCAATTCTCCAAATTAAACAAAAACAAATTACTAACAAATATGTTTTTTAAAATATTTATTTTTAAAATTTGTCCAGGACTGGAACATGTTAATCTAAATATTACATCAAAATACTAACAGTTACTTCATATCGGTACCTCAAATTTTCCACCATTTATATCAAAGCATGTTTGACAATGCTTTGCAAAGTCATTCATTCCTTCATGATAAATATCTATCGGAATAGCATGAATGTCTTCCTCATTTGCTATTCTCAACTGTTGACATCATATGGTTTTCACAAATATACATTCTTCAAATAATCCCACAATATTTAGCCATATTTGTCTCCATAATTAATCAGCCAGCAGCTCGCCTCACATCCACGAGGATGATAATCAAGTTAGTATAAGGGTGATATGTGGTCAGCTTGATGGTGTTCTAGCCATTATAGCTGGTTTCCTCAACCTGGAGCTGCTACTTACTGTAGCTATCCAAATTCCTCACAATGGTAGGTGGGCACTGGTTCCATATTGGTCAAATTTCTGTAAGAAAATTTCTTTCCCCATGGACTCTCAAACCAGCACAAATCCTGTAACTTTGCACCCAAGTATGATGCCTTAGACTTATTCATTTCAGCATGAAATGTATTTCTGATATACTCTATGTATTGTATTAATCACAAGATATGTTTTTTAGGCAATATAAATTTCTTTAGTTCTTGCACTGTTAATGTAAGGCCTTAAGCTTCAGGCCTTGGCACAGAACTATGGGACATGTGCTGGTGTGGATCCTCATGAGGAATACATTTTCTTATGGAATGTTGGTTAGTTACGAAATTTCTTTTGAAGAATTTAGGTAGATATGATTAATAACAGCTCCAGGTTGAGAAAATCAGCTATAATGGCTAAGTGGTCTGACAAGCTGAACACATCACCAAAATGGATGATCATCATCTTTGTAATTGACACATTTAGTTGTGAGGATAGCAGTAGACCTAAGAGCTTTTTAGACTTGCTCCCTCGAGTTTTATAAATGTCTTAAGTCTTCATTTAATGTATGTATGTACCCCATATATCCCTCATGGAGACATAGTTGCTCTCCTAGCAGCAATTTCTTGACCGAGGCATGATTTAGTTAAGCTTTATTAAATATATGTAGGAAATAACATTATGAGGTCTATTTTAATTATAGTTGAGTTGAATATTTTGACTCTCCTCATATTTCTTGATTTTTATGCAGACTAGTTTCGTTGCTAACTGTGCGACATTATCGATGTTTTACAACTGTTGCCTTGCGGTTGAAAACAGCAACAAATCAGGAATTTATCAAATTCATTGTAAAGATTGTGAAAAAATATACGTAGGAAAAACAAAAAGGAATTTAAATACAAGATTGAAAGAGCACCTTAGAAATGTTAAAAATGGGGAACTAGAAAAAATCTACAATAGCTGCACATGCTTGGTCAGAAAAACACAGAATTGAAACTAAGGCAAAATTACTAAAACAGTTAGAAAAATCTAAGGAACTCACAATTTAGGAGAAAATTTACATCTGCAAGAATAAAAAGAAAACCATGAATTTTGAAATTCCCGGTGAAAGAGAAAAAAAATTTGATTTGGAAGTTCATCAATCAGCCAACAGAGGGAACAGAAATCAATTTGCAGGATGGACAACCGCAAGGCAACAGTTGTAAAGCATCGAGAATGTTGCAGAGTTAGCAACAAACTAGTCTGCATAAAAATCATGAAATATGAGGTGAGTCAAAATATACAACTCATATATAATTAGTGGGGCACGCCGTAGCGTAGTGGTTAAGGCACTATGCTACAAGCCGGAAGGTCTTGGGTTCGAGTCCCGGTGGGGTCAGGATTTTTAAACTGACCCAAACCTTCTGGCGGCACTATGGCCCTGGGGTCGACTCAGCCTCTAACTGAAATGAGTACCAGACGCTTGTTCTGGGGTAAAGGCGGCCGTCACGCAGGGCTGACAACCCGGCTGACATCAAGTGCCGATTGTCAAGAAAAAGTGGGAGCCTTAACCTCTTACTACCCCAAGGGCCTCCTGAGGCCTTTAGTGGGATCACTTTACCTTATATATAATTAGTTATGCTTATTTTCCTACAGATGTCAATGAGTGACAAATGGTTTACCTCAATGAGACATCTAGCAGGCAATTAAGGTATAAGATTTAAAATTAAAATGATTTATACCTCACCTTAAGTTTTCTAATTATACTGGTTTCTAAGCTTAGGGTATGAAACTGGTATAATTAGAAGACTGGATATGAGGTAAGGTATAAATCATTTTAATTTAAATCATAAATTAAATCTCATTGTGATTTTTCCTATAAAAGTTCAATGAAAGTATTACTTGGATGGGGAAGATTGGTTAAATTTTGCTTAGAGGCAGATTTAGGATTGAGATTTTTTACAAATCCAAAAAACTTCAGACTCAGGACCCATGGTTTAAAATCCCTCCTAGGGGACTTTTCCCTTGGATTTTTTCATCCTAAAAATCCATTGACCCCAGTCGGGTTTGAACTTGCGACTTTCAGGACCAGAGGCAAGATATATAACTAATAGAGTACCGTGGCTGATCTTCACCCAATGGGAAGACTATTAATGTCAATTTGTTTATACCAACCTAAAGAAAATTTTTATATTTCTTATGATGTAATAATAATAATAATAATAATAATAATAATAATAATAATAATAATAATAATAATAAAAAAGGCTGCCACACATTATCCTATCCAATTAAGGTTGAGAGTGAACTTGAACATTGCAGATAAGAGGAAGACAATTTATGTAGAAATAGTAGAGGTTACATACTGGATTGAATTGGGGGGGGGGGGGTTTCTACTGCCACTTAAAAACTCTTACTGTCAATTTTGAACATATTATGTTGCATAGAATTGGTCTAGAAACACATGTTGAGTGATCATTCAGATTTTCACAGTAATTTATTAAGTTGAATGTTTAAATAATATTATTATGTTTTCAATTTGTACTTAGAAGAGCAGCACATATTGTTCAGGTCTATTTAATAAGGGGGCTGATTAAAATTACCTTTGACATTAGAAACTATACACACAAATTACCCTTCTGAAAACGGGACACACATCTGTACAGATGGATTTCTCTTAGATGAAGTGGAGCAGGGGCAGGTGGAACATGCTAATTCTTCTCCTTTTATAAACATACTGGAAGAAATACTACTAATTTTGATGGTGAAATTGAAGCTATTAACCTCTTGCTTAAAAACATTTTTAATTGTCTACAACACTGCAAAAATATTGTCATTCTGTCAGATTCCAAAGCAGCAATTCAGGCCATAGCATTAACCATATATTCAAAAATGGGAAAAATATTAGAAATACAAAACATGATTTAGAGTATTGAGAAACTTGATAAACATATAATCTTACAATGGATTCCAGCTCATTGTGGAATACAAGGGAATGAAGGAGCTCATATACTTGCAAAAAAAAAAAGGATGTCAAATTAAGCAGAAAGTAACAAATTCATTTTCTTATGAATCAATTAAAATAATTATAAGGAAAAAAATTAATGATAATTACAATTTCAGTTTAATTGAAAAAGTCGGAAACAGAAATATAAAAATACTATTACAAAATCCATCTGTAATTCCGGAACTACCACGAAAATCTGCAGTTGCTATACTGAGGTTTACAACATGACATGACTGCTTAGGAAAACATCTTCATAAAAATTGGTGTATTAAAGTCTCATGAGTGTATATTGTGTTCTCAAGATGTGGAGAAGGACATAGCTCTTTAAAATTATCAAGATGTAACATCCAAGTGTTCGGAAGCAAAAAGGAGAATAACTTTGTTGTTAACTTCAGAGCATTAGCTACATACATACATACATACATTATTAAAATTACCATTTGCATTGAATTAGTATACCTATAGTATTATAATTACAAAAAAATAAGCGTTTATTTTTTTTAATTACTCTCAGTGAAAAATAATTTTTAGAAAAGTCTATACCTATAGTGTTATCGGATTTGAAATTAGTTATAGCATGAGAAATTAGAGTGACTCAGAGACATTTTGTATTGTCAGTCTGATCATCTTACCTCAATATTGAGGCAAGATGATCAGACTGAAAATAATTTAATTAAAATAACCTGAAAATATCACTTCCTAAAATTAAATATATTGTATTGTATTCTGAATCTGCTCAATAAGGTTTATATGGAGAATCACAAGTTATGGAGTGTCGGAATCAATTATAGGATATGAAGGAGGGAAAGAAATTAATATTCTGAAGAAATCTAACTCAATTTATTTACTCTTAGCAAAGTTCAGAGTCAACATTTGAGGGGGTCAGTGGAATAAGGGCCCATCCCAACTGCACTAAGTTTGGAGAAAAATTGCATTTTATTAAATTCTACTTTGAGTAAAATATATAGAGCACACATTGATAATATTTGGTACATGTCTTGTACATAAAATAAGCTTTCTGCCTGCAAATGTATAGATCACTATATTGTTTCATATGTCTAATCAAAGAAAAAGAAAATTGAGAATATAAAAAAAATACAACATAAATAAACAAATTAAATAACACTTTTTTAACTTGAATATTGCATAAATCTATATATTCTACGTTTACAGCATTTGTATCATCATTATCTGATTTAAGACTGCTGTGTACAGGTGGTACAAATTTCATGAGAGTCATGATGTCTTCTTTACCATCCTACCATTAGGATATTTTGTTGTCAATATTATATCTCGTAATACAGGACACTTTCCTTTCCCTTTTTAAGGCTTATTACTTCCTCTAAAGCCGAGTCACCAAAACCGGATTTTACGTACATTATATGTCTGTTTTCCACAAAACGAAACTGAGATGCTTTTCTGATGTCTACCTTATGCTTGTCCAGCGTCACATTTCCACTATTGCGTAAACTGTTCTGCTTCGTTTTATTCCACTCTTGCATATTTCTTTTTACACTATGTTATTACACCATTTCCATTCACACAAGAACCTGCTGCATTAGCCATTCTGCATTTACTGACATTTGCCGGCAATGCTAGTCAGTATTGCAACGGACCACAGAGTAGTGGACAATATACGGTCACGTGTCAACAGTTGGGATGGACCTTTATTCCCCGCGCGCGTGAAGAAGTTAGAAATTTTTCTTACACATAAAGTCTCATTTACCCTCTTTCGAGCAAAGTTAGAATTATGAGCTTCTAAAGATTAACAGAAGATGACCATAGGATACATAATCTGCAAATAACTAAAAATCAACCGTTGGTTGGGATGGGCCCTTATTCCACTGAGCCCCTCATTTTTAGGATTATAAGTAGTGAAAAATTGCATCTTTATCTTAAATCATTGTTTATTATTTTTTTATGGGATTTAAGATTTTTTAACAGATATTAGTTGGGGTGCTTTATATATTTTCCTGTCAGATCGCGAAACAGATTACATATGGTATATTTCTTGATTAGTAGTCCAGTTTTGGTATCTGGCAAAAGTTAGAAATTTTAATTGTAAAATTATCAATCTTGGGGCTAGGACATTGTGGTGTAAAATTTTTAATTGCTAAATTGTGCACCAGTTGCCTGAACTAAATTCCAAACTCATTTGTAGTTCATATGCTGAGAAGGCATGTTTATACTGTCAACAGCAGTTCATCCATTAGTTGGGGATGTTAAGCCTGGTGGCCCTTTGATGCTTTTTACAGAAGTAGACTATATGCTGCCACTGGTTTTTACCCTGTCTTCTTCATCCCTCATACAATACGCTACACTACACAGAAAAGCTTAAACATATAGTCATCCTACACTCCTCTCTGTTCACATCATTTATGTAAAGTGGTCTGCTAAAGTGGTGCATAAATTGAATAGAGACAACATTAATGCCATCTATTCTCTCTCTCTAACATAGAACCTGAAGCATGAAAAGTGCCGTGAGTGGCATTGGAAAACACATACACATATTTCTAAAAAAAAAGTTTTTTTTAAGCCAATTCGTAACGTGTACCGTAGAATTATTAAGTTTTAAAAATTGAAAAGAATTTAAATTAATTTTTATTTTTGGAGAAGAATTTAAATTATTTAAATTTAGAATTATTTTTTGTCTGATTTAAAAAAGTCAAACTTAACAAAAGAATACACTTTATTTAACTTATTTTTTTAAATATAAAGGATGTTAAAATGACCCAACAACAATCTTTTGGGGAATGATAGGTCATACAGATAAGGTAACTGTTTTGTTAAGGAAAATATACTCCCGAACATATTGAGTTCTGTATTGATGAAGGTACCTGTTTGTAAGTTTTGGACATTGATATATTTTATTGAAAGTCATATTCTGATAGTTTCCAAAGTGCATTCAAACAGTTTGCCCTGTTTTGTAAGTTGGCAATAAAAAAGTTCTCTGCTTGTCATATAAACAAAAGAAATCGTAATACTGTAAATAATCAGTGCTTGAGTTGGAATACAAAAGAACTAGGATGGTTTTCTTCATTTAATTTAAGGCATAATTACGAAAATATACTGTGAGATGTATAATCTTTGTTTCGACTATGAGGATATTACACTCATTAAAAAAAACATGCACTAAAGTAAATTCGTGCATGCATTTACATTCTTTTAGAATATTTCCCAGATATTTTCTTTGGTTTCTCAATTGTTTGATTTATCTACGGAGGTCAGACAGTACTAGTAATCTCTATACCGATAAAGGATCTATGGTTTTCTCAGAAAAAAAAAATTTAGTATAGAAATTTATTGGTACTGTACTGTACTTTTGGTGGTGAGTGACTCAAATTTTTTACATTTTTAATTCTATTTACCACAAGGAATTCACACCTAATCTCTCTCTCTCTCTCTCTCTCTCTCTCTCTGCATGTGTGTATATATATATATATATATATAGTTGTTATAGTAGCCAGTAGATGGTAGTTGGAATGATATCCTACTACTTCACATGTAAATTGAGAATACTATATATATATAAGAAAAATAAATGTTTGTGTTAGGATTCCTGAGTAGCTCAGATGGTTAGAGCACTAAATGTACAGAATTTAGAAACTCGGGTTCAAATCTCGACTCAGACATTTATTTTACTTTTCATGTCACATATATATACAGGGTGTTTCTAAATTAGACCGACAAAGTTTGGGACCAGGTAGATAATCTTTAAAATTCATCGGAGAACATATTGTTTAAATAACTCACCTCATAGGATTCATGCTTCCATGATATCGCGATTTCAAACATAGTCATGTTCATCGTCAGCCATAACTCCGACTGACGAAATTCTTCGGCCGTCAACTATTCTATTGTCGCCATCTTCAGTGCTGCCATCTATGGTTGAATTTATGAACTTCGAAATCAATGTAATTTCGTTAGGGATATCAAAATTCATTGATCTATTTTTGTTTTTCTGAATGTATATTTTTTCCCAAACTGTCAATTCCAAAGGTTTCTCTACTTGTTTTAAAAGTTTAGCTTCTCTTCCAATTTTATGATGTTCTAATAAACTATGTGCAACAATTGCAGATTTTTCAATTTCACAATTTTTAATATTTCTGAAATGTTCTTTTGTCCGAATTTCCAAATTCCTTTTTGTTTTTCCTATATAAACTTTATTGCAATCTTCACAATTTATTTGATAAATTCCAGATTTCTTACTGTCTGGAACATTGACTTTTTTATTGGTACTTAGAAGATTACCCAGACTAAATTTATTTATTGGTGCCAAAGTACAAATAAAAAAGTCAATGTTCCAGACAGTAAGAAATCTGGAATTTATCAAATAAATTGTGAAGATTGCAATAAAGTTTATATAGGAAAAACAAAAAGGAATTTGGAAATTCGGACAAAAGAACATTTCAGAAATATTAAAAATTGTGAAATTGAAAAATCTGCAATTGCTGCACATAGTTTATTAGAACATCATAAAATTGGAAGAGAAGCTAAACTTTTAAAACAAGCAGAGAAACCTTTGGAATTGACAGTTTGGGAAAAAATATACATTCAGAAAAACAAAAATAGATCAATGAATTTTGATATCCCTAACGAAATTACATTGATTTCGAAGTTCATAAATTCAACCATAGATGGCAGCATAAATTCAACCATAGATGGCAGCACTGAAGATGGCGACAATAGAATAGTTGACGGCCGAAGAATTTCGTCAGTCGGAGTTATGGCTGACGATGAACATGACTATGTTTGAAATCGCGATATCATGGAAGCATGAATCCTATGAGGTGAGTTGTTTAAACAATATGTTTTCCGATGAATTTTAATGATTAAACCTCATAATGTTTACTTCCCAACATTAATTAAATATAGATAATCTTTGTTGAAGCATATTTTGTTAAGGTCTATGGCCTGTGATGCTTCTTTTCAGTGCTAGAGGGATCTTACAGGAAGGGATTGAAGGAAACGGATAACACTCCTTTCAGTCCAAGAGGGGTTGTCATTACTACTATCACTTAGTTTGTTTACTTCCAGAAATCAGTAGCATCCGATATCAATTACAGCAAGTTTGTTTACATCCATTGGTATGATCTGTTGTTATCTGTAGCCTGAACAAGGGGTGGTGAGTGAACCTCATTCTCAGTACTGCTGTGCATACTGTACTGTACAGTTCCATTTGTCTTAGCTTGTAGCTCTGAACATCAGATGCAGCATGTGGTTTCAACATAATGGGACATCATCTAACATTGGGAATGAAGCCGTGGTCATATGACAGCTACATTTGGCACTCATTGGATAGGTAGAGGTGGGCCCCTTGTCTGGCCAGCATGATAGCCTGACCTGACCTGCCTAGATTTCTTTTTGTGGGGCTACATAAAGGTATGAAACTGATATTGGCTCTGAAGAAGATCTTGTAGCACACATTGTCTGCGTAGCAGCTGAAATAAAGGAAACTCCTAACATCTTTGGAAGGCTACAACAAAGTATGGCATGTCAGTGCACTGATTGTCTGGATGTCAATGGACATGTGTTCCAGCCCTTGTTGTGATGGGACAATAAACTGGATCCATCCTGACAATGCAACACTGGAGTAAGTTTTTTTTTTTTAGAATTAAGTGCATTTTATTTCTGCTTTTCTGTAAAGTATTTGATTAACACACAGAATTATGTGACACAGAATGACTTATTTGCACGTACCTATTTCCTTCTATCCCTTCCTCTAAGACCCCTCTTGTACTGAAACGAAGCATCACATCCTATAGTTTTCTTAAAATATGCTTCAATGAAGGTTAACTATCTGCTCCCAAAGTTTGTCGGTCTAATTTAGAAACACCCTATATATATATATATATATATATATATATCTTCTTCTTAAACATAATTTGTAGGATTTTCATCCTGTTTATTTTGAAGTTCACTCCTCGGAGGAAGTGATATATATATATATATATTAATTCCATCCTCTAAATGTTACAAATGTTTTCTCATAAATAGGAAACCTGAAAAGTGTTGAATCAATTTATGGAGGAGTGGTGTAAAAAATGTTGGTCAGAGCAGATTAGAAACTTGAATTTTTTATTGCAGCTGTAAATATAAATGAGTCATTTATGGTAAAAAATGCTACAAGGAAGTACTGAGCTTATAAAAACAGTATATCCCTAATATAATATACTTAATATCTAACATTCAGAGCCGAAATATACATATATTTGCATTTCCAAGGTTTCTGGAGGAAGCATTGGTTCACAAGTTTGTGAGTATATTACCATAAGAGGAAACCACTTGTTCACTGTCCATGTTTAAACAATATATCCACAGTACCTTCACACAGCATTCAACAAATTCATGTGGTCTCCCTTCATTCACAATAACATCTCGAGTAAATTAATATCTTCATCCTTCTGGACACTGTCTTTCACAATTATTTGAAGACATAGCTAGCCTGAGAGTTACACTTGAATTTATTTTAAAATACAATAGGCAGTAACATTAAGAAGTTTGTTTAATAATTAAGACTTTTTTCTGTACATTCTTACCACTTATGGTTGTTTTTGTCGAACATATGTTTTAAGGCTGCTGAGCCCCATCGACAGCGATCACAGACTGAATTTTCTCAAGTTGTCGGCCCTGATTCTTGATTCCTACTCTCTCTGCCTTTGGACCAATAAATTTACTAATGGGGTTCCTTTCTCCGGGAAAGTACAAAAAACAAAAATTGAGGAATGAAAGCACTCTTCAGATAGAAAATCCAAAAGATAAGAAATACAGGAAATTCACATATCACCCTTGGGTGCACAACAAATTTCAAAAGATTTTTGAAAAATTTTATATTAATTTAGTACCAAATAATGATTATAGTTTAAATAAACTGATAAAAACTAATAAAAATGAAAAGATTGATGATGGTAAAAAATCAGGAATATATCAAATAAAATGTGCAGACTGTAATACGATATACATAGGGAAAACAAAAAGAAATTTAACCATTAGAACTAAAGAACACATAAGAAAGTAAAAAAAGGACAATAGAAAAATCTGCAGTGGCTGCTCATGTTTAGTCAGAAAAACACAAAAAAAGATGAAAACACCGAATTATTAAAACAGTTAGAAAACAAAAATGAACTCACCATATGGGAAAAAAAATCTACATACAGAAGAACAAGGAAATAATTATGAATTTTGAAATTCCCGGAGAAAGGATTAGAATTAAAGAACACATAAGAAATGTAAAAAAAAAAGGGAAGTAGAAAAATCTGCAGTGGCTGCTCATTTTGGTCAGAAAAACACAAAAAATAGATGAAAACACCAAATTATTAAAACAGTTAGAAAACAAAAATGAACTGACCATATGGGAAAAAATCTACATACAGAAGAACAAGGAAATAATTATGAATTTTGAAATTCCCAGAGAAAGGAACCTCATTAGTAAATTTATTGGACCAGGGGCAGAGAGAGCTGAAATCAAGAATCAGGGCCGACAACTTGAGAAAATTGTCTGTAATTGCTGACGATGGGGCTCAGCAGCCTTGAAACATATGTTCGACAAAAACAACCATAAGAGGTAAGAATGTACAGACAAAATGTCTTAATTATTACACTTGAATGTTGAGATTTTTCATTGGTCACTGCTGCACTGTTTATGACAATGCCTGCCTATTTGACTTTTTAGGAGTTAACACTATGAGGTACCATTTATTTAAGAAAAATTGTATCACTTCACCTTATGAGGTGAGGTGATACAATTTTTCTTAAATATCCATGTTTATATTGAGTACTTGAGCAGTGCCTGACAACAATAGTCTTGAACCTTTATAGAAAGAAATCATTATGAGGTTTAATTTAAGATTAAATTAAATACTTCATACCTCTCCTCATATGCAGTCTTATAAGTAGACTGTGGTATCAAATCCTTGGCGGATTCATCTTCAGTACCCTCTTGTTGACTGATGTTGTGTCGATCAGAAGAACTACTTGTCCTATATCAATTTTGTCACAATCAAAAGCCATTCTAATTAAACAAATAGAAAAACAAAAAGAACTCACGGTTTGGGAAAAAATCCACATTCAAAAAACCAAGAAAGAAAAAACTTACAAACTTTGAAATTCATGCGGATTCTTACTGGATCTGGAGGATTATTGGTCCACCAACAGAGGGAAGAAGAAATAGTTCTTCTGATCAAAATAACATCAGTCAACAAGAGGGTACTGAAGATGAATCCGCCAAGGATTTGAAACTGTGGTCTACTTAGAAGACTGGATATGAGGAGAGGTATGAAGCATTTAATTTAATCATAACATTAGTCTTGTTAATTTTGTTTTACACAGGCAATTGAATTTTCCAAACAACTCCGCCATCTCACCAGTCTTTTCTTGTACTTTATGTTCATTAATGGCAGAAGGAGGACCAAACATGATAAGTTATGTAGATAGGAAATAACACTATGAGGTTTTTTAATATTGTGTATTTCACTCACCTCATACTTCATAACTCCTCGCAAACTCAGGGTTTCGTCACAAATGATGTGACGAAACCCCTGGGTTTGTGAGGAGTTATGAAGTATGAGGTGAGTAAAATAAAAAATAAACAATACCAAACATGATGTTTGTTCACCAACTTAAAATTAAGAAAGTCACTAATTCTGTTCTAATGCTTATGGAAGAAGGATGTGGTGATCCTTCTAGGCTAATAATGGAATCAATAAGTTGTTGTCCATTCATTCAGAAACATTGCGCTGCAGTGGTAATCAAAATGGAATCTTTTTCCAATTCATTGAAAAAATACAGCAGCTTCTCTTTCATCCATGGTTTTGTAGATGTCCATCATATCTTGAACATGGTCACCAACACAAAGAGCAGACTTGAACCATGAATTCCATCTAGTCACTGCTGGTGAAGGAAAAGCTGTTGCGTTCGTTTCATTTCCTACATAACATTATTTCAGGAATGAAAGATATTTTAAAAATACAATAGGAAGTAACATTAAGAGGTTTATTTAATAAGCAAGATATTTGGTCTGTGTGTTCTTACCTCTTAAGGTTGTTTTTGTTGAACATATGTTTTAAGCTTCTGAGCCCCATCTTCAGCGATTACAAACTGTAATCTGTGTATTCTTACCTCTTACGGTTTTTTGTTGAACATATGTTTCAAGGCTTCTGAGCCCCATCTTCAGCAATTACAGTCTGTAATGGGGCTCAGAAGCCTTGAAACATATGTCCAACAAAAATAACCATAAGAAGTAAGAATACACAGACCAAATATCTTGATGGAAGATATGTTTTTTTTTTTTTTTTTTTTTTTTGGGTGTTGAACATTTTGATATTTATCACACAAGTGTTAAGGTTTTGGAGCTCGTATGACCACATACTGGCAATTATTTTTTTCAGTTTGTGAGCCTAACATTGCACATGTATTATTGCATACAGCACACTGGGCACACAGTCATATATCAAGCAGAGTCAGTAACAAATGCCACTACTTTATCATGTGGTAGAGCACACAAATCGATATATGTTGATTATTGTTTTCTGAACGTTTCAAGATGGCAACATGACATCATGCTATAAAACCTGAAATAAGACTAAGGGTCGTATGCAAATACATTACTCTCTACTCAAATTACTTCCAATCACTGGTGAGCTGAGATCGAATTAATGGCTGCCTTAACCGGTCATGCATGAATGTTGACGTTTTCGTAATATTGGCAACGAATTACCCAGAATTCTCAGCGATAAAACCACTTCCGTTATTTTCGTCTGCTATAGAGGAATGCATTTATGCTTGCATCCCGCAAATAATACCGTATACAAACACATCTGCGACGCGCAATATTACGCCGATTCTCCTGTTCTTCCAGTTGAATTCTTTGGTAGACTCTATCAAATTCCTCTTCTCCGCGTATACCGAAAACATGATCGAAGTCTTCAAGGTCCGACATCTTGGATAAGTTTCAAACTACATCGGTTACCATCGGTTCCCTTCGGGATTTTCACATAAGTTTATATCTTGAGCTACGATCTTAAGGTACCTTGTCAGGTAGCTTTATAATTATTACCGCGTGAATAGATTTCTGAGTAAGAAAAATGTGTTTGAATAAAACTTTATCAGCAGAGAACGCCTTTTACTGTCTAATGCGTTCAAATATTCGACCCTAAATTATTTATTTAAGTAAAAAGAAAAGACCAATTCATTTATAAATGCATTATTTCATGAGTAATTTGCATCAAAAGTTAAATAACATGGAATTTCGTGGGAAAATCTTATTCACAAAAATAATGTTGTAAAGCACAAAATTTCACCTTTTACCTTAGGTAAAAATAAATGTACAAAAATGCATTCAAGAATTATTGACTTGTCCTCAGAACTGATTACAATAGATTCAGTATTATGAGAGTAATCAATTTATATTATTTATAAAAAGGCATTGAGTGTACCCATGT
Organism: Diploptera punctata; assembly: GCA_030220185.1. Lineage (NCBI taxonomy): Eukaryota > Metazoa > Arthropoda > Insecta > Blattodea > Blaberidae > Diploptera > Diploptera punctata. The sequence goes on from JASPKZ010007649.1 coordinate 122,044, forward strand.
TAGAATCTTGTTATTTCAAGAGTGAGATAGAGAAGTTATATTTCATTAGGCAGTTAAGTTTAAAGATGCCGAAAACTCTGAATATATATGAATGCCAAAAGGAGTTTAAAAGTGAGGGCTTATACATATTTGACACCAATAATGTGCAAGTACTACAGTATAATAATTGATTGTGCTTGAAAAGATTCATATGTGAAGCACATGAAGGAGAACTTCAAACACAAAATATATATATAAAAAAAGTCTGATGAAACTGTAATCAATAAATTATGGCAATTGTCTTTATCCGATATTTTTTAAAAATGCAAAGAAATTAAAAACTAAAAAGCATGAATTAATATGTGACAGAGTTAATGCCCTGATTAAATCAAATATTCTGATTGGAAAAGTTATGACTCAAATTTTTAAGCATGGAGGAACAAATATATTTCAGGTAAGTTTTGCTTAATTCTCCTGTAAGAAATGAAATAATTTTTTTCTCATTCTTTTGCTTCTATGGGATAAAAACCTAATGTGTTAAAATTATTTTTATTGTTGCAGGAGCTGGAGACATGCCTACTGCAGGCACTTGTAGAACCACACTCGCTCCAAGAGTTGGAATGGAAAGGAAAGATACGGTGATGACAGTAGACAGTGATAAAAAAGTTGTCATTATGTGCGACGAGACCACAGACAGGAAGGGACGTTGTGTATTCATAGTATTGTTTAGGGTACTCTCCTGTACTGTTAAGCAGAAGATTTTTGTAGATGGGGTGAAGACGCTGGAGCAGGGAAATACTACAGAATATTCAAGAGCAGTAAACATAGATTTCTTTCATGAATGAAGGAATGTTTATGTAGGAAATTAAATGAAGGCAACAGCTTATCCATCACCAATGGTGATTTGAAGGAATTCTGGTTCAAGTTTGCTCTTTATGTTGGTGACAATGTTCAAGGCTTCTGCAAAGTCATGGAGGAGAAGGAGCTGCTGTGCATTTTTTCAGTGAATCGGAAAAAGATACCAGTTTAATTATCACTGCCAGCACAATGTTTCTGAAGGAACATGACAAAAACTTATTGATTCCATTGTTATCCTAGAAGGCAACTGTGCCCAAGGCAACAATGTTAACTCTAGACCACGATGGTTGGATATCAGGCAATATTTATATTATATTGTGATATCGGTTTTTAATGTAATATTGTGTATCTGGTAGAATTTTTTTTTATTCTCAATAACTGAGATGAGTTTATGAAATTTTGGGGGTCATGGGTACAAACTCGACCTGACATAATACTGCATAAACAACCATGACAAAAATTCAGGAATTGGGAGGAATTGAACTTACCAAACCAAACATATAGCATTGTTTTTGCACTTTCAGATTACCCTGTTTTGATACATTACCCATACCTTGGATGAAATTTTAAAAACATCGGAACCATTGAAACTGTGGAAATAGGTCTCAACACATTCTTCACATCAGAAACCAGAGACTGGTACCATTGTGAGTTAATAAACAAACCTCACTGAAAGATGGCTAAAGATTATAGAATCTGAATCTGATGGTCTCTACATTCAAGAAACCTCACTGAAAGATGGCTAAAGATTATAGAATCTGAATCTGATGGTCTCTACATTGAAGAGTAGTTTAATTTCCTGTCAGAAAACATTCTAAATAAAATTTTATTTAAAAAAGGACATTACCTACGAGTAGAGACCCTGAGAAATGGTTGTTCAATGTTTGGTTGGGTTTGAACTTGCAACCCTTAAAATTATATGAACTCTTTCTAGTTAATAAATAAAATGAGACTTAATTATCTCATCTCATACACTATGTGTTCTTCAAAGCATAGGACCTGGTTTCTGGAAGTTATTCCTATTTTCAGCCATCTTTACGACTGTTTAATTTTCTTCTCCTTTTGACTGTTGAATTTTCGTCTTCACTTTCAACTTTGTTCCAAGTGTTGAAAAAAAAATTCATCAGACACACATCATTACGTTAAAAACTGACATTATATACGAGACAACCTAATATAAATATAGGCTGACATCCAACCACTGTGATCTAGAGTTAACATTGTTGTCTTGGGCTATATTTAATTCAAAATGAAGAAAATATTTTTTAAATGAATACATCTATAAACTATAAGTTAATAGTACAAAAAAATGTTTAAAAATGATGTTAATGATGCTAAGAAGTAATGGAATGCTTTAAAGCCATTTAAAAAAAACTAATGAGATGTTATCCCACCATATTTCACCCCACTCCAAGCACTGACTACTCTTGACCTTCATTTTTCTTTTTCTCAATATGCTTATATCACAATATACTTTTGTATACTGTAAATTTAAGGACTGAGAATTATACAAATACATAAAAATCCCTATCCTTTTAATGTGATGCTAGATTAAGGAATGAGATGAGATAAAGCCCCTATTATTGAAGGTCTGTTATATATAAGGATGCCTGCTGACCAGGCATGTTGTACAATCATAGGAGCACAGGAAATTACATAAATCAAAATGGATGAGTATGGATATATAAGACTATTAATTGTGTCAAAAGCTTGCTTGAAATCAATATAAAACTGGTGTAAAGATAAATTAAATTCATAAAACTTTTTTTTAAATAAATCTAGTGCAAATATTTGATCAGTGGTAGATCACCCTTTCCAAAAGCCACACTGATAGGGTCGCATGTTTGGACGCATTAGACAGTAAAATGCCTTCTCTGCTGAGCAAGTTGTATGCTTATACGATTTTGCTTACTCAGAAATCTGTTCATGCGATAATAATTGGAATAATTCCATTTAATGTTCAATATGTTTAGCTAAAATATAGTAAAAGTCTTATATGTGGTATTAAGAGTGTAATTCCTCTATAATTATTATGTTCTAGCATATTACTTTTTTTATGAATAGGACATTTGATAGCTACATTCCAGTCAATAGACATTTGTTCTATATTCCAAATTTCAACTATTAAATCATATATGCATTTTCATGATTTCTTGACACCATTTTTGATAAGTTTTGCATTTATAGTCTTTGCCTGGAGCTCTATTGTTCTTTAGTCTTTGAATTGTATCATATAGGCCTACTATAGTGGTAGAATTAAGTATACATGTTGCATTATAAATATGATTATTAAGAAATTCTGAAAACAATATGGCTATTGATCTCATGAAAAGATTTTCAAAAAGTTTTTAATCTTCATCAGTCCTAATTGGACAGAGAAAATGGACCATGACAATAATTTATATATTTTTTATAACTCTCTAGTGGCTGTAATTTTTTCTTTTCTAGAACCAAACTCTGCACGTAGCAATCAATTATGAAAAGATAGTTCAAGTTCTTAACCAGCAAAACTGAATCATTAAGATTGGACGTTCACCTGAAGCCAAGTCTTAAAAATTGTTTTAGCAGATTAAATTTTTAATTTTTGCAATAAAACCTGCTTTGAGGGATGTTCAATAAAGACTGGCACTGAATTCTTTCCCCCCCCCCTTCTGTTAAAGACTGCTAGTTACATCTATCCATGTGGAGAGCAACTATTTACTCTACTTGCTAATCAATGAAAGTTTCACAGCAATAGCTCTATCAGTCAAGTGTTTGGCAGTCTTTGAGGGTGAACATGTTTCATAATTACCTGTAAACATCATAATGATTGATTTCCATGAGAAATAAAGTTTGTGGTCTCTGAAAGAAAAACACTACCTAAACCCAATGATGTTTTGAAGAGAGCTTATAGGGACTCTGTAATATTCATCGAGCATGTTTCCATTGGGATCATGTTTTGATAAATGACCAGGAAAGTGCAAATTTTAGGGACGAGAAGGTTCACCTGTTACTGCCATAAGAGATAATCAACAAAGCCAGGTGTCATTATTTGTGATTAACCATGTCTCACTGTGAGACATCTTGCACACATCCTTAGCATTTCAGTTGGTAGCACCCATACAATTTTAGATAGAGAATTTGCACATGTATAGGTTGTGCGCTTGATGGATACCACGACTGCTTACTCCACACAGCCTTGTGTTGATGTGTATCACTTTTGCAAATAATGTGCTGAGAACGAGAATTATTACTGCTGACAAAATATGGGTGTATTGTTATGATCCAAAGATGAAGCAGAGCAGCGAAGAATAGGTGCAACATGGTCAACCATCACCACAAAAGAGATGGGCACAGAAGTCAGCCAATAAGGCCATGATCATTACTTTTTTAGGGGTTGGTGTACACTCACACAGTTCCAAGACACACTATAGTCACTGCAGTTTACTACAAGAATGTCCCCCTAAAAACAAAGGCACTTTGTTGGAAAATGGAAGTTCCATCACAACAATGCCAAGTGTCATGTTGCTAATACTGTAACTGAGTTTTGGCAAAAAAAATCTCAATGGTACCCCATCCACCTTATAGTCCTGACTTAGCTCCATGTAACTTTTTATTAATATGATGACCAAAAAATTGATCATAAGAGAAGTCAGTTCGACAATGAGACCAAGGCAGTTAAAGCTTTAGAGGTGATTCTGAAGGAATGGCTTCCTGCACGTCTTTCAGCAATGACAAAGGAGGTGTGACAAGTATATTGTACTGGGGGGGGGGAGGTGCAAAGTATTTTGAGGGGAACAAATGTCTGAATATTCTTTGATAATAAATTGTTACATGAGCATTAGTGCCACTGCTTATTGAATATCCCTTGTATAAACCAATGCAATAAAATGAGAATGGTATTTTCAAAAAATCAGCAAAATGGGATTTTAACTGAAAGCTGTAAATTAAAAAAAAATCACTGTAGCAGCTGCCATATTTGTTTTCCTACCATATAACTGGATGCATAGGATTTAATTAATGAATAAATATTATTCCTTAAACTAGGAAAATCAAATTTTATTTGTTGAGAGGAATTTGGTTAGTTTATGGGAATTCATTCATGAAGGATTTTTTATAATATAGTGTAGGTTCTATATTATTACATTTTAGAACTTTTTCCAAAATTCTTGCATGTCCCTTGTAAAACTTTGGTGCACTGCACAGTTTGATAATCCTTGTGCTATGATATAGAAAAATGAAAGACATAATAATTAGCATAATAAATTTTAAATTTTGAAATCATATAATTCAAATTATATTTATTTAAATCTTGATCATTTCTGATCTTAAAATCCACAAAATGTTTTGTAAAAAAAACCTTTTTTTTCAGGAAGATTTTCAACCCCCCACTCTTTTGTCCTTAGATAGCAAGTAACCATTCTTCAAGTTGTTTTTTATATCCCATATGATACACGAGGCTTGGTTGAGACTTGAAAGCAAATGTAAATTTTTTTCGCCCAATGGGTTGCTGGCCCAGAGGGGTATTGTTGTGGGGTTCCCGCTAATGTAGCATTTCCTCTACATTAAGGTGATGTGGTTATAGTCACTGCAGTTTACTACAAGTACACTGCAGTACTCAGTCCCCAGAGCCTCATTTGTAATAGCAGGTTGCACCATGAGAAAAGCTATGCCCCCAAGGCAAAAGATCGCTGGGACGTCCAAAAAAGCACTGGATGGAAAATTCCTCTTCAAGATCATAACAGGCCACATGGCCTAATACTTGCATGGATGATGATGATGATACATGAGACACTCGAGAATAAAGCTCTTAGGAAAATTTTTGGACCAAAGAGAGATGATGGATAGGTAAATGGAGAAGACTTACATAACAGTGAGCTACATGATCTTTATAGGAAACCAGATATAATAGGAACAGTTAAGTCTCATAGACTGTGATGGTCAAGACATGATTTCTCTTGCAGAAACTTTTTTGCATATGGTAAGTGAAAAATGTCCTGCTCCAACCATATTTCCTCAACAATTTTCCAATAATTACACCAGTAAACAAGCTACTTCCTGGAGGAAAGTCAAATATCTGAGATTCTTTAGATGGAATATCAGATTGTTAACGAAGGCACGGGGGCACGCCGTAGCGTAGTGGTTAAGGCACTGAGCTACAAGCTGGAGGGTCGAGGGTTCAAGTCCTGTTGGGGTCAGGATTTTTAAACTGACCCAAACCCTCTGGCGGCACTATGGCCCTGGGGTCGACTCAGCCTCTAACGGAAATGAGTACCAGACGCTTGTTCTGGGGGTAAAGGTGGCTGTCACGCAGGGCTGACAACCCGGCTGACATAAAGTGCCGATTGTCTAGAAAAAGTGGGAGCCTTAACCTCCTACTACCCCAAGGGCCTCCGGGTCTGTTGTGGGATCACTTTACTTTTTTTTTTTAACGAAGGCACATGTGATTTCACATGTCAATGTGAATTGTTCACTGTGAAACAGGTATGAAATCTTGATTGTCATCATTATAGCAGTGAAAAAGTCCATTCTAATCATGCATTCATTCTTCATTACGTGTATCCAGCCGTAGCTGCATTGTATACTTATGCTATAAGTTGCAATGGGGCTGCATTTGAACATGCAGCTTATGTGGGCATTCAAGGCGAATGTCCATGAGATTAAAAGAAAGAGATATAGGAAATACAGAAATAAGGCATTTGGCCTCGAATACTCTAATACCATCAGGGTCAAAGAAAATAAGAGGTCAGGCAAGGGAGACTGGATAGAGGGATCTGGTACTAGAAAAGGAAGAAATGCCAGATGGGTTAAAGATAAAAGTAAGGAGCAAAACATAAGTAAGTGGAAGCAATGTTTTGCTCAGCTTGGGCACCTTGTGGTCACCATCCACATATCCCCTAGATGGGGACCTCTGAAGTTTAGTCATGTATTCTTCAACTAAACTTCACCTATTAGACCTATATCATTGCTCTAATCTCAAGAACTCTCATCTCCGGCATAACACTCTTCAGAAACAAATTAAAAAAATATAATAGATTTTAACTTAATAATCAACTAGTTACAACCAGTTATAATGTTTCTTCTTTCTCCTGAAATTTTTTCAATCATGGAATTACGAGGTTTTGATTGCTAACAATGATTCAGAATACACATTGATTTATAAATTAATTTATTTATCAAATTTGGTTTTCAAAACTCTATTAATTATAACATATTAATCTCATAGGTCTGGCATGATTACTACTTTATCTAATTAAATCAGAAATGTTGCCCAATTGATAAGGGCAAATTGAGAAATTTGGATATATTAATGATTTAAAAAATGAATTATCGTGATTCAGGCATATGTTATTCTTTTAAAATAAAATAATATTACAGTTAAGTTTACTGAGTCTCTTGAAAATCAAGAATAAATTATTTGGTTTCTCTCTCTGTTGACTTGTGTTACATTTTTCATAAAGTATTATTTTACGTCACATATTTTCAAACAAAGTGATTATCTATAATGACTTAGGCAGAACAAATCCAGAATAATGGACCATAAAGGATATATGCATATGCCACAATAATATTTGAATTTTACCTCACATTTTCACTCATACCAGTCTTTAATCTAGAAAAGCTAACAAAATTTACTCAGTTTAACCATATAATTGTTCTTTTGTTAAGTAAAGGTTATTATGTATATTTGAAGAGAAAAATTTTCGCCTAGACCGGGACTCGAACCCGGGACCCTTGGCTTTCCGGGCCAAGTGCTCTACCAACTGAGCTACCGAGGTGAGTTACGATCTAGATGCAAATTTTTCTCTTATGTACGTTGTAATTCCCTCATGCCAAATGCTTGAAACCATAGCTTCTATCTTTGCAAATGGCGGCTTCTTAGTTAAGAAGACATTTATTGGGAATTTAACACTACTTTATAGCCAGTAGGGCTTCTATTGACGATTTTTATTATTAATTTAACACTTCTCATAGAAGGATAAATTATATTTGAAGAGAAAAATTTTCGCCTAGACCGGGACTCGAACCCGGGACCCTTGGCTTTCCGGGCCAAGTGCTCTACCAACTGAGCTACCGTTGTACATAACGTACATAAGAGAAAAATTTGCATCTAGATTGTAACTCGCCTCGGTAGCTCAGTTGGTAGAGCACTTGGCCTGGAAAGCCAAGGGTCCAGGGTTCGAGTCCCGGTCTAGGCGAAAATTTTTCTCTTCAAATATAATTTATCCTTCTATGAGAAGTGTTAAATTAATAATAAAAATCGTCAATAGAAGCCCTACTGGCTATAAAGTAGTGTTAAATTCCCAATAAATGTCTTCTTAACTAAGAAGCCGCCATTTGCAAAGATAGAAGCTATGGTTTCAAGCATTTGGCGCGAGGGAATTACAACGTACATAAGAGAAAAATTTGCATCTAGATCGTAACTCGCCTCGGTAGCTCAGTTGGTAGAGCACTTGGCCCGGAAAGCAAAGGGTCCCGGATTCGAGTCCCGGTCTAGGCAAAAATTTTTCTCTTCAAATATAATTTATCCTTCTATGAGAAGTGTTAAATTAATAATACAAATCGTCAAAGGTTATTATGCTTTCAAGTCTTATACGAGAATTTCCCGGCTGGAGGGAAAATTTTCTATAGGATCGTAACAGGCCTTGGCCTAATACTTGGAAGGAAGAAGAAGAAGGTTATTAGTTAGATATATTTTAGTTAGGTGTTTGTCCCCCTGTTCTGTAGTTAAGTCGACTTAGACGTTGATTTATGTTTTGAAATTGTCTTCTGGGTTTGTTGGTCATGGTAATGAGGCTTTAATACCTCTGATGCTTTACCAGAGACTGCTTCTGGCATCATCAAGAGTTGGCTTGTTTCTAAAGAGGATGCCAGATGTGAAACATCAGGAACTCTAGGCTTTCATGGCTGGAGTTTGTATCGTATTTTAAAGTTGTCTTCTAGCTTATTGGCCACAATCATGAGTTTACAGTTTGTAAAATGATTTTATTGCAACACCAGAATTCAATAAATTAAAATTGAGGTGCCTAGCTTCATATGAACTTAAAGCACATAAAACTAAGATAAAAATCAATATATGTAATTATATACATACTCTATGGGTTTGAAACATGGTATCTCATATAAAGGGTTGAAAAGAAACTAAAAGTTTTTGAAAGTTGAATTTTAATATTATATTTTAAATTAACACTTTCAACTCTCGGTTTGAACGTAATTTTTCTTTCTAAAATAATCCTAAGATGAATATTCAGTCTCATAAAAATAAAAATGGAGAATGAGGAATTCATAATACATCCCATCCCATAGTAATTCTGCCCGAAGGCAGGTCCTTCACTGCAATCATAGCATTTTCATGCTATGCTTGCAGTTTTCATAATGTATATTGTCGTAAATATTTTTTTTTTTGCAAATGCCCTAGGTTGTCTTTCGACATTCCAGGTGTTCTCTCCTGGCATGGCATACTTGTAATCCACTTCTGAGGTTGAGGTGCCTGGAAGGTGGGATGATATGGTGGGTGATGATGATGGTAGTGGTGCACCAGGAGAATTTCTAATCCTAAGCTTAATCTAAGATGAATATGAATGATGATGATTGCGATGGCCATATGATTCGGGGACCGTTTGGCCCTTAAAGTTTTCCTGACATTTGTCTTACAGGTGAGGAAAAACCCAGATAAAAACCTCACCCAGAAAAACTGTCCCGACCGGGGATCGAACCCGGGCCTGCTGCGTGACAAGGCAGCACACTATCTTAAGACCACAGCAGTGTACTTGTCATAAATATAGTAAGTCTATGGGATTGAAATGGGCAAATGATGAATGGGCAACAGTAGAAATATTTTCAATGATTTTATAGAGAAATGCCATTAAGAAGCCTAGGCACGAGGTTAATGTACCATTTTTCTTAGGAAACTTGATATCAGGGATATGAACTGGATACAGTTGGTTGAGGATAATCCTAGAGTTAGTTTATATATATTCACATATACAAGATGTTTATGTGAAGCAACTGGCTCACTACTGACCCTCACATGGCAACTCTGTTAAAGCGCTGCCTGGGTGACTGGCAAAATATTATGTAACTCTGCAGTGAAGACAGTTTTACAACAAATACTCTCCACCTGCTACAATGCATATCTGACATCTTCTGAAAACATTCCATGACACACATTGGAACTCTTAGTTGTAAGAATAATAATTCTGAATCATTGAAAAACAAAAGTGCTTTGCAGAGATTTGATTTTTATGGCTCCTGTCCCATCCTCACTGAAACATGTGTGTTTATATATATATATATATATATATATATATATATATATATATATATATATATATATATTAAACACACAGTAACAAATAAAATTATTACGAAAATACAATAGGAAGTAACATTATTAGGTTGTACTTAATAAGTAGAGTCTGTTGTCATCTTACCTCATATTGGTTGTTTCTTGTAGCACATGTTTCAGAATATCTTCGCACTATCATCAGCTTGTGAGTCTGTACAAGCAGACGAGATAGCACTGATTTATTAAACAGAATCGTTCTTTGGATTGAATCTTTATTCAGTTCTTATTTTACCTTTAATTATAAACTATGCAGCTTTTATTTACATTGAAAATAGATTAGCTGGCAGAAATCACTATCAGCTTTTATTTTAGACTCGTGCATAATTGAATAAAAATAATCACCTGTAAACGGTTCTTATATTCTCATTATGGCAATTAACCATGTGGTTTTTATGCATCAGGTATGGGCATAATAAGTGCTTTAAGTTCTTTAAGTTTTGGGTACCTCACTTAAATTTAATTGCTATCATTTTACTAATTATAAATAAAAATGTCTGCTTGGCTGTGAAATTATAAAGTAAGAAAACCTTAACACATGTTAGATAATGTATATGGTGAGAACTTTCCAAAATATCCTGTATCATTAAAAGTATGTTTACTGTCTTTCATCTTCTTAAACAATTTAATAATGAATAAAATAGATTTAGTTCTATATTGTAATCCTATGGGGGCACGCCATAGCGTAGTGGTTAAGGCACTGCGCTACAAGCCGGAAGGTCGAGGGTTCATGTCCCGGTGGGGTCAGGATTTTTAAACTGACCCAAACCTTCTGGCGGCACTATGGCCCTGGGGTCGACTCAGCCTCTAACTGAAATGAGTACCAGACGCTTGTTCTGGGGTAAAGGCGGCCGTCACGCAGGGCTGACAACCCGGCTGACATGAAGTGCCGATTGTCAAGAAAAAGTGGGAGCCTTAACCTCCTACTACCCCAAGGGCCTCCTGAAGCCTGTAGTGGGATCACTTTACCTTTGTAATCCTATAGTCTATTTAGAGAGAGAGAAAGAAGTGTTGTAAACCAGTGTAAAGATCTGTTGACATCAGGAACATTTTTTTATACAACTGTATAATAGGGTGGGCCGAAAAAACTCATTTTTTTTATTTCGAAGTTTGAATAGCGCAGAAAAGTTGCAAATTATATAGACAAAAGAAAAGAAACAAAATATCAAAATCAGTTGACATCTTCCAGTTGTGCAAAGGCTCTAAAGTTTGACAAAATATGAAAAAAAACTTCGTTTTTGAGATTATTTCTTAAATTTTTTAATTAGATGTTTTCGTAATGTAATAGTTTGTAACGTCTTCAAATAGAGCCTAAAAACATTGTGTTTTAATTTGGTTTAGATCAGTTGATATCTTCCGGTCGCGCATAAGCTCCAAAATTTTGCCAGAATAATGAACAAGTTATATTTTTATGCACTTTTGTTATTGATTGTCAGAACCCACAAAGATCAGCAATACCTACTTCATATAATAAAAAATAAATAATTGCAAAAATGAAATTTTTTTCATATTTTGCCAAACTTCACAGTCTTTGCGAGACTGGAAGATGTCAACCGATTTTGATAATTAAAAATTTTTTTTTAGCTATATAATTTGCAACTTTTCCGTGCTATTACAACTTCAAAATAAAAAAAAATAGTTTTTTCAGCCCACCCTACTGTATAAGACATTTTGTATCATATAGATTTGTTCTTACTACACAAGTGAAGAGTGTTCATATTTGCAATATTTGAACAGGGGATTCTGAAATTTTTATTTTAAGGATTTCAAATACATTTTCTCACTTTCCTTTCTTCTATTAAACATGTTTTCATGATTAACCACACCACGTTTGTTCTTTATGAAACAAAAATAATACTGTTGAGTCAAATATGCACATGTCCATGTTGCAGAAAAATAATTGTTTCTGCTTGTCTAGTGATAAACAAAACTTTTAGTGGGTTATTGCTGCACAGAACTTTGTCCTATGTGTGTATAGCACTCATTCATTTGTATGAAACTTGAAGGAACTTGTTCCTTAGCAATCAAAACATGCCAGAACAGAAATTCCAGTTTTACAATCATCATTACTTTCTTTGAAAACTTTAATGTGTCACATTTAACACCATGCTTATTTTAACATCAGTAAAGTTACTTTTTTAGGAATTCACACTATTAGGTATTTAATTTGGGTAAACTTTTATCACTCACTTCATATTCTTCTTCTTTTTTTAAACTAGTTTCAGAACTTTACACTTCAGTTCCAGGAGGCAGCTGTTCAAGACGACAGAACAACGGTCACGAAATTACTGAAGATGGAACTGAAGTGTAAAGTTCCGAAACTAGTTTAAAAAAAGAAGAAGAATATGAGAATAAGTTCCGAAAGTAGTTTAAAAAATAAGAAGAAGAATATGACTGATAAAAGTGTAACTAAATCAATAAAGTTTCTTATGCTTGTTGCACTGACTCTTAAAATCATCTTCCATGCTGACTGTTACACTATTTAACTTCATTATTTTCGTTCTAAGCCCAATTATTAACTCCAGTAATGTGTATATTAATTTTTCAGCCACTTTACTGGTAATTTGATTTTATAATGTCCAGTTAAGATATTATCTGACTATAAAGTATGCATTAACTGAAAGAAAACTTTGCTATTCCATTTGTTCTAATAAACTACTATTCAGTGATGTTTTGAGGTTATGTTCCAAATGCTGGAAAGTAATTGTGTTGATTTATTGTGGGTTAGATCTCTTTTCGGACAACTATTCAATTAATACATGTATATTACATGTGAAGGTAATGTTCAAATCAAAGTTAAAGCAAAAAATTATTATTCTAATATCTTACTCTTGATAGCTGTAAATTTTTATTATACAGGGATATAGTTACTTATTTTAGGAATTCACACTATGTGGTATATTCATTTAGGTAGATAAAAAATTCTACCTAAAAGGGATATAGTTGTCACAAAAATATTTCTTCAAGAACTATGCATAATCACCAGGTTTTTGACATGCTGTAAATTATATTTTTTTGTCCTCACACTCTCTGTCTCTCTCGCGTTTCATGTTAGCAGACGACAACGGCACTACAATACTAAAAGAGGTATAGTTTGAAAGCATGTGCTTTCTAAAGCTATGATATAGTCAAGAATTGGGACATGGTCTCTGAAACATGACAATATTCTTCTTGTGATGTAAGTTGTATATTTGTGATTCAATTTTATTTATATACTTATGAGGTGAGGTGTATGTAATCAATTCAATTTCTTTTAACTTATTTAATTTTACATCATGGTGCTCCTATTAAATTTATAAAATTAGTACCTGTAAGGTGCAGTCATCCTCAACTTGATTAATTTTTTAAAGCCGCGGTGGACTAGTGGTTATGCTCCTTGCCTCTGGTCCCAATGGTCACGGGTTCAAACCCAGCTGGGGTCGATGGATTTTTTTTAGGATGAAAAAATCCAAGGAACGAGTCCTCCGGGAGGGACTTTAAGCCATGAGTCCTGAGTCTGAAGATTTTCAGGTTCGTAAAAGATCCTTAAGCCTGAATGAAAAGGCCTCTAAGCAAAATTTACTGGATTTTCCTGTCCTAGTACTACCTCGGTTTTCTAGACGTCAGTATGAGGCAGAACGCTGACCACGGACCACTCAAATGACATCTATACAAAAACAAGTGTAACTAAATTAGTATGGTTCAAATTCTTCCCTGTAGGGGGAGAGCGCCTAAATCTCTGTTAAGGGAAACGTGGGCTTATAAGATACAAGAAGAAATGTAATTTAAGCCATTGTAATTAATATTTTATTTTAGGAAGTACTATTTTGAGGTTCTTTTAATTATATTATTTGGAGTCTGTTTATTTTACCTCAATATTAATGTTGATTTGTTCTTGAACATGTTTCGATTGGGCAAGATGCTGAGGATGATTGATATCCAATTAAAACATGTTCAAGAACAAACCAACATTTAATATATTGAGGTAAGATAAACAGACTCCAAATAATATAATATTTTTAGCCTTTTGGAGTCTAGTCCTCTCTTCAGTAGAAGGTGTCATATAAAATGTTTTAACCCATCAGCGTGGAGCGACGTGACGTGTACGCAAGTTGAATTCTTCACCCAATGCGGAACGACGTGACATGTACGCTAGTTACGCGCACTGCTTTAAACTGTAATTATGACCTTTGTGTTTACATTAACTATTTACCGTGTATACAAATTTTATGTAGAGACTTCAAAGTTTCTATTAGTGCATATATTAACTGATTACGGCCCTGAGTAACAATTTAAAATAATTTTATATTTGCATTTATTCTTGCGGCCTCTGACATTTTTCTTAAATTTATAACTTGATAAAGGATTTCTTATAAAACTAAATTCGCCTTTTTTTGTAGATTAGCTTGTCTATCAAATTGAATCTATTTTCAAATCTCTTCATTTTTAATAATAATGTCGCAAAATTCAGTATAAATAAAGGCCCAACAAAGTTATTTCCGATTTACGCTACAGTACAGGGACCACAACAGTAAATTTCAGATATATATATATATATATATATATATATTTCAAATGACGATATCCTTACATTATGGACAGGTAGTTAGTCTACAATTCAGTCAGTATCTAAAAGGAAAGTGGTCCACTACAGACCTTAGAAGGTTCTTGGGATATTAGGAGGTTAAGGCTCCCACTTTTCTAAAGTATCGGTACTTGATGTAAGCCGAGTACTTATTTCTGTCTGACGGCCCATAACAAGCATCTGGTACTCATTTCAGTTAGAGGCTGAGTCAACCCCGGGTTCACAGTGCCGCCTGAAGGTTTGATTCAGTTTAAAAATCCTGATCCACCGGGACTCAAACCCTCGATCTTCCGGCTTGTAGCATGTTAATCTTTTAAGAGTCCACACCTCCGGTGAAACTATTATAGTCCATATTTCATCAACTGGTTTCAGTTTGGAAACCAGAAAGAAGGCATTGAAATTTAGGGTTGATGAAGGTCTTTTAGTACAACAGGTCTGATGTGTAGAAAGACCATTTTTTGAAGGCACACGACCTAAAATAATGTTTCAAAAGTGTTAGAAAGATACATTTGGAGAAGTCTGCCCCCCCCCCTACAAGAAAGAAGGTCAGCGCATAGAAGCAATGTGTTTGTAATAAACATGAACAAAGTAAACACAAGGTGAAAAAAATACACTTATTGTTGCCCGAGTGTCAAACAGCTGGTTTACATTTTGAAGATTTATCACACCAATTTTTGAAGTTCTTTTTTTTTTAAGACCCTTCTCTTTGTGTAAATATTTCGTTTTGTTGTTAGGTAAAGCCGGTTCTCTGAATTCTTCAAAGAATCCCTAGTGCAATACACTGTGTCACTTATGTGAGAAATTTACAAAAAGGACCTATTTCAACTGTGGCACAACAACCATAAATAAGTCTGCAAAAAATGCAGAGATGTTATGTGAGAACCGTAACAAATTTAATTAATTAAATATTATATTAAGGGTTCACCGTAAAGGAATTGCAAAAACATTTAAATTACTGAAGATATATCAATTTAAATGCGTTATTGGAATACTGGCACTGAACGGCTGAGTTTAAATACCGGTGAACTTCCTCCCACATCAGAGTATTCCCGGCCATTTAAATCCATCCGCTCTGAAGGGTTAAATAAGTTTAGGATGTTTCATAAAACTTATGATGGGAATTAACATTATGAGGCTTTCAAATTAATAAAATTAAAATTAGTCGTACATCATCTCACCTCATACATTCTGTGTTTTTCACAGCACAGGACCGCAGTTTCAGGACCTATCTTCAATCATTTTTCTGACTGTTGAAAGTTTTGCCTTCACGTCTTCTGAACTGCTATTCTAGGTAAAAAAGTACCATCTAGTGGGAAAAGATCATATATATTCATAAGAACACATTTAGTTCCATGAATTTTGAAATTCCCAGTAAGGAAGTTTTAATCTCAAAGTTAATAAAATCAACACTAGATAGCAATTAAGGTAGAATATTTTTTATCACTCACCTCATATTGTTCTTCTTATTTGATTATAAACTAGTTTCGGAACATAGTTTCTGTTCCATCCTCAGTATCGTCACGACCGTTGTTCTGTCGTCTTGAAGAGTTGTCCTCCTCTCCTTCCATTGGCTGACTGAAAAACCTCAAAACCAGGTCATTCTCACCAGGAAATTCAAAGTTCATTAATTTCTTCTTTTCACTCTTTTGAATGTAGATCTTTTCCCAAACAGTAAGTTCTTTTGGTTTTTCTATTTGTTTTAATAATTTAGCTTCTTTCTCGATAAGATGTTTTTCAGACCATGCATGGGTAGCCACTGCAGATTTTTCTACTTCCCCTTTTTTGACATTCCTGAGATGTTCTTTCACTCTAGTTTTAAAATTTCTCTTAGTTTTTCCTATGTAGAATTTCTCACATTCTTCACATTTAATTTGATAAATCCCTGATTTGTTTTCTTCTTTAATTTTCTCAATCTTATTAGGTCTAATCAGTCTACTGATGCTGTAGTCATTTTTGGGTGCTAACCTTATGTTGAAATCTTTAAAATTTTTTTGAAACTTGTGGTGTTTTAATGGATGATATGTGAATTTCCTAAATTTTTACATTATCTTCTTTAACTTTTAGAAGAGTGCTTTGATTAATAAATTTTTGTCTTTTGAACTTGTTTATTTTTTTGAGTATCATTTTTATTGCAAAACCATTTTTCATGGCTACGTTGATTATGTGTTCTTTTTCTTTTTCGTAATTTTCTTTGTTCATTGGTATGTTCACTAATCTATGTGTCAAACTATTGAAAACTGCTTCTTTGTGAGCTATGTGATTGAAACCTAAAGCTTTTATGTAGTTATCTATATGTGTCTTCTTTCTGTAAATTCCAAATTCTATCTTATTTTCTTCATTCCTTTTTAAGTTGAGATCTAAAAATGGTATTTCTCCATTGATTTCCTTTTCCATAGTGAACTTTATAGTTTGACTTTGAATGTTCAATAATTTTAATGCATCATCTATCTGTTTATGATTAACTATTGCAATTATGTCATCCACATATCTACACCAGAACTTGAAAATTAAACGATGTCCATTAATTATCTTGTGTTCAAAATTCCCCATGAATAGATTAGCTAAGAATGGAGATAAAGGGTTTCCCATCGAAAGTCCTGAATTTTGTTTATAAAATCTTCCATTGTAGGTGAAAAACATATTATCGTTACATAATTTAGTTAAAGTTTTATATTCGACTATCTTTACTTTTTCAATTTTATTATTGTTCATCCAAATCTCTAAAATTTCCATAGTTTGGTCTTTTGGAATGCTTGGAAATAAGGAAACAACATCAAAAGAAACTAATCTGTCTGAAGATTGTAGTTGTATGTTTTCTAGTTTATCTACCAATTCATAAGAGTTTTCTATTGCAGAGTTTTCAAATCCATTCATTTTATTAAATTCCTTACATAACCATTTAGATAAATGATATGTAGGAGACCCTATGTTGTTAATTATCGGCCTAGATAGCAATTTAGAAAATGATCCATCCATAGTAATTCTGCCCGAGGACAGGTCTTTCACTGCAATCATAGCATTAATGCTATACTTTGCAGCTTTACTAGGGAATTATAGGTATGCTAGCTTACCGTTGCTTTCCACACTGGTGAAGGATGATGATAATGATATGGGTGATTTTTGGGGACCGTTGGGCCCTAAGCTTTCTGACATTTGTCTTACAGGTGAGGAAAATCCCTAAAAAACCTCACCCAGGAGCCTGTCCCAACTGGGAATTGAACCCAGGCCCGCTGCGTGACAAGGCAGCATGCTATCTCGAGACCACAGCTGTGGACCTAGAAGAAGATGGTGAAGGCAAAAATTCAATAATAGAAAAAATGGCTGAAGATAGGAACGACTGTTCCTGAAACAATGGTCTTGTGCATTGAAGAATGTAGAGTCTACTAGGTGAGATGATGTACAGCTCATTTTAATTTCAATACATTTAAGATGACTGCACCTTACAGGTATTAATTTTATAAATTTATATTTGTGACTAACATCTCAACAGGATTGTATCATATATTTTATTAGTATATATTAATTCCTTTTGTTTTATATTAATAAGGAATTTTTATCATGCCATTAAATAAACATTGTATTAAGAATGTAGTTTTTAAGTTATAAGAGTTTTACTGTTTTTAATAGAATTTGTTGAGTTGTTACATTATGTAAAATGTATTTTACAAGTCTGGTTCTGAAAAATAGCAGTTTTAAGTCACAAACAATAGAAAATATCATACAACTTGTTAAAATGATTAACTACTAAACCATTCGCTTCAGATATTAATATCAGGCAGTTTTATTTTATTTGAAGAGAAAAAATGTAAGTCTGAATTGGGATTCGAACCCAGTATCTCTGCTTCTGTACACCAGTGCTCTGATCACCGATCTTCACTGGCTATAAATGTGATGTTAGTTCCCAATAAAGTCTTCTTGTTAAAGAAGCCACAGACAGCTTGTAGAACAAATAGTTCATAGCCTTGGCGTGCAGGAATTTATATAAAATGAGAGAATTAATATTTGTTTGAGTTAGAAGCCTAGTAGCTCAGTGGTCAGAGCACTGGTGTACAGAACCAGAGATATCAGGTTAAAATCTTGATTCAGGCATATATTTTTCTTGAACTTTTATAAGAAAAAAGTCACTATAATGTTTAATTTAAGATTAAATTAAAATGCTTCATTTCTCACCTCATATCCAGTCTTCTAACTAGACCGCAGTTTCAAATCCTTGGCAGATTCATCTTAGTCTACTTAGAAGACTGGATATGAGGTTAGGTATGAAGCATTTTAATTTAATCTTATATATTTTTCTCTTCAAATAAAACCCAACAATTTCTTTGTTTGGGAATGGGAAAGTATGGGCCCATTGAATTTTTCTCCATTTGAAAAGCACTAAACTTAAACAAGATAGAATGAAAAGCAAGCCACACTTTGTTCATCATCATCATCATTATAAGGATTAGGCAATCTTGCCTGTTCCATCCCTACAATGTTAGGACTATATCTTTCTCAGGCATCCAACTATCCAGCTCAGAATTGTGAAGAATTGAGTAATAATTGCAATGAGTGTTCTGATGGAGGGACTGCCTCCTCAAAATTCCAGATTTGTTTGCTCTTAGAATTAAAAAGCCTTATAAGATCATATACAGGGTGTCCCATTCAAACCTCCCACATTTTAATTAATCATAACTAACAAAGTATGCAGAATTATGAAATGAGGCTGGTATTAAACAGAACAGAAACTCAAAGAATTTTCATTGCCACACACTAAAACACCTCTATATCTGCACCATTAGTAGCATGAACAATATCAAGTCTGTATTCAATTTCGTGCCATGTTCTGTCCAACATGTCCATTGGTACTGTTGCAATTGTGTCAAGATATGGGTTCATAAATCATGAAGATCTTGTACTGGAGTCACATACACACAGTCTTTTACATACCCCCAGAGGAAGAAGTCCAGTGGAGTGATGTCTAGTGAACATGGTGGCCAGCGAATTGGTCCGTTACGTCCAATCCACCTATCTGGGAAGGATTCTTTGAGTGAATTCCGAGCATCCAGGCTCCAGTGTGATGGGGCTTCACCTTGCTGAAAGATTATTTGGGGTTGCAGATCAGCTACTTGGGGGTACAAGAACTGTTCTCATGGAAGAAAAAAGGACCTATAATCCTGTTCTTCATCAGGCCGCACCAAACGTTTACTTTTGGGCTATCCCAGACGTGTTCACGGTAGATGTGTGGTTTTTGCGCACCCAGATCCTTACATTATGCCGATTAACAGATCCTGATACATGGAATGTTGCCTCATCAGAAAACGTCAAGACGTTTCCAAGAAATTGAAGGTCCTTGTCAATACGATCCAGCATTTCAATAGTGAATGCCTGTCGTCGTGGCCTGTAATCTGGCTTTATTTGTTGAACAATTTGCACCTTGTAGGGATACAAACGAAGCTGCTTATGAAGCACTCAATGCACAGTTGATCTCGGTACATTGAACTGCCAGGAAGCTTGGCGAATTTATTTTTGTGGACTTCTCTGAAATCTTGCTGTAATTTCTTCAATCTTTTCTTCTGAAACACGTGTACGAGCACCTCCTGATTCTTTTTTAATGCTTCCAGTTGCCAGAAACTTCTCAAGCCATGCCATAATGGTCTTCCCATTAGGTGCATTTACTCCATATTATCTCCGGTAATTTCTTTGCACTGTAATTATTGACTTCATCTCTGCATACCAGGAAACAGTTTGTGCTCATTGCTGAGGAGTCACCATTTTGTTTTATGTCATTAATGTCCAACATGCGATAGATGAATTAACTGCAACAATGAAAACAAAAATTCTTTGAGTTTCTCTTTCTTTTAATACCAACCTCATTTCATAATTCTGCATATTTTGAGAGTTACGATTAATTGAAATGTGGGAGGTTTGAATGGGACACAGTGTATATAACTTACTGAAAGGATTTCCTAACATCCCAAGATATTGGCCTACTTCTAAGCCAAAATAAAAACATGAAATTTAAAAAAGAAATTAATCATTTCAGATTATACTCTTCTCTTAATTAAACTCTATTTGTTTTTATTTAATGACTCTCTTAAACAGATTGGGTTATTAGCATGCAAATCAATTGGAAGTGAAAGGATTGACGAATCTTGCTCAAAGACAAGCTTGTTGTTCTTTTACATCTATGTATTGGCTTTACTTTTCTTCATAAGGAAGCCATGCTCAGGATTTTTATGCCCTTAAATATCCATCGACCCCTAGGTGGGTTTCAACTTGGGAAACTTGTAACCAAGATGAGACAAATATGGTAAACATTGGCACTGATATGATAAATAAAGAATGCCTTCTCAAGGAATATACAAAATATTGTGTGTGTGTATATATATATATTAATTTATTTAAATTAATATAATTTTAAAATTTTTTATCTCGGAGCCAGGAGAGGTGGTGGTGTACAATTTTTTTGATTGCTTGATTGTGCACCAGATTCCTGCATTAATTTGCAAATATGCCTGCAGTACATATGTGGAGAAGACATGTGGTACTATTTGTTTTAGTGATTTGTCCATTGGATGGGGACATTATGCCTGGCAGCTCCCTTGGTGCTTTTCAACAGTAGTAGACTACTTGCCAGTACTGATTTTCACCTTCTCCCTTCTCTTCATCATCATCCTTCATACAACACATAAACATTCATTCGTCCTACACTCCCTTTTTTACACAATACAAGAATACATCATCTACTAAAAATGGTCTGCCAAAGTGGTACATAAATTGAAAATAAATCATAATAATGCCACCTATCTGTCCAAAGTGTAACCTGAAGCATGTAAAGTGCAATGGGTGGTATTAGAAATCATACTTTTTTATTAAATTAATTATTAAGAAGCTAAAGCTATTACTTTGATTGAAATAAGTAAATTAATGTATACAATTAAACTATTGTAATCAATGATAAAGAGAAACAATTTTGTCTGAACTGGGAATTTAACTCCAAACTTCAGCTTTCTTCACCATTGAGAAAACTTTTTGCCTGAACCGGGAAATTGAACCCTGAACCTTCAGCTTTCCGAAAGCTGAAGGTTCGGGGTTCAATTCCTGGTTCAGGCAAAAATTTTTCTCTTTACCATTGATTACAATACTTTTTCATGCTTTGGTTATATTCTGAATTCATGGTTGTAACATAAACACGGGCAGAACTCGTCTTCCGAGGCGAATGGGTTAATGAGATACATTGTAAAGATGATTATTTTAATGGTATTATTCATACTGAAATATTATTGATCAAATAATATATGACCAAAATCTGATTTATCTGCTGTGGGAATGATATGGCAATTATAAGATTGACCAGTGTTAAATGGAAGTAGTGTTTTAAATGTGTGAAATGGTGCTATATTTACTTAAGAGTGTGAAAAAAAAATTAAACTTATATAACAAATTGAGTGAAATTGATGTCAAATTTAATCATTCCGGGCACGTGATCTACAGAAACTTGCAATAACTGTATACTTTGTGACATTTTTTAAAGATGAGAGCTTCGTAATCAACCAGTGTCAACCATATAGTAAATTCCCGCCATCGGTGATGTTTTCTGCTGACTGAAATAGGGTGATTTTTACAAAGAATATCAAGAAAGCACCTGAACTACGTATATATTTAAGTTTACAGCATGCCTGTTTATTATTTAGATAGAGTGAAGAACTAATTGTTACTAACAGATGAAATCCACAATTTGTAACATAAAAACTCAAGTCTCATCAACATTAAGATAAAAATAGCAACTTTACGACAGTAATTCAATGTAATCCAAAGAGATCTGCAACCTTTGCTAAGAACAAAGCAAATTTCTCCATTTAAAAATGAGGAAATTTATACTTATTTATATTATTATTTATGATTGTGTTGATTTAATGTGCTGGATTTTGATTATATCAGTTTTTCTTAGCCAACAGTACAATTTATGTATCTTATTTCTATAACTTGGGGGCACGCCGTAGCGTAGTGGTTAAGGCACTGAGCTACAAGCCGGAGGGTCAAGGGTTCAAGTCCCGTTGGGATCAGGATTTTTAAACTGACCCAAACCCTCTGGCGGCACTATGGCCCTGGGGTCGACTCAGCCTCTAACAGAAATGAGTACCAGACGCTTGTTCTGGGGGTAAAGGCGGCCGTCATGCAGGGCTGATAAACCCGGCTGACATGAAGTGCCGATTGTCTAGAAAAAGTGGGAGCCCTAACCTCCTACTACCCCAAGGGCCTCTGGGCCTGTTGTGGGATCACTTTACTTTTTTTATTTCTATAACTTATTTATTTAGCTCTGGATAGATCATCAAATATTCATCAAAATTAAATACCAGACTGTAAAACACTACAGACTATAAGATGTGTCTTAATTTTTAAGCAATTTAAAAAAATTAACATTTATAACGTTTTTATTATTAGATTGTAAAGCCAGACTATAAAAAAATTCTTATTAATTAAATAAAAATAAAACATAGTTTTATTTGATTTTCATATTTATTATATAATTCAGTGACAGCTGTTTCGGTACACTGTACCTTCTTCAGACATGTTAACAAATTATGAATTGTGTTCCAACTGATCTAAGCAACAATACAACAATATTTATTTAAATTTTTAAATTTAACAAAGGGGATTCATGCAAATCAAGTTGAGAATTTAACAGTTTTTTACTACTTTTTAAATTCTCAACTTGATTTGAATGAATCCCCTTTGTTAAATTTAAAAATTTAAATAAATATTGTTGTATTGTTGCTTAGATCAGTTGGAACACAATTCATAATTTGTTAACATGTCTGAAGAAGGTACAGTGTACCGAAACAGCTGTCACTGAATTATATAATAAATATGAAAATCAAATAAAACTACGTTTTATTTTTATTTTATTAATAAATATGGATTTTCATCAAGTAAACACCAACTCAATTGATTAAAAAAATTCTTAGTTTATAAAACAGTTCTGATCTTTAAAATCCCTGAAAATTGTCATCTGAACTTTCTTCATCTTCTTCTTTGTCTATGTCATCGTTGTCCTCTTCATATATAAGATGGTCTTCACAGCCAACGAGAGCATTACTTATGCCACACTTCTTGAAAGATTTAACAATAATGTTTTTTCTCACTCTAGACTATGGCTGTTTTATCCACTGACACACTTGTTTGATTGTATGTCGTTTCAAAGCTCCCTTCAGTGTGAATTCATGTTATACTGTTAGGTGAAAACTTATAGTTAGTTTACTTTGTTATTTACTCTCTTGTTACTCTCGCAATCATTTTAATTATACACTCTTTGCAAGTTTCATCCATCGTCCATTTGTTCAAGTTCACTGGCATCGTAGACTGCAATGACGCATCATAGACTAGACAGTGTTCTGGGTTTGTAATGGCGGGGTGGGAGGGAGACAGTGTTAGCCAGCTTGTGAATTCCCGCAACTCATGTTTGTCGCATCGGTGCACTGTCTCTGCCAGTTGAATCCAATGTTGCCTGATAGCGATAGGTTTCCCGCGGCATCAAATATATGGCCATTTTTAAGATTGGCGGGAATTTTAAATCAAACACTGGACATTTTTATATTAATTTCGAGTATAAGACACACCTGAATTTTGGAGGTAATTTTTCGAAGAAAAAGGTGTGTCTTTTTTTTATAGTAATTCTGCCCGAAGGCAGGTCCTTCACTGCAATCATAGCATTTTCATGCTATGCTTGCAGCTTTACTAGGGAATTGTAGGTGTGGTAGCTTCCCGTTGCTTTCCACACCGGTGAAGGATGATGATGATGATGAGGGTGATGATGAAGTTAAGGATGATGGTGATGATGGCCATATGATTTCGGGGACCATTTGGGCCTTAACATTTTCCTGACATTTGTCTTACAGGTGAGGAAAAACCCCGATAAAAATCTCACCCAGAAAACTGCCCCGACCGGGGATCGAACCCGGGCCCGCTGCGTGACAAGGCAGCACGCTACCTCGACACCACAGCAGTGGACAGGTGTGTCTTATAGTCCATAAAATATGGTACATGCTTGGTCACACCATCTTGTATATGATAGACATAATGATCTCTTCCCTGTGAGTCTATTTTTCAGAGCATTTCTGAGAATAAGTCTGTTTTTTCTTTCATGTCCAAAACAATTGAACTTAATTTTTAATTATGTTTTGTGATTAAATGACTCTTAATCTCTCCAATATTCCCATTTTTTTTATTCTACTTTCCTTAAAATGAGTATGTATGTATATCCCCATACGTCCCATGTGAGGACATGGATGCTCCCTAGTGGGAGTTTCTTAACCACAATAATTTAGTTATGCTTATTTAACTACAGATGTCAATGAATGACATGTGGTTAGCAGATCGTCTCAATGAGACATCTAATAGGCAACTAGGGGCACCACATGGAGGAATCAAGACCTCCCCAGATGATCTAAACCTCATCATCATCATTACCATGAACAAATCCGTTTTAGTACATGTGGCCTGTGACAGTAAACCTAACAAAAATGGTCTTGATCTTTCCACCAATGTTTTGGTCTCCCTTAGTCTCTGTGTCCAGTTGGATATATTGAAATGCCAATTTTTTAAAGTCTATTTCTTTTCATTTTTCTCAGATGATTTTTCCATTCTTGTTGGTATGTTTTTATATCTTCATCTAGACTTGGTACTCCGAGTTTTACTCTGATAATAGTGTTCCTTTGGTGATCCAGTCTATTAACTCCTAACAGTGAATGTAAGAAGCACATTTGTCTCACTTAAGTTTATGAGAATTTCTTTTAATTAAAATCCATATTTTAGAACAGCTTTTGATGTGATGTTATGTAATCTTGGTTTTGTATCTGTCCTCATATGTTTACCAAAAGTCTTCTTATTACCCCATTAATTTCATTATATTTTTGTAATTTTGAATCAATGTCACTCTTATGTTCTGCAAATACACTTCCTAAGTATGAGAAATCAGACACTTGTTCTATAACTTTTCCATTAATCTCAATTTTCACCCGTTGTATGTTGCTCTATGCTTATTACTTGAATATCTTAACATCTGAAACAAAGGACTAAAATAGATATTATCTATATCCCTTTATCCTGGAAGAGACAAATTTTACTTTGACTTCATGAAACAACACACTTAAAGGAAAGCACTTAGGTAAATTGGAAGCCGTGAATTAAATCCAGTGATGGAGAGCTTATGTCCACATGGCCATGAACCTATGGGTTTGATAGTGCCAGTGAGTTAAGTTAGTTAGCTGAAATTTCAGTTGACATCAGAAACTTATCTTCTAATATATAGAAATGCATGTTTGTATTTTATGCCCTGCCATACTGCTCATTGGATTCTGATGGGGCTTTTTGCAAAATGTTCAGAAGATTCCCAGGATGAACATAGACTATAAGAGAGTTGTAGTACTCAACCCCTTCACCCATAAAATTGCCCTTTGTAAAAAAAAGTGAAAAATCCCTTTTTTGGATGCTTAAATGGCTTATGCTGCCTAAACCATAACAAATACACAAAGTTAATGTACACAGAATT
Organism: Diploptera punctata; assembly: GCA_030220185.1. Classification (NCBI taxonomy): domain Eukaryota; kingdom Metazoa; phylum Arthropoda; class Insecta; order Blattodea; family Blaberidae; genus Diploptera; species Diploptera punctata. The sequence goes on from JASPKZ010007649.1 coordinate 148,300, forward strand.
GAATACTTTAAAAAACTCTACAAAAAGTCCATGACAGCATGCGTTTATCTTTAACGGATAACTCACAATAACCATTTTTGTCTTTCATTGATGCGAAGAAGATCGGGATAAGTAGATTCCTGGACAAGCATAACAGCGCACGGCAGGCATTCTTTTATGGATAACTCACAATAACAAATTTTCTCATTAAACTCATTTATGCCAAGAAGATGGGGATAAGTAGATTCCCGGGCAACCCCAGGTAATCAGCACGGGGTATCCATAAAAATAAATTAAGGCATACATTTTTCCTTTTACTTATTCAACTGAACATAAAAACACATTAATTTTCTTCTTTCAGCTCATTTATGCCAAGAAGATCAGGGTAAATGGATTCCTGGGCAACGCCGGGTAATCAGCATGGGATATATAAAAATAATTACAACATACATTTATAATTGTTTTTCTTTGATTTATTCAACAACTAAACATAAAACATATTAATTTTCATTTATTTAGGCATAGCAGCGCACGCTGGATGTTAGCTAGTGTTAAATAAAATCAGTGAAATTATACTACCCATGCATGCATAGTAATTCTGCCCGAAGGCAGGTCCTTCACAGCAATCATGGCATTTTCATGCTATGCTTGCAGCTTTACTAGGGAATTGTAGGTGTGGAGCTTTCCGTTGCTTTCCACACTGGTGAAGGATGATGATGATGATGATGATGATGATAATGATAGGGATGATGATGGTGATGATGGCCATATGATTTCAAGGACCATTTGAGCCTTAAAGTTTTCCTGACATTTGTCTTACAGGTGAGGAAAAACCCTGATAAAAACCTCACCCAGAAAAACTGCCCCGACTGGGGATCGAACCCGGGCCCACTGCATGACAAGGCAGCATGCTACCTCGAGACCACAGCGGTGGACATACTACCCATAATGACTGATATTTGATTTCATAACATGTCTAATTGCAGTACATTACAATTATACATAAAGCCAGAAAATGTAATTTTATAGTTCTGTGCACCTAAAGGTACGTACACACCTGCGCGCCGCAAACACGAACGGCGCGCGCGCCGCACCATGTTCGTCAGATTTGGACGGGGTTTTAAGGTGCGCGCGAATGGCGCGCGCGCCGCGCGTGCATCTCTCACCACGATCCACTCATTGTCGGTTTTTTCCACGAACACTTTGATGGTTCGCTGTTTAGATTTGGACGGGTACCTGAGAGGTTCGTTGCTTTTGGTGCGCACCTATTATTTGAGTATGGAGTGGTCAGAGGAAAACGTGTTAAAACTTGTTGGCATTTATAGAAGCAAGCAATTATTGTGGGATCCACAACATAAGGATCATTTTAAAAAATCATTGAAAGGAGATGCCTGTTTTTTTTTCAATGATATGTGTTTTTTTTTTCGTGTGTACTGTAATTGTATAAATAAATTAGAATTATTTAGAAAACATTATTTATTTAAGACGTTCATTTCATAATATTATGTATGAAGTATCACAAAACAATACAATATATAAACACATTTATTGCTAATTATTTATTTATCTCTTCAAAGACTCCAAAGAGCAAGACTGCTCATGTTAAGGGGCAATATACAAAAAATAATGGCCATAAAACAATTAACAATAAAAACAGAAAACAAATTCAGGCATAAGTTTAAGTAATACAAACTACTATAGATGCACAATATATATACACATATAAAATACAATATTTAAACAGGATAATATTAATAATAATAAAATTAACAAAATTAACTAAGAAAGCAATGAGAAAAAATATTTTTTAATACAATTAGAAAAATGTTTAACATTAGTGAAATGTTGATATTCAATAGGTAAGTAGTTATTTTAATGGTTGATTAATGCATAACGAATCCCTTTTATACCTTTTTTTTTAGAAACTAGTATCTTTATGCAATAAAGTACAACCTCTAGTATAATAATCATGTACATTTTTATTAAAAATTAAGGCCATGTTATGGTGAGATAGATTCTTAATAATTTTAAACATATATATACAAATCATGTCCACCGCTGTAGTCTCGAGGTAGCGTGCTGCCTTGTCACGCAGCGGGGCCCGGGTTCAATCCCCGGTCGGGGCAGTTTTTCTGGGTGAGGTTTTTATCGGGGGTTTTTCCTCACCTGTAAGACAAATGTCAGGAAAACTTTAAGGCCCAAACGGTCCCCGAAATCATATGGCCATCATCATCATCCTTATCATTATCATATCATCATCATCTCATCATCCTTCACCGGTGTGGAAAGCAACGGGAAGCTACCACACCTACACAATTCCCTAGTAAAGCTGCAAGCATAGCATGAAAATGCTATGATTTCAGTGAAGGACCTGCCTTCGGGCAGAATTACTATGGATGGATATAGAAATCATATATATTTTTAAATTCCTTTAATGCTATAATATTTGAAAAAGTATAAATAAAGTTATAAGATGTAATAAGTAATAAGCGTGACCAGACGTCCCGATTTTGGCGGGACACCCCGATTTTTAACAATTTGTCCCGCGTCCCACGGCATTTTAAAAAAAGTCCCTATTTTTGGGAAAGAATGCAGGACAAGCGGGAGAACGGAAAGGGAATAGACATCGTTGGTTACACCTGCTCTGCAAAATGTCTACTGAAGGTTTGTGGGTTTCCTATGGATCGCAGGAGGTTCGTTGAAATTAATAATTTTGACGAACATAACACGCGCCGCGCGCGCCGTTCGTGTTTGCGGCGCGCATATGTGTACGTACCTTTATATTCACAAAAAAGGATGCAATTTTTACCAACATGTTAACAAACTCCTGATTACCTTGGTTTCATGATTTGAGCAGTTATCTTCTCATCACAATTTTGAAACTTATTAACAATATCTCTTACAAGTTCTATTTGTATTCTATTTCTTTCTCAATAGCCACAGCTTGCTTCTGGAATTTCCTCCCTCAAGATATCAGTGATTTTTGCATATTTGAATCTTTAAAGTCAAGCTTGTTCTATTACTTGATGTCAGATAATTAATTTTTCTCTTCCAAACAATGAAATTTATTCTGTGTCATTAGCAGTTTTATATTCATTAACATTTTTCTATTTTATAGTTTGTCTCTTTTATTCTTAAAATTTAGAATAAATAAATACATATTTTAAATGACAATATTAATGATATGGCTACTACATAATAATTAATTTTACTTAAACATAAAGCTTATTAATCGTTTATCAAAACAGCTCCTTCATTATAGGCCTCTAGGCCGAAGAAATGTAGGAAGACCAAAACGTTGTTGGAAGGACGACCTGCGCCTGCGGCATGTAGTGCACCGGGGAGCAGAACGGGCCAACAGGCCCATACCTTGAAGATGATGATGATAAAGCTTATTTTTTTTTACCAATGCCCCCAGGTTGTCTTTATGACATTTCTGGTGTTCTCTTCTGGTATTGGCAGAAATGTATCTCACTTCTTAAGTTGAGGCGCCTGGAAAGTAGAGTTACATTACCCTGGTGATATGATAGGTGAAGAATAATAATGAAGCACCAAGAGAGTCCTTAAACATAAACTTAATCTAAATCCAGATCATGGGCAACTGCAGGAATGAATCCCTTAGGAAAAAATCCTGAGGTTTGACCTGAAATTGAACCTAGGACCCAATGAACTGTAGTCAGAATCTCTGACACTATCCCATGAGGTTGGTCTACATATAACTTAGTTATATGTTTAATTATTGGAAATTTATCTAACATGATTGAATGGTAGACAAGGCTTTAAGGCTTTAATTCCCCCAGTAAAATAAATCTTATTTTATCATTAATATTATTATGATTATAATAATAATTATTATTATAATGATGATTATTATTATTAGCATAACTGGTGGCTCCATGGCACAAGAAGTTAAATGCTTGCCTCTCACCGCTGGAGTCCTGAGATCGAGTCTCAGTCACTACAAGTGGATTTTATGGTGGACGAAGTGGAGCTTGGGCAGATTTTTCTCGGGGGTTTCTTCCATTTTCCCCTGCCACTATTTCATTCCACCATTTCTCCATACTCACCTCGTCCATTTTGTTTCATTTCGTTCATCTGCCCCCATGATGGTGCATCAGGTGTGGTTGGCTGGTAGTCTTGTCTTTCACAGACTCATCTCATCTCATCCCTCGACCCAACCCTGAGTTGGACACAAGTTGAGGATATTTATTATATTAGCATAACTAAATTAGCATGGCCTAGAAACTCCCCGTTAGGGGAGCATCCAATCTCCATGAGGGACGTAAAGATACTATAGATGACAATGGCTATATTATTATTATTATTATTAATTATTATTATTATTATTATTATTATTGTTCTTATTGTTATTATTATTATTTTTTTTTATTATTATGTGTCATAGAAATTAGTATCACTTTATCCATGTAAATTTTGTGATTTGGTATTTATTCACTGAATAAAATGTCTATGTTAGTGATTTGGTAAATGTAGGTTGCAGATCTCTTAATAGTTTATTGTACAATTCCCAAACTAAAACCAATTGCAGGTGCATGGTTAGTGAATGCTCCTTCATTTGTCTCAGGACTTGATTCTTTAAATTCTACAATTAAAAAAAAAGCCTGTACAGTACACACATAAAAAAACTGCTTTTGATGTTCTGATCTTTTCCTAACTGCTACTAAATTCTTGTGACTACTTATCAGCATGTTAACAGATGTCATAGAAAATCAGCTTTCTGAATGGAATCGCTTTGATAGAACAATCTTATTTAAAAACCTAGTGTTCACTGGTATGGGGCTGTGAAGAAATGGACTGATTGATTTATAGGATTGTAATTTTGAATTGTGAAGGCAAACCTGTTTCCCCCCTGTAAAGTAGAAATGTCATTTGATGCCAGCCTCGTGCGAATTTCCTTTAATTACGCACGTTAAATATTAAAAACAAAATATAATGATAAAAATGGCTTTGTAAACTTATGATCCATGTGTTTTTTAATTACTGAATATTGTTGCACCGGATGTGCTGTGCTCACGGATGTATGCAGTAAACGTGTGTTCATAAATATTTTAAAAAACAAAAGAAGTATGTATAGCGATGTACGTAGGTGTAAATGTAATTTGAAACATCTTGGGATGTTTAATTTTGAATATATAAATAAATGAATGTAACTAAAAATTATGATACAATGTGAAAGATGTACAGCCTCGTTGGATTTGAAAATGGTGTGTAAAAAACCTCTTTTCTGTGAGATTTATAAATCTTTGAAAAATATTTGCACCTTGTACTAAAAAAAATAACATTTTTCTAATGTTCAGAAGTTGTTGATTGTCCTGTTATTGGTTGAAAGTTGTACAGAATGCATTCGTTTTAATAATGTTTTTTGTCATGATGTTAAGAAGCAGAACCAATGTAGCAAAGCTGTTTTTGTGTGAGTTTCCTTGTATTTTTGATTAAAAGTAAATTATTTTTCTGGAAAATACTGGACAAACTGTGGATAAACTTATGAAACCAAATATCAGACACCATGTTGCTGGGTTTTGAACTTAGAATTTGATTTAATTTAAGAAAGAAAAATTAATGTTTGAACCGGGATTTGAACCCTGGACCTCTAGTTCTATGTGTTAGTGTGCTGTCTATTACACCATTCAAATGACGATACAAACATTAACATTTCTTTCAACTTATACAATTCTCACTCGTCCGAAAGCTAATAGCTGTTGCCACCATCACACCAACCGATGTCTTCTATTCAAAGTATTTTTATTGAGAATTTATACATTACTTTTTAGCGGTAAAGGTTAGAATTTGATTTCGGTTGCTTGCTTGTGTAAGCATTTGAAAAAACAGAATAATTCTCAATGTGCAGGTTGGAAAACATAAAATATCGGAACTGTTCGTTAAAAAGGATAATTGTCAATCAGAATCTCACAAACAAAGAACTGTTAACTGCCAAATTACTGAAAAAGTTAGATAAATCTAAGGAACTCACAATTTGGGAGAAAATTTACATCCATAAGAATAAAGAGAAAACAACGAATTTCAAAATTCCTGGGGAAAAAAAAAAATTTGGAAGTTCATCGGTCAGCCAACAGAGGGAGCAGAAATCAACCTATAGGACGACAACAGCAAAAAAACAGAATGCATTGGCAATGTGTAGTCTGCAGAATATAAAAAAAATATGAGGTGAGTCAAAATAACTAACTCATAATAATTAAGGTAGGATTATTGGAGAAGCACTTATCAATTTCTTGGCTTCTCTATCCTGATAGCATTTAAAAACATAGGACTTTCACAGTTATGAAGGTAGAAATTAACTCTTTCTAGAACATATCCTCAATATTTTAAATTAAAAATGGGCTACTACAATAGGCATATTGCATTTTATATACATTAATTAATTTTATGAAGAAAGTATCATATAAATTAGCTATAAATTTTAAATTTATTTCATAAGTGAAAATTTATTTGTATGATTAAGTTTAAATGTTAACTCAGCAATAGAGAGCAAGAGAAGTCTGGCAACAGTGAAAACTTTTATAATTGGCAACTGGCATCACTAATCTATCTATTCTATTTGAATGGTACTGTTTCTCCACAGAATAGTAGGTCTACTAATTTTATAGGAAAAATCACTATAAGGTTTAATTGAATGTTCAAATTAACATTTTTTTATACCTCACCTCATAATCAGTCTTCTAATTAAACCAGTTTCAAAACCTAGCTGGTTTCATCTTCAGTAATAATTTAACCAATGTTATGTCATTCAGGAGAAATACTTCTTCCTGTCAGCCATTTTTGTAGGTAAGAAGCAGTTCTCCTGAACGACATAAAATTGGTTCAGATATTACTGATGATGAAACCATCTAGATTTTGAAACTGGTTTAATTAGAAGACTGGGTACGAGGTGAGGTAAAAAGAATTTTAATTTAAATATTAGATCTACTAATACTTATGCAGAAAGCAGCCATGCTACATTGATCTATATCAAACTGTAATTATAATTTTAAGGTTATAATTAGGAAGACTGATTGTCTCTGATCACTTGGTACAACAAATATTATTCCATTTTACTTTGATATATCTCGAGTTTTTCAATCATCTTATATCATATATCATATTACATCTAAGATTATTTTGGCTTTGTGTAGTCATATATTTTCTACAAAAAGTTTATATAGTTAACATATCTTATTAAATAAGGTGTGAACTGGAGTCACGTGTTGTATTTAAACATGTTTCGATATACCATGTATACCATCGTCAGCTTTTCCAGACTGTTGAATTTTACATTGTTGACTTGTATTTTGACTGCCACTCCATCTTTTGCGTGATCAAAGGACCTGCAAATCAAATCTTTTTCCCCAATAATTTCAAAATTCATAATCCTATTTTTGTTCTTCTGTATGTAGATCTGGCCAACACGCAAACACTATTCAGTAACACTAAGAAATTGGGACTGGAAATAAATAGCAAAAAACTAAAAACTTAATATATGGTCACACATAAAAATACATTATATAATGGAAATGGACAGCAAATGATATTTGTTGGAAGTTTGAAGAAGTGGCTGAATTGAAATACTTAGGAACAATAATAACAAATAGGAATGAGATGCACAAAGAAATTAAACATAGGCTCAGTTCTGGAAATGCATGCTAATTATGCATTACAGGGACTCTTGTTGTCCCAACTCCTTTCAAAACGTGTTAAACTGAAAAAATAAAATAAAATAAAACTATTATTCTACCAGTTATATTATATGGATGCGAAACATAGACTCTTACTTTAAGAGAGGAAAGGAGATTACGAGTATTTGAGAATAAAGTTTCTAGGAAAATTTTTGGACCAAAAAGAGATGAACAGACAGGTGAATGGAGAAGACTACATAACAAAGAACTACATGGTCTTTATAGGAACCAGATATAATAAGAACAGTTAAGTCTCATAGACTGCGATGGGCAAGACATGTGGAACAAATGGGTAATGTAAGACATGGATGGAAGCTTCTGTAGGAAAACCAGTGGGAAAACGCCCAGTTGGTAGACCAAGAATGAGGTGGGAAAATAACATTAACCATGATTTGAAGGAAGTAGATTATACAGGGAATGATTGGAAAAATATTAGCTCAGGATAGGGATGTATGGAGAGTTTGTCTGTGCGGCCATGAACCTGCAGATTGAATAGTGGCAGTGAGTTAGTTAGTATGTAGATCTTCTCTCAAAGAGTGAGTACTTCTGTACATACAGGAAAACAAAAACAGGATAGTGAATTTTGAAATTCCTGGGGAAAAAGATTTGATTTACAAGTTCTTCGGTCAGCCAAAAGATGGAGTGGGAATAACATCCAGAGCTAACAACATAAAATTCAACAGTCTGAAAAAGCTGATGATGGTATACATGATATATCGAAACATGTTTAAATAGAACACAACAAATTGTGAGGTAAGGTGACTCGGATTCACCTCATTATTAAGAAGAACCTCATAATGTTACTTGTAACTTATTAACCCATTCAATTCAGGTTTAAACATTCAATGCATTTCCCCAGACACCACATTTAAGTCACCTTTAATTATATTGTCTATTTTCATACATTCAAAACGAACAAAAGATAATGGTAATTGAGATCACAATAAGGGAGAAGCCAAAATACATCCTCTACTATTCATAAATGTTAACAACAGATAACCCTGCAAGGAATGTACTAATTATTGCATAATATATAAAGCAGAGTTAAGCGAACTTACCTTGCCTTCTGAGGCGAAGATCATATGACATCCTATGAGTGTACTTCATCTTCTGAGGCGAATGAGTTAATAACATTTCTTAGAGTACTACATGTCACAGTCCTGCGCCATAGCCGAGTGGTTAATGCAGGAAGCCTTGGTGCAGAGCTACGGGACTTGTGCTGGTTCAAGTCTCCATGGGGAAGAAATTTTTCTCATGGTATTTCGGCCCGTATGGGACTGGTGCCCACCCAGCATCGTGAGGCATTTGGGTAGCTACAATAAGTAGCCGTTCCGGGTTGAGAAAACTAGCTGTAATGGCTGGGGGACTCGACATGCTGATCACAATGTCACCTCTACACTGGCTAGATGATTATCTACCTCTGTGATTGACACATGTGGATGTGATGCCAGCAGCCGGATGTTAGGCTAAGGGCCTTCTAGGCCTGCCGCGCCATGAAACAAACGAACTACGTGTTGCAACAGACCTTAAAGGTTTTTGGTCTACCAGCTGACTGTTTGCCTCACATCCACATGTGTCATTTAAGAGGTGGATGATAATCCAGCTGGTTTAGGGTGGCATGTGATCAGCATACTGAGTCCCTCAGTTGTTATAGCTGATTTTTTCAATCTCAAGCCACTATTTATTATCTATATATACGCATGCATCCCCATGTGGGGCAAGGGTGATTCCTTGCAGTAGTTACTTAACCAAACATAATTTGTTATGCATATTTCCTTACAGATGTCAGAAGGCCCTTGGGATAGTAGGAGGTTAAGGCTCTCACTTTTTCTTAACAATCGGCACCTGATGTCAGTAGGGTCATCAGCCCTGCATGATTGCCGCCTTTACCCCAGAACAAATGTCTGGTATTCATTTCCATTAGAGGCTGAGTCGAACCCAGGGCCATAGTGCCACCAGAAGTTTGGGTCAGTTTAAAAATCCTGACCCCATCAGGACTCGAACCCTAGACCTTCTGGCTTGTAGTTTTGTGCCTTAACCACTATGCTATGGCGTGCTCCACAGATGTCAGCAAGTGACAAATTACAGAGCAACAAAAAAAGAAACTTTTCTTTTTGTCTCAGAAAGAAAAAAATATGTGATTCTGATAATATTTTTTCTCCTGAATTTAAATATTATATCGGTTTTTCTCAATCATGCAAGGTTTCTGAGACAATAGGCATTTATAATTTCAAACACTTCAATATTTTCTATATTCGTAACTACACAATATTCAAACATTTGGACTCACCTAGACAGTAAGAAATGATGATTTTCTGCTATATTTCTCCTGTGGAGCATCCTCATGATGGTCCAACAATAATCGGCCAGCATATTAGGATTCCATTTGCCTTGATATATCTTTTTCGTAGCTGAAATCTTCTGATGAAAGTGTCCCCCGTGCTCATCGCTTACTGCGCCAAGATTTTCTGGGAAAAAATCTAGGTTTATTAAAAAAATAATTATTTAAATCCATTAATTAAAATTGAAATAAAAAAAAAACTGTGGGTGATGGAGAAATTCTGAATACATATTTGAAAACACAATAAAAAAACTGCATTAAGTACAATCATTGGTACTCATGAGACAAAAATCATGTTGACCAGTGATATTAGCTCATCACCAGAGACACCTAGTAGCCAACTAAGGTATTATTTGAATGGAAAAAATCAATTAAATTTTACTTAAAGTATCTAATTTAGGCATGAGATTCTTCTGTGAGCCTGAAAATCTTCAGACCCGGGACCCATAGGTTAAAGTTCCTCCCAGAAGACTTGTACATTTAGAGTTTTCCATCCTAAATATCCACTACCTTGGCTGGGTTTAAGAACCATGACCCTCAGGACCAAAGACAACAAACTAAACTCCTAGACCAGCGGTTCCCAATCTTTTTCGATTCGCGAACCTCTTCCACAATGATCTGAGTTCTAAATAGAAATACAGCAGACATGCATAAAATTTAATTCCAAGCAAAAGGTTTAAGAACCTTAATTAACTTAACCCTTAATGGTTAAAACCTAAAGTTACTCTACTTATGGCTTAAAAGTTACACAACGTGTAGGCCTAGTTGTAGCGAAACCAAATGCATTCCTAATGTTGTTACATAACTGTAAATCAGGCATTCACGGTAAATATTAATATATTGTGGAAATAATGTGATAAATTCCCAATGTTACACATATGTAAAGGAGCATTATAGGATTAATTTAATTTTAGAATAATGATAATAATAATAACAATAATAAATTATTATTATTATTATTATTATAATGCTTGCAGGTATGAAGGAAACAATAATAGACCTAACCTCAAAACCCGCCATCACGGAAAAGTTTTGGCGAACCCCTTGAACTATTTGTGCGAACCCCCTGGGGGTTCTCATGATGATGGATGGGCACCATACTTCCTGAAATTCTATGAGGAAATTTCTTCCCCCATGGGAACTCGAATCAGTGCTTGTCCCATAACTCTGCATCAAGGCTTGATGTCTTATATTGCTCATCTATGGTGTGGGACCATACAAATCAAGATTTCTGAATTTAAATATCCCTCTGATTTTTCTTTAATTATCATTCTATTTACCTATTGAAAATCATGTTGCATTAAAACAAAGTATATTTGTTGTTTTGAAGTGAACTTGATGTGCCAAGTGAAGATGTTTGAATGTTATTGTAACTGCTTGCATCAGTAGCTAATGTTGCCATATCTCTAATTTGTCTGGGAATTGCTTCATTTTCAGGATTAAAATTTCTGATCTAGGCAATTCTAGCATATGGTAAAATATCTGGATTTTTATATGAATGATCATTGATTGTTATTCATTGTAAGTTTTCATTGTTGTTGTTGAAATGTTTTTGAAGTTTTAATTATTTTTGTTCTATCCTACTTATTTGACTTTCATATACACCAGATGTTAATTCATTTGATATTATTCAATATGTTATATTGATTACTGCTAAATGGGTTTATCTGCAACATTATGATGCTTTACTTACCAAAATGCTTTATTTTCCTGGTTGTATGTTTCTAATAGGCATCAGTAATTTTTACAATTACTTGTATTCCAAAAAAAAAAAAGATCAAATGACAATTCTTCAAATGAAACACATAACCAGAAAACAAAATGGCACTTAAGACAGTTTACAACGAATGTGTTAAATATAGTAGTGCATTCATTAATAGTTTTCTGCCCAAAGACAGATCCTTCATTGCAAACTCAATATTCTACACTCATTTCATTTTTGCTTTTCTCTTTGTGTCTGCATCATCATCATCATCATCATCATCATCATCATCGTATATGGTTATGCAGTCCAACAAAATGAACCTTGCCTCTTGCACAACAGTCTTTCATTCAGTTTCACCTCTGGTTGGACTTTCCAATTTCTCACACCCAGATTCTTTAGACTTTCAATTTTTGAGTTCAAAATCATTTTATGCTTTTTTTAATTACTCATTCTTTCCATGTGTCCCAACTATCTTATCTTCAATTTTCAGATATTTTCTGTATTTCTTCAGATAAAAAACCATATATATATTTATTATAAATACATATATACCTTTGCTTTAATAATAATAATAATAATAATAATAATAATAATAATAATAATAATAATAATAATAATAATAATAATAATAATAATAATGATGATGATGATGATGATGATGATGATGATGATGATGATGATGATGATGATGATGATGATGATGTAAAATGATGATGATAATGATACTAATAACAATAAAATAATGATAAAGATAATAATAATAATAATGATGATAATGATAATAATAACGATGATAATAATAATGATGATAATAATAATGATACTAATAATAATACTACTAATAATAATGATAATGATACTACTACTACTACTACTACTACTAATAATAATAATAATCATTATTATTTAAATAAAAATAAAACTGCGTTTTATTTTTATTTAATTAATAAATATGGATTTTCATCAAGTAAACACCAACTCAATTGATTAAATAATAATAATAATAATAATGATAATAATAATGATTATTAATTAAATAAAAATAAAACTATGTTTTATTTTTATTTAATTAATGAATATGGATTTCCATCAAGTAAACACCAACTCAATTGATTAAATAATAATAATGATAATGATAATGATATAATAATAATAATAATAATAATAATAATAATAATAATAATAATAATAATAATGATAATAATAATAATGACAATAATAATACTAATAATGAAATAATAATAATGATAATAATAATGATACTAATAATAATAATGATAATGATACTAATAATAATAATGATAATGATACTAATAATAATAATGATAATGGTAATAACAATGATAATAATAATAAATAATAATGATACTAATAATGATAATAATAATGATAATAATAATAATAATGATAATACTAATAATAATGATAATAATAATGATAATGATACTAATAATAATAATATTAGTAATAATAATAGTAATAGTATGAGCTCTGCAAGAAATTAAAATTATAATTTTTTTGCCTCTATAATAAAACTAAGAAAATAGATTTACCATTCTACACCTCTGAGGTACAAAATTATTGACAGATTTGTTAAATATCTCCTGAAGATTTGAATTAAATTGATTAAGTAGACTATTTAACTCTTGCCCCAAATGGGAGTCAATGACCAATCACGTTTCAGTGAATTTCGTTTTACAACCAATCACAGTCGTGTTTCACCTCGATAATTATCAAATTTGATTACCAAAATAAAGAAAGCTTCTTCTTTTTAATATTCTGAGCAGGTCAGAGCATTATTTTGCAGTGACTGACTCTCGAACAAATACGTTGAGTATAGCAAATAATAAACAGCTTCCTTCAACTACACATTTGATAATTGTGTGTTCAATAATTGTGTTTTTAAATAATGATTTTACAGAGTTGTTTCCTAAAAAAAATAATTAATAACCTATAATGTTCGTTATAATATACAGTTTGATGTGTTTCTTTTTTTTTTTTCCCTCTAGGATGCATTCTTACAATATTGCGATCCTATTTGGCAGTAAATAATATGATATAGTATGGTATAGTTGCAGTGGACGAACAAAGGAATCATAACCAATCATTTCTCATTTGTTTTCAAACATCGTCATTTACATTAAATATATGAATATTTTAAAATAACTATATTTAAATAATGATTTGCGAGTAAACAGCTTAATTTTATTACAGTTGTTATGTACTGTAATAACAAAATTCATTAATTTGTTATCATGTCTGAAGAAGGTACAAAGTACCGAAACAGGTGTAACTAATTTATATTTTAATAAATATGAAAATCATATAAAACTTTTAAGTTTTAATCTTTTTTAAATTAAATGAATTAATATTATTCATTAAATAGTCATAACAGATGCTACTCTTGATTTCCAAATCCTCTAGATAAATTGGAAATCACTCGTGGCATTACTTATGATAAAGAAGACTACTTTATTTAACATTAGCAATATGAGGCATTACAGAGCTCCTTATGTGACACAACTTTAAAATAAATCTCAGATTTTAATAATTCTTTTAATTAATTTCATTGAACTGTATTGTTGCTGCTGCTAGTAATTTGCCAGAAGTATTTAAAATGTTTAATCGTAGGATTCTATGAAGTGATAAGATCTTATGGTTGAAATGGACATTAGAAAATTTAAATATGGCAACTTTAGCTTAAAAAGATAGATAAAAGATGGACTTGAATAAATTAAGTGATTTATTAGTAGGCTATTTTAGTTTTTGCATTGAAGGTTCAACAAAGATGAGTATTTTCCTTGAAGAAATCATATGTAACTAAGTCATGTGACTTAGAATATACACAAGGATCAAACGATGAAAGGGGTAGAAGAGGCACCCTATCATATGCTTCCTACTTTATTTTTTAGATTTAAAAATAAAGAGTTAATTTATCCTGTAATGTAATAAGACAGTAGAGTGATCTGATGACCATTTATCAGGAGTCTAAATGATGATAAACTTCCATTTACTCTCATCTCCTTTAATATATATGTTCGGTTTATTGAATTTATTCAAATATTTTAATTTTAACTATTTAACTCATGCCACAAATGCTAGTCAATGAACCAATCACGTTTCAATGAAGTTTGTTTTATAACCAATGACAGTCGTGTTTCACCTCACTCTTTATGATTTCTCTTTATCAGCTCCTGCTTTTCTGATAAAGAAAGCTCTTCCTTTTTAATGTTCTGAACAGGTCAAAGCATTATTTTTCTCCAACAAGTACATTGAATATAGCAAATAATGAAAATATTCCTTGATTTTACTGAGTTGTTTACTAAAATAATAAATGAATAACCAGTAATATTGATTATGATATATAGTTTGATGTGTTTCATTATTTCTCCACTTGGGTGCACTCTTACAATATTGCGATCTTATTTGGCAATAAATAATATGATCAAGCAGCAGTGAATTAACATAACCTCACATTTCTGATTTGTTTTCAAACATCGCCGTTTACATTAAATATATAAATATTTTAAAATAATTATAGTTAAACAATGATTTGTGAGTAAACAGCTTAATTTTATTCTTTCGTGAGTCGTGAATTTATCGATAATTTGGAAATCACTCGTGGCATTACTTATGATAATTACACTGTGCAACAAAAAAGAAACTTTTCTTTTTTGTCTCAGAAAGAAAAAAATGTGTGATTCTGATAGTATTTTTTCTCCTGAATTCAAATATAATGTCGGTTTTTCTCCATCACGCAAGGTTTCTGAGAGACAGGAATTTTATAAATTCAAACACTAATAGTTTCTACTTTCGTAACTACACAATATTTGAACATCCAGATTCACCTAGAAAGTGAGAAGTGACAATTTTCTGCTATATTTTGCCTGTGGAGCATCCCTCTTGATGGTCCAACAATAATCGGCCAGCTTATTAGGATTCCATTTGCCTTGATATCTGTTTTCCATAGCTGAAATCTCCTGAGTTAGCTCGTTTGGTTTTATTTTACAATGGACAAATGGACGAAAAAACGTTTATTAAAAAATAATTATTTAAATCCATTAATTGAAATTGAATTAAAAAAAAAAACTGTAGGTGATGGAGAAATTCTGAATACATATTTGGAAACACAATAAAACTGCATCAAGTACAACTATTGGTACTCATGAGGCAAAAATCATGTTGACCAGTGTTATATGTTCTGTTTATTGAATTATATTCAAAATATTTTAAAACCATTTTTCATTAATGTTTAAAGGAAGTGACACTATGAGGTTTATTTTAATTAATAATTTGAGTTATTACGACTCACCTCATAAATTTTAGATTTCTTAAAGACCACTTTCAATACACTGCATATCATTGTCAATTAGATCTACCTAGAGTTGATAATTATACATAGTGTATCAAAACTGGTCTTCAAGAAATCTACAATTTATGTGGTGAGTCATAATATCCAATTCAAATTTTATTAACTAATTATTTTAAAACCAGTTATATCTTAATTTATTATAAAAATTTTACAATAATAGTAATTCTAAGTTTAATGAATGAGTCAATTCTTATCTTACCTTGTACTTATGTTTTTTTTAACATGGGAACTGCTGTTTTCAAGAGGCATCCCTCTCATCCTCAGCTGTCTTAAAAAACATGAAGTATGAGGTATTCGAAGAACTCATAATGTTATTTACCATAACTAACTTATGAATTTTAAGTTTATATAAAATTAATATCTATATGAATATATTCAGACCTGCTAATTTTCATATCTATAAAAAAAAGCTGATGTGGGTATCTACGGAGGCTGATGAAGGTTAAAAAAGGCTGACATTGGTTTGAAGAGGGACTGAAAGTAACTTGTATTCAAAAAAGTATATTCTGATTTTAAACACCTCATATTAGTACTATTTGTGATATTAATTAAGGATATATTTCAATATAAAACATATACAATAGAAGCTCAATTTAATGCAGTCCAATATAATGCAAATTTGGTTACAATGCAAAGGAAAGTGTGTCTCCCAATAAAAAATACAATACTTTACTAATTTAGTTATTTCTTTCTTTTAAAAAATTAAAATAATTACATAGAAACTGTATTGTTTAATAGCTGCATAAGCATGTATGCAGTACAATTTCTTCTTCTTCTTCCTTCCAAGTATTAGGCCAAGGCCTGTTACGATCCTATAGAAAATTTTCCCTCCAGCGTTTCATAGGACGGCCCAGTGATCTTCGTCCTCTTGGTATATAATTATAAACAGCTTTGGGGATCCGATTTGAACTCATTCTTTCAAGATGGTGTTTCCAATTTAGTTGGGTACTGTTTAATATATTCCAAAATTGGCGTAGTCTTCAATTCTTTTAAGATATCGGTGTTCCTTTTCCGATCCCATCTGGTGTAACCCGCTGTTCTGCGCATGAATCTCATTTCACAAGCCGTTATTCTGCTTTCATGTTGTTTTCTTAGTGTCCATGCTTCACTACCATAGGTCAACACTGGTCTAGCCAAAGTGTTATATAAACGTAATCTGGTGCTTTTTTGTACAAGGGATGGTTTCATAACTTGATTAATAATTCCTAAACCTTTATTATAACTAGTAACTTTTTCAGGGATATCCTTTTTCATCCCAGATAGAGAAATAATATCCAAGATATTTAAATTGATTAGATCTCTCTAAAATTTTATTCTGGAGACAGATTTTACTTTGAATGGGGTCCTTCCCATGAAATGCCATAATTTTAGTTTTGTTAATGCAATTTATCGCAGGAAATCAGGTATATCAGCTCTCAGTGGACAAAAATCGTAATTTGGTGTCATATACTACATTCCAAAGATTTTGCAGAACTAACAGGAAAAAAAAAAACTTGTTCAATTCAGTTGTCTAAAAAACTGCTTCCTCTTTTCACAAATCTTGCGTAAAACGCTTGCTTGCACTTTTCAGAAATCCATTTTTATCAGACACATGTTTAACTGAGAGTAAAGTCACAGAAATGTAAGCTTATTCAGGGAGTGATGATAAGTTTAAATTTATAGATTGTGTGAAAAATTGCGAAACAAAAGCAAGTGAAGCTAGTGAAATGTGGTTAGGAAGACAAATAAATCATCATCATCATCCTAAGACGCGACAACTTCAAAGGTGAAAGTTTTGGCCTTCTCAACAATCCTCCTCCATGCCAATCTGTCTCTTGCCATATTCAAATTAGTCACTCTCATTTTTTTTTTCAGATTGTTCATTGTGCCATCTTCCCATCTGATCTTCGGTCTTCCAACTGCTCTGCCTCCTATAAGTTTCCATTTATAGAGCTTCTTGACCAGTCTCTGATCATCCATTCTGATCAAATGTCTAAGCCAACCAATCTGAAAGATTTTATGTGGTTTACTATTATTGTGATTTTTGATTAATTTGTTTAGCTCATTTGTTTTGATTCAGTTCCTCTAAGAAAAATAACTAAATTGGGTAAATGCATTGAACTAAATGACTAGTTATGCAGTTAGTTTTCAATAAAAAGTAGAGAAGGTATACCACTTTCAGCTCCAGGTATATGAGCACATAATGTGAAATTTCAGCATGATTTACATGCAATGAAGATTTCATTGTAACTGATGGCTGGTTTTCACATTGGAAATCTCCCCATGGGATAAACCACTGCAGCATTCAGGGGGAAGCATGGTCATGTGACATTGATGCCACCACAGAATTTCCAAAAGAGCTAAAGAAAACTATGATAGATAATGATTTCAATCAATCACCAGATTTACAACTGTGATCAAACTGTACTCTATTTTTTACTACTTTCATCAAACATTCTGGATGCAAGGAACTTTAATAATAAATCTGCAATAAAAAAAAATGAGCAAGGACGGAGTTACCCTCATTTTTCTTGTAAATAAACAAGGCAGCATTAAACTGAAACCACTCTGCATGGGCAAGAGTCCTAGATGTTTCAAACAAATTAACATGTTCATAGTTACATATGGGAAATAACATTATGCAGTTCTTAATTCAATGAATGAATGAGATGACATCATTATAGATGAAGATTTCAATGAAAATGCGGTAGTCATAATATCGGTTGACAGATTATAGACACAAGAAATGTTAAGCTACTCATGTACGCAGGCGACATGATCATCCTATCCAAGAATCAAGGAGACCTCCAAACAGCCATGGAGAACAATAGGATATGGGCACTTGAAAACTCGATGGAAATAAACAACACCAAAACAAAGACAATGAAATTCAGGAAAGGAGGAAGGCAGGCTAAGAAGGACCATCTTATATGCGGAGGAGAAACCCTAGAATTCGTATCAAGCTACAAATGCTTGGGGGTCATCTTACAAACAACGGTAACCGCTTTCTCACTCCATATACAGGATCGAGCAACAGCTGCAACGAAAGCCATGTACGATATCCCTAAACTCCAAAGATTATCCCTTTCAACTGCATTGAAACTCTTCGATCGCAACATACGGAATCTAGCTTATATGGAATCACTTGACGGTGAAAAACCTTAAGAAAACTGGAGAACATTAAATCAAGGTTTCTCAAAAGAGCATTGTCAATCTCAAAATATACAAGAAATTGTTATGCCTATACAATTGCCCAGGAATCCTTCTTCATAGAGGATATCAGACTACCGGAAACGCAAGCATACAGAATCGTCATCGAGGAGAGACAGAACAAAGCCGCCGAGATACCGACAGAAATTATGGAAACAGACGCAATGAAAATAGAAACCTGGAAGCAACCAAACTTCGACACCTGTACATACGTTTCGCAACCCATGGATTTCATGGGAATATATGCATCAACAACATGTACCATGAACCGAAGTAGGACTGCGTCTGTAAATTATGCAACAATTCATGCCCCAAATATCATCTAGCGAAGTGTGAAAACAGGACTCTAGCACTAAACACTCTAACTAATGACTGGTAAAAAGCAAAATTAAATTTAACGTACACATTGTGTTTAATAAAGTAAAAAAAAATGAGTTGAAAATGAGAGGGATGTCCTCTTGAAAACTGCAGTTCCCATGTTAAAAAAAAAAAACATGAAATATGAGGTAAGAAAAGAATATGACTAATTCATTCATTGGTATTAACATGTCTTCACCAACAGTCTTGTATAGAAACACAAAAAGTGAATGGATGACAAGGGATATTTTTACTACTTGGTTCCACAAGGAATTCGTCCCATCCATGAGGAACATTATTTTTTACTCAAATTGGAAGCAAAAATTGTGCTACTGTCCTTGCCAGCTGTCCAACACATTCACTTGCTAAACTTCTACAGTCAAGAAACAGGAACATCAGAGTCACATTCTTGTAAAAAAAAACACAATGGTCTTTATCCTGCCATTAGACCAATGCATAAAATGGCATTTATGCATTGAAGAGAACATTTTACGTCTAGACTGGGGTTTGAACTCAAGATATCTAGTTTTATATATCAGTGCTGTTACCAATCGATCTACCTAGGCCTCCAATCTAAAAAAAATAGATATTTTTTAATTATTAAATCAGACAATAACAAACAAACAAACATTTGTATTAACTCTTGGAGTATATTTAAACACATGTTCAAATGTGCCCCATGCTTGCTGTTCTGATGTTCCCTCACAAAGAAAGTTAGAATTCTCCTCATTCAGGAAGAAAAGATCTGATGAAATATACACCGCATCGAAATAAAGCTTAAAGATTCTACTCATCTCTGCAGTAGGCGTTTCTTGCAGCAAATGTATTTTCAATGTTAGCTTACAGGAAGAGTTAAGTAACTTTGAAATGTTGTATTTGAAGAGAAAAATTATATGCTCAAACTGAGACTCGAACCCATGACCTTTGGCTTTCTAAGCCAATGCTCTACTGACTGAGCTATTTAGGTGATTTCCAATCTAAAAGCTAATTTTTCTCTTATATAGCAGCCATTTGCAAGATAGAAGCAAAGGTTTCATAGCATTTGGTGTATGAGAATTGACAATGTATATAAGAGAAAAATTTACATTTAGATTGGAACTCGCCCACATAGCTCAGTCGATAGAGCATTGGCCTAGAAAGCCAAAGGTCCTGGGTTCGAGTCCCAGTCTGAGCGAATAATTTTTCTGTTCAAGTATGATTTATCCTCCATTGAGATATATGAATTGAATAATAAAAACTTACAAATGTCGATAAGAATCAAATGAATCCTTAATTATTCTTACCTCATATATCTATGTTTCTTTAAACATGTTTAAAGAAACATAGGTATATGAGGTAAGAAGAATTCACGATTCATTTGATTCTTATTAAGAAAATCTCATGATGTTAAAATTCCCAAATTTATTGTATTAAACTTAGAAATCTTGCTTAAAATGAACTGTCTGTCTTGATGTGCATAACAGGAAATGCATGGCAATTAAAAATATGTATGGTCTATAACAAAAATAATCTCCAAAACTTGAAAGATGACAGAAAAAGATTAGCTGTTCAAATGAGCTCATGTTCAAACATACTTCCCCTCTCTCCTATATGTTACTAGCACTGATTTCGAGTAGGTTCGTATCTAATATTTTGAACACTTTTGTATTAACTTGTTTGTGATACATGGTCCCTTCAATTTCCAGGATATGGATATATGGAAGGATTAGGAGGTACTTCTATGAACCTAAGGGTCCAATGAAGACCGCGAAGACACAAGGAAGTCGCAATTTAATCATACATACCAATAAAAACCTAATAAATTAGATATTAACTATAAAAACTGGGAAAAATCTATACAGATTTGAAGCAAACGATACAAAATTGTTACGAAACCTTGGAATGCACACAGATAAACAAGTCAATAATCATTTCAAGCCTGGTGACTGTAAAAGTCCAAAAAAATTTTAAACAAGTCAGTAAACACTACAAGCCTGGTGACTGTAAAAGTCCAAAAATATTTATATTGTAGCGCAAAGTGCTAATAAACAAGCTAGTACTTCCCAGAGAGAAAAAAAAAAACCCTCTTAATGTAGGAAGTCACCTTCGAACCATTCATATCTAGCAAAATATACAAACATGGATCCACCCCGCTGCCTTTAGATAACCTTAAGAAAACTGAGTCTCCGCCGGCTACAAGTACTATAATAGACTTCAAAATCTAGTCTCAAGCTACCACATAAAATATTACTTTATTAATAGAGATAACTAAGTTAAGCCAACCGAAATTATAACATTGTTGCAATATTGATTGCACTATTGGTCATCAGATCACCCTAGACACGTCATTCTCAACTAGTAATTATGTCGGTTGTAAAATATAGTGACTTGGAATTTAATTGTGAGGAAGTTTATGTAGTAAAGTAACGCAAAGAAACGAACAGCCTGTGCCTGCCTGATGATGGGTTCTGTTCACATTTTTATGTGGACTTGGTACATATTTTGAATGAGCATTAATGTTCAAAGAAAAGGTTTCAATAAATTGATTACACTTGAAATCTGTAATAATTTATCTCCTCTTTCATTCATTTACAAGGAGATTTAAGTTCTGAAGAAGACTAAAAAGTTATAATAAAAAAGTAATAGTTTAAAAAAACTGAACACACTTTATTAGAAAACCGAACTAAAAAATGAAAAATAATTTTAATTTCCAACACGCTTGGGATAAAATTAAAGTGGTCAACAAACAAATCTTCAACACGTCTAGAATAAAACTACAGTTATCTACAAAAAAATAATTTTTCCATCAAAAGCGTTGGCGCTTTTTATGTTTTTTTTACATTTTCTTCTTAGAGACTTTACTTTTACCAATATCTGTTTATTATCAAATATATTAATTGATATAGAGCACCACACGCTTTTGATGGTAAAATTATTTTTTTTTGATAACTGTAGTTTTATTGTAGATGTGTTGGAGATGATTTTTTTGTTGACCACTTTACTTTTATCCCAAACGTGTTGAAAATTAAAATTACTTTTCATTTTTTAGTTCGGTTTTCTAATAAAGCGTGTTGTTTTAGTTTTTTAAACTATTTTTTATTTTTTATTTTTTAGTGGTTTTCTAAAAATTTAAATATCTTTTTGATACAATTGTAGTATGAGCTAAAAGTAATACTCTTCTAAAAAATCCTCTGGGCCGGATTTGAACCAGCGACCTATGGATTACTGAGATTATATATCACTACAGTCCACCACTGTACCAACAGAGCTACCAGAGGATATACTATTAATTTCCTACAACGATGGACTAAAAAGTCGATAAGTCCACAACCTATTATATATTATTTATGAAATTATTGTATTGTCATTGGTCCTTTACAAGTATACAAAGTTTCAAGTCGATCCAATGTTTTTAAGTGGGTGAAAATCGTATTGAAAGATTCCGTTACATAGATAGATACTGGTCAAGCTAATATAAAGCGTGTAAAAAGTAATATATCTCTCATTCTATTTACTTAATTTTTTAAACATTTGTGTTAATTAAATGTATATTTAGCTTAAAATTATTATTGTTTGAGACATCTTAGCATTTAGTATGAATTCATTTTTAAATAACTGAAATTTGCTCTTATTCTCATTTTCTGCAACAAATAAGTGAATTTTTAGCAAATAGTTATTGAATATACACCTACAAATTAAGAATTAATTTATAGTTTGGCTTTTGATTTTTATAATTACTATATTACAATAATTCTTTCATGTTATTAAAAGATTCCGGGCTATGTGGCCGTGTCTATAACGTGTTTCTTCCAGACGTTTCTCCCTCTGTGAATTCACAGTCGAGTCTACAAGGGAACAACAAGCACTCGCCACTGAAGATGCCCTCCGCAGTTGAGGGAGAAACATCTGGAAGAAACACCAGTTATAGACCACGGCCACATAGCCTGAAATCTTTTAATATTATGATTACCGGCCATGAAAGCCTGCATTCCACTAATTATTTCATTTATTACTTCATTTAATTTTACTATTCATGACATTTTTTTGTTCTTCTATTAAGGTGGATATTCCTGATTTAGCTCCTTCAATTTTATCTGCTCCACTATAATAATGTATATAATCTACCAATATTTGAGAATCTTTACCTTTCTCTAACAATGCTAATTTTATTCTTCTTCAATTTCACCAAAGTCTCCTTTTGTTTCTGATTCCTTGAAATTAAAACTTCCAATATTCATAATCCATTTGATTTGCTTAATCCATTTGCTTCAGGTTTAAATGCTCAATTTGCTGAAAATATGTTTAGTTCTGTGTTTGTACATCCCTTCTTAGCAGTAGTTGGCACATCCCTTACAGAATAACGGTACAGGTTCATGGCCGTGAGGACATAAGCCCTCCATACATCCCTATCCTGAGCTAATGCTTTCCAGTCATTCCCTTTATAATATATTTCCCTCAAATCATAGTTAATGCTATTCTCCCATCTCATTCTTGGTCTACCAACTGGGCGTTTTCCCTCTGGTTTTCCTACAAGAAGCTTCCATGCAAGTCTTTCTTTCCCCATACGTGCAACATGTCCTGTCCATCGCAGTCTACGAGACTTAACTGTTATTATTATATCTGGCTTTCTATAAAGATCATGTAATTCATTGTTATGTAGTCTTCTCCATTCACCTGTCTTTTCATCTCGCTTTGGTCCAAAAATTTTCCTAAGTACTTTATTCTCAAATACCTGTAATCTCCTTTCCTCCCTTAAAGTAAGAGTCCATGTTTCGCACCCATATAATATAACCGGTAGAATAATAGTTTTATTTTCAGTTTAACGTTTTTTGAAAGGAGTTGGGACATCAAGAGTCTCTGTAATGCATAATAGCACGCATTTCCAGAATTGAGCCCATGTTTAATTTCTTTGTGCATCTCATTCCTATTTGTGATTATTGTTCCTAGGTATTTGAATTCAGCCACTTCCTCAAAATTTCCCTCATTTGTCATTAGCTGTCCATTTCCATTATATAATGTATTTCTACGTGTGACCATATATTTAGTTTGATTGATATTTACTTCCAGTCCTAATTTCTTAGTATTACTTAATAGTGTGTGCGTGTTGTCCTTTAGTATCTCCTCGCTATCGGCCAATAGTACTACATCATCAACATTAACTAACAGCTTATTAATACCATTGAGTTGTAAGCCTTCCTCATTCTCTAAAGATTTAATGGCATGCTCTAGTACAAAATTAAATAGTAGAGGAGATAGTGCATCTCCTTGCTTCAACCCATTCTGGATTTCAAAAGTGTCCGAAAACTGTTTGCCTACACGCACCCTACTCTTTATGCTATTTAGACACATTCGTATAAGTCTAACTAACTTTTTAGGAATTCCGAACTCCAGCAGGATACTATATAACTTCTCCCTCTTAATTGAATCATATGCTTTTTTGAAGTCTATGTATAGTTGATGTACAGTACCATTATATTCCCATTTCTTTTCTAAAATCTGTCTTATACTAAAAATCTGATCTGTTGTAGATCTGTTTCTTCTAAATGCACATTGATGATCTCCTAGAATGTCATCAATATAGGGAGTAAGTCTGCTTACTAATATATTTGTTATAATTTTGTACGAAGTTGAAATTAATGAGATGCCCCTGTAGTTGTTGCAATCAATTTTATCTCCCTTCTTATAAATTGGTACGATAATTGATTCTTTCCATTCATCTGGAAGAGCTTCTTTTTCCCAAATCATACTAAGCAACTAGCGTATCTTGTCCATCAATTTTTCTCCCCCTGATTTTATCAGTTCTGCTGGGACGTCATCTGAACCTGATGCTTTATACATCTTCAATTTTTCAATCGCCATTTCAACCTCTAATGCACTTGGTTCTGCGACTAGCATTTCTGCTGTCTGTAAATTATCCTCCTTAATGTCCTGTTCTGTATGTACATTTAATAGCTGATTAAAGTAACTTTTCCATCTATTTAATATACTCCTGGAATCTGCAATCATGTCCCCATTTTCATTCCGAATTATGTTTGTTCTATATTTAATACACAATTGATCTTCTTGGTGATACAATATTAAAATATATATACAGTATATATACAGTAGATTACTTTCCAAGGGTCTGGCTCAGATATGTTGACGACATTTTTGCTATTTTTGATACCAAAAAATGCAATGTACAGGAATTTGTTGAAATATTAAATGACCGAACTCCCAGCATAAATTTTTACGTATGAAGAGGAAGAGAATGGAAGGCTGCCTTTTTTAGATATGATAATAATTAGAAACAATTATAGATTGGAATTTGATATTTATAGAAAAGATACCAGTACATTTAGATATATCCCGGCAGATTCTCCCATTGTAATCAACATAAAATGGCCCCAGTTTCAATTTTTTAGTTCACCGTCTTATCACTTTTCCGTTAAGTAAAAATAGATATAATAAGGAATTACAAACCATTAAAGATATAGCTAAGTGTAACGTTTCAATGGAAATATTATTGATAAGTTGATTCGTAAATTTGAATTTAGAAAACTTGTTATGGATTCTACAGCTTTCCATTCTCCTATTAATAAAGCTAATTTTGCTATTATGCCGTACGTTCCCTCTTTAACTAGAGGTTTGAACAAGATATTCAAAGGACTAGATACTAAATTGATTTTCACTTCCACTTTGACATTAAATAGTTTACTCGGAAACCCTAAAGATTAAGTCGATTGTATAGAGAAATCCGGGATTTATGAAATTGCATGCAATGACTGTGACTTGAAATATGTTGGGCAAACCAGAAGATCCATTTTAACTAGATTTAATGAACATATTGCCCATTTCAGACTCAACAGAATTGAAAAATCTGGAGTTGCCCAGCATATTTCTGAGTACGGTCACGCTATCAACAAAAGTAATCTTAGGCTGGTTCGTTCGGTCAGGGATTTCAAATTCCTTAACGTCCTTGAAAGTTTGGAAATTTATAAAAATAAGGATAAAATAATGAACAAAGACAAGGGCCCTATTCCGTACAGCCCCCTCTTTTCTCTAATTGATAAAAAAGAGGATTAGTTTTATTATGTTTTACTTTCACTTGTGAATGATTGCGTCATGTGACGTAGTTTGTTTTTAACTGAATTTGTATCTTATTTATTATCTATATTGTCTTCAGTCAATATCTGGTCTTGAGAATGACAGCTTGGCTGTAGAAACTTGTTGACCATTTTAAAACATTAATTGGTGAAATGGGCATATTGACTACATATATATTTTAATGTTTGTTATCACCAGAAGATCATTTGTTAAATTCCGATTATGTTTGTTCTAGCTGAAACCCTTTCTTCTCTATACTAATTCCCTGATATAATTCTCTAATGTTCCTATTTTTTGCGTTCATTTCAAGATCATTAACCTTCTCTCTCAAATATTCCCTCTTTTTACTCTTTAGTAACTTGGAGGTTTCCCGTCTAATACTACCCACTTGCTCTAAATTTACCTCATTTGGCTCGTGTAATTATTTCATTTTTGCTAGCTTTCTCTTCTTTACAATGTCGGCACATTCCTCATCAAACCATTTCTTGTTTTGCCTCTTTTTTAAACAACCAATGCTTTCTAATGCTGATAATTTAATAGTATCTCTTATAGCCTCCCATTCTTTATTTATATCCGTTTCTTCTTCGTTTGCCACATAGTCATCTGAAGATTCCAGTACTTCAAATCTATTAGCAATTTTGATTTGATATTCTTCCCGCATTTCATCATTTTTCAAGTTTTTAAATTCTAATTTTACAGAATCAAGAATCATCTTTAGCGTTTGTTTCTCTCATAAGCGATAGCTTTTGTCTGATTTTCACCCTGACCAGATGATGATCCGAATTGCAGTCTGTCCCTCTAACTGATCTAACATCAATGATGCTACTGTGCCAGCGTTTGTCCACTAATACATGATCTATCTGGTTCCGAGTTTCGCCATCTGGAGATGTCCAGGTGTATTTATGAATATAATAATAATAATAATAATAATAATAATAATAATAATAATAATAATAATAATAATAATAATAATAATAATAATAATAATAATAATAATAATAATAATAATAGTAATAGTACTAATAATAATAATGATAATAATAATAATAGTACTAATAATAATAATAATAATAATAGTACTAATAATAATAGTACTACTACTACTACTACTACTACTACTACTACTACTACTACTAATAATAATAGTAATAATACATTATTATTATTATTAATGATATTATGAGAATGCAGCAGAAATGAAGGAAACAATAATAGGCCTAACCTCGAAACCATCCATTACGAAAACATTTTGGCGAACCTCTTGATATATTTTGCGAACCCCTGGCGGTTCGCGAACCACAGGTAGGGAAACGATGCATAGCTTATTCCTGAAGGGCAGCAGAAGCAGATTTGTATGAGGATGAGAGAGTTCTGTCATCCTGTAGCTGGTTATTACTGAGTGTCTAGCGGCCCGTCTGTCAACGTGCGCGTGTCTGTTCGGGGATTTTGGATATTGGAGAAAAACAACTGCAGGACTCAATGTTGTTAGGTTATATTGAAATAAAACACTATAAATACAAGAAATCATGAGTATACATTTGTATAAAACGTGAAATTATGGGGGACTAACGTCACGTACGTAAAATATTTTACTAAAAGTGTTGTAAATTAAATAAGCCCGTATAAAAACACGTCAACAAACTTTGAAATTGTGGACAACAAATGAAAATAGTGGAAAACACATAAATCGACCAAGGAAGATTGATGAAGAATATAATGATATTTGGCTAGAGAGAATTCTGGACAGATATCAGATTTAAACTACTGATGATGATGAATTAAATACATGCTTGTTTTTTACAT
Source organism: Diploptera punctata (assembly GCA_030220185.1). Lineage (NCBI taxonomy): Eukaryota > Metazoa > Arthropoda > Insecta > Blattodea > Blaberidae > Diploptera > Diploptera punctata. The sequence continues at coordinate 176,802 of JASPKZ010007649.1, forward strand.
TAAATTTCAGTTTTAAAAGAACATAAGTTTTTACTTAATGTAATAAAGATGTATGAACAAAGATTAACATTGTTCAAATATTAATATATCTTTAATTTACTTATATAAAATTAGTTAATAATTTTATTATATATATATATATATATATATATATTATTTACCCGGGTATGGCACGAATATTTATAGTTAATTTTTGCATTTGTGTTATTATGCAGAAAAGACAAAGTTAGCAAAAGTGTCTGTATTCTTATTTTACATAATATTCTCCAATAAAAAATATTTATTGATGTGTGGACTAAGAACTTACAAGAAAGTAGCTATTAACATATTTTTAAATATATTTCCATAATAGCCATTAATTTGTTTTATTATTTGTGTTTCTATATATATACTTTCAAAGTAAGATGGATTGTAATAGGAACACACAAAAAATAATATCGTAATTTTCAACTTCAGTTTACTCAAAAGTATGTTTTTGCACTTAAGCTCTTAGTCCACGGAACCCCTCAATTATAATGACAGTTTACTGGAATTGCCAAAATTAAAAAAAAATTGGAAATTTTTAAACTACAAGAACAGAATCAAGAGGTGTGTCGGGATTTCTAACACTCAAAATCAGGTCAAAATCGAAAATTTCCCGATCGAGTTTTCCACGGCTATGGTCTTGGTGTATTTACCAAAAATGTCAAACATTTTCAAAATGCTGAAAACTTCAAAACTTGAATCCAAAGGGTGTGTCCGGGATTTCTAATGCAGAAAATCCGGTCTAAATCGATAATTTCCCGAACGAGTTTTCCAAGTTTATAGTCTTGTGTTTTTACCAAAAAGTAAAAAAAAATCCGAAATAATGAAAACTGCAAAAATTGAGTCAAGTGAGTGTGTCCGGGATTTCATTTTGACATAAAAAAACACGAAGAAAACTCGTTCGGGAAATTTTCGATTTAGACCGTATTTTCTGTATTAGAAATCCTGGTCACACCCTCTAGACACTATTTTTGCAGATTCAAAATTTCGAATATTTTTGTCATTTTTAGTAAAAACACCAAGACTACAGCCTTGGAAAACTCGATAGGGAAATTTTCGATTTAGACCAGATTTTCTGTACTAGAAATCCCGGACACACCCTCTAGATACTATCTTTAAAGTTTTCAATATTTCGAAAATTGTTGATATTTCTGGTAAAAAATCAAGACTAACTAACCTTGGAAAACTCGATCGGAAAATTTTTGATTTAGGCCCGATTTTCTGTATTAGAAATCCCGGACACATCAAATTTTGCATTTTCAAAATTTCGAAAAATATTGATATTTTTAGTTAAAACACTTGGACTATAAACTTGGAAAACTCGATCGCGAAATTTTCGATTTAGATCAGATTTTCTGTATTAGATATCCCGGACACACAGTCTACACTCAATTTTTGCAGACTTCTAAAATTCGAAATTTCTTTACAATTTTGGTAAACACAGATAGACTATATCCTTGGAAAACTCGATAGTGAAATTAACGATGTAGAACGGATTTTCTTCATTAGAATTCCCGGACAAACCCTATGTATTCAATTTTTGCAATTTTCAAACTCTTGAAAAATTTAGACATTTTTGGTAAAAATACTAAGACAACTATGGAAAATTCGATCGGGAAAATTTGGATTTAGAACGAATTTTCTGTATTAAAAATCCCAGACACAACCTCCAGATTCAATTTTTCCTGTTTTCAAAATTTCGAAATTTTTTTACATTTTTGATAAAAACAGCAAGACTATACCTTGATGTTTATCCAAAACAGTCAAAGTTCTTGTAATTTCAAAAACTGCAAAAATACAACCTAGAGAGTGTCCGGGGTTTCCATTGCAAAAAATCCGGCCTAATCCAAAATTTCAAAATTGAATTTTCCTAATGTTATGGAATTATCTAATTCTCCATCATTAGAAGGAAGTGCTACCTAGAGGGTGTGTCCGGGATTTATGATGCAAAAAATCCGGTCTAAATCCATAATTTCAAAATTGAGTTTTCCAAGTACATAGCCTTGGTGTTTTTCCAAAAAAAGTCAACATTTTCGAAATTTTAAAAACTGCAAAAATAATATCTAGAAGGTGTGCCTGGGATTTCTAATGCAAAAAATCCGGTCAAAGTCCAGAATTTCAAAATTTAGTTTTCCAAGGCTTGGGTCTTGGTGTTTTTCCAAAAAAAGTCAAAATTTTCGAAATTTCAAAAACTGCAAAAATACTATCTAGAGGGTGTGTCCGGGATTTATAAGGCAAAAAATCCGGTCTAAATCCATTATTTCAAAATACAGTTTTCCAAGGCTATAGTCTTGGTGTTTTTCCAAAAAATGTCAAAATTTTCGAAATTTCAAAAACTGCAAAAATACTATCTAGAGGGTATGTCCAGGAATTATCTAATGCAAACAATCCGCACTAAATTCAAAATATCAAAATTGAGTTTTCCAAGTACACAGTCTTAGTGTTTTCCCAAAATTTTCGAAATTTCAAAAACTGCAAAAATACTATCTAGAGGATGTGCCAGGGATATATAATGCAAAAAATCCGGTCTAAATATAAAATTTCAAAATTTAGTTTTCCAACGCTACAGTCTTGTTTTTCCAAAAAAATGTCACAATTTTCGAAATTTCAAAAACCTGCAAAAATACTATCTAGAGGCTGTGTCCGGGATTTCTAATTTAAAAAATCCGGTCTAGATCCAAAATTTCAAAATTTAGTTTAGCAAGGCTACATTCTTGGTGATTTTCCAAAAAATGTCAATATTTTCGAAATTTCAAAAACTGCAAGAAATAGAATTTAGAGGGGTGTGTCCGGGATTTATAATACATAAAATCCGGTCTAAATCCATTATTTCCAAAATACAGTTTTCCAAGGCTGTAGCCATAGTTGTTTTCAAAAAAATTGTCAAAATCTTCGAAATTTGAAAATCTGCAAAAATAATTTCTAGAGGGTGTGTCCGGGATTTATAATGCAAAATATCCGGTCTAAATCCATTATATCAGAGTACAGTTTTCCAAGGCTATAGTCTCGGTGTTTTTTCCAAAATGTGTCACAATATTCGAAATTTCAGAAACTGCAAAAATACTATCTAGAGAAGTGTGTCCGAGATTTATAAAGCAAAAAAAATGCAGTCTTAAATTAATTATTTCAAGAACACAGTTTTCCAATTCTGTAGTCTATGTGTTTTTCCAAAAAAATTACAAAATTGTCGAAATTTAACGAACTGCAAAAATACTATCTAGAGGGTGTGTCAGGGAATTATAATGCAAAAAATCCGGTCTAAATCCATTATTTCAAAATACAGTTTTCCAAGGCAATAGTCTTGGCGTTTTTCCAAAATATGTCAAAATTTTCGAAATTTCAAAAACAGCAAAAATACTATCTAGAGGTGTATGTCCGGAATTTCTAATGCACAACACATCCGCTCTAAATTCATTATATCAAAATGTTAAAGTTTGTCAAGTACATAGTCTTGGTGTTTTTCCCAAAAAATGTCAAAATTTTCGAAACTTCAAAAACTGCAAAAATGCCTATCTCAGAGGGTGTGTCAGGGATATATAGATGCAAAAAATCCGGTCTAAATCCATTACTTTATTTCAAAATTTAGTTTTCCAACACTACAGTCTGGGTGTTTTACCAAAAAAATGTCAAACATTTTCGAAATTTTCAAAACCTGCCAAAAATACTATCTAGAGGCTGTGTCCGGGATTTCTAATTAAAAAATCCCGGTCTAGATCCAAAATTTCAAAATTTAGATTTAGCAAGGCTATATTCTTGGTGATTTTCCAAAAAATGTCAATGTGTTCGGAAATTTCAAAAACTGCAGAAATAGTATTTAGAGGGTGTGTCCGGGATTTATAATGCAATAAAATCCGGTCTAAATCCATTTATTTCAGAATACAGTTTTCCAAGGCTTGTAGTCTAGTTGTTTTCCAAAAAATGTCAAAATTTTCGAAATTTGAAAATCTGCAAAAATAACTATCTCGAGGGTTGTGTCCGGGATTGTATAATGCAAAAAAATCCGGTCTTAATCCATTATTTCAAAATACGGTTTTCCACGGCTATAGTCTGTGGTGTTTTTCCAAAAAATGTCAAAACTTTCGAAATTCCAAAAACTGCATAAATACTATCTAGAGGGTGTGTCCGGGATTTTTAATGCAAAAAATCCGGTCTAAATCCATTATTTCAAAATACAGTTTCCCAAGGCTATATTGATTTTTTTTCCAAAAAATGTCAAAATTTTCGAAATTTCAAAAACTGCAAACATACTATGTAGAGGGTGTGTCCGGGATTTATAATGCAAAAACATCCGGTCTAATTCCATTATTTCAAAATAAAGTTTTCCAAGGCTATAGTCTTGGTGTTTTTTCAAAAAATGTCAACATTTTCGAAATTTCAAAAACTGCAAGAATACTTTCCAGAGGGTGCGCCCGGGATTTATAATGCAAAAAATCCGGTCTAAATCCATTATTTCAAAATACAGTTTTCCAAGGCTATAGCATTGGTGTATTTCCAAATAATGTCAACATTTTCGAAATTTCAAAAACTGCAAAATTACAATCTAGAGGGTGTGTCTGGGATTTATAAAGAAAATATCCGGTCTAAATCCATTATTTCAAAATACAGATTTCCGAGGCTATAGTCTTGATGTTTTCCAAAGAATGACAAAATTTTCGAAATTTCAAAAACTGCAAAAATGCTATGTAGAGGATGTGTCCGGGATTTATAATGCAAAAAATCCGGTTTATATCCATTATTTCAGAATACAGTTTTCCAAGGCTATAGTCTTGTTTTTTTTCCAAAAAATGTCAAAATTTCAAAATTTTCGATTAAACTGCAAAAATACTCTCTAGAGGGTGCTGTCCGGGATTTATAATGCAAAAAATCCGGTCTAAATCCATTATTTCAAAATACGGTTTTCCACGGCTATAGTCTTGGTGTTTTTCCAAAAAATGTCAAAACTTTCGAAATTCCAAAAACTGCATAAATACTATCTAGAGGGTGTGTCCGGGATTTTTAATGCAAAAAATCCGGTCTAAATCCATTATTTCAAAATACAGTTTCCCAAGGCTATATTGATTTTTTTTCCAAAAAATGTCAAAATTTTCGAAATTTCAAAAACTGCAAACATACTATGTAGAGGGTGTGTCCGGGATTTATAATGCAAAAACATCCGGTCTAAATCCATTATTTCAAAATAAAGTTTTCCAAGGCTATAGTCTTGGTGTTTTTTCAAAAAATGTCAACATTTTCGAAATTTCAAAAACTGCAAGAATACTTTCCAGAGGGTGCGCCCGGGATTTATAATGCAAAAAATCCGGTCTAAATCCATTATTTCAAAATACAGTTTTCCAAGGCTATAGCATTGGTGTATTTCCAAATAATGTCAACATTTTCGAAATTTCAAAAACTGCAAAATTACAATCAGAGGGTGTGTCTGGGATTTATAAAGAAAATATCCGGTCTAAATCCATTATTTCAAAATACAGATTTCCAAGGCTATAGTCTTGATGTTTTCCAAAGAATGACAAAATTTTCGAAATTTCAAAAACTGCAAAAATGCTATGTAGAGGATGTGTCCGGGATTTATAATGCCAAAAAATCGGTTTATATCCATTATTTTCAGATACCTTGTTCCAAGGGTTATAGGTCTTGTTTTTTTTCCAAAAAATGTCAAAATTTTCAAAATTTCATAAACAGCAAAAATACTATCTAGAGGGTGTGTCCGGGATTTATAATGCAAAAAATCCGGTCTAAATCCATTATTTCAAAATACGGTTTTCCACGGCTATAGTCTTGGTGTTTTTCCAAAAAATGTCAAAAATTTTCGACATTTCAAAAACTGCAAATATTCTATCTAGAGGCTGGTCCAAGATGTTATAGTGCCAAAATAGCCGGTCTAATCCATTATTTCAAAATTCATTTTTCCCCAAGTTCCAAGGCTATAGTCTTTCATGTTTTTT
>JASPKZ010007650.1:0-2500 GCA_030220185.1 Diploptera punctata
ATGTAGTGGATGTTCAGTACCATAGATTCCAAGTCTTTCTAAAACCGTCTTATACTAAAAATCTGATCTGTTGTAGACAGTTGCTTCTAAATCACATGATGATCTCTAGAATGTCACAAATAGCGGAGTAAGTTGCTTACTATATATTGTTAGAATTTTACGAAGTTGAAATAATGAGAGTCCCTGTAGTGTTGCAATCAGTTTATCTCTTTTATAAATGGAATAATTGAATTCCTGCCTTCATCGGGAAGAGCTTCTTTTTCCCAAATATACAAGCACCAGCGTATCTTGTCCATCAATTTTTCTCTCCCTGATTTTATCAGTTCTGCTGGGATCTCATCTGCACCTGATGCTTTATACATCTTCAATTTTTCAATCGCCATTTCAACTTCTAATGCACTTGGCTCTGCGACTAGCATTTCTGCTGTCTGTAATCTATCCTCCTCAATGTCTGTTCTATATGTACATTTAATAGATGATTAAAGTAACTTTTCCATCACTATTTAATATACTCCTAGAATCTGCAATCATGTCCCCATTTTCATTCCGAATTATGTTTGTTCTAGCCTGAAACCCTTTCTTGTCTATACTAATTCCCTGAATATAATTCTCTAATGTTCCTATTTTTTGCATTCATTTCAAGATCATTAATCTTCTCTCTCAATATACCTCTTTTTACTCTTTAGTAACTTGGTGGTTCCCGTCTAACGCTACCCAATTGCTCTAAATTTAGCTCATTTGGCTCATGTAACCATTTCATTTTTGCTAGTTTTCTTTTCTTTACAATGTCGGCACATTCCTCATCAAACCATTTCTTCTTTTGCCTCTTTTTTAAGCAACCAATGCTTTCTGATGCTGGCAATTTAATAGTATCTCTTATAGCCTCCAATTCTTTATTTATATCAGTTTCTTCTTCGTTTGCCACATTGTCATCTGAAGATTCCAGTACTTCAAATCTATTAGCAGTTTTGATTTGGTATTCTTGCCGCATTTCATCATTTTTCAAGTTTTTAAATTCATATTTTACAGAATCATCTTTATCGTTTGTTCCTCTCATAATCGATAGCCGTTTTCGGAATTTCACTCTGACCAGATGATGATCCGAATTGCAGTCTGTCCCTCTAACTGATCTAACATCAATGATGCTACTGTGCCAGCGTTTATCCACTAATACATGATCTATCTGGTTCCGAGTTTCTCCTTCTGGGGACGTCCAGGTGTTTTATGAATATCCTTATGCTGAAATGTTGTGCTCTTAACAATGAGATTCTTTGATGTGGCAAATGTGACTAATCTAACCCCGTTGTCGTTACTATCTTCATGAAGACTGAATTTGCCTATTGTTGGTTTGAATATATCTTCCCGCCCCCACTTTTGCATTAAAATCTCCTAAGACAATTTTCATATGATATCGTGAAAGGCTATCAAATAAGCATTCTAATTCTTCAAGAACTCATCCTTGATCTTGTCACTTTATCTTCTCTGGGGGCATGTACATTTACAATTATAAAATCATGTCGTTTACCCTTTAGAATTATGTATGATATCCTATCACTAACAACTAATATCTCGGATAGCGGAGTAGGATCCTCCTTCTGACTAAAAATCCCGTTCCAAATGCAGGTCTTTTTGCACCCCCATAGTATAATGCAAAGCTTCCTGATTCCTGACTATCTACTCCTGGCCACCTAACGTCCTGTAAAGCAACTATATCCAAGGGCGATTTATCTAATTCCCGCGTTAATATCTCTAGTGCCCCGCTATTGTATAAAGTTCTAACATTCCATGTTCCTAGGAACATTCCCCTGTGTTTGAGCCTTTGGCATGGGTTCCCCGAAGTAGTCCCCGCCCGGAGAACCGAATGAGGGACTATTTGATCTCCGGAAAATTTTACCCCAGATGAACCCATGTTCGCATTTCTTGACGGTTGTATTTTTACGGTGAAAGATCGTCACTCTTTCGCCCAAGGTACTTTTTTCGTCTGGCTTATCACCTACGACCAGTCCGGCATGGGTAACCCTATCGGCAGCAATGCTACCGCCGGCATAGCTCTCGGGATCATTTAAGCACGCAAGCCACTCCACCACGACAAAGTAAAGATACCATGGAGGGATTATTATTATGGTGATTACTATTATTATTATTATTATTATTATTATAATGATTACTAGTATTATTATTATTATGGTGATTACTATTATTATTATTATTATTACTATGCTCATTACTATGATTATTATTATTATTATTACTATTATGGTGATTACTATTATTATTATTATTATGGTGATTACCATTATTATTATTATTGTTATTATTATGGTGATTACTATTATTATTATGGTGATTACTTGTATTATATATTATGGTGATTAACTATTATTATTATTATTATTATTACTATTATGGTCATTACTGTTATTATTATTATTATTATATTATTACTATGCTGAGTACTACTACTATTATTATTATTATTATTATTATTATTATTATTATT
>JASPKZ010007650.1:5000-193520 GCA_030220185.1 Diploptera punctata
AGTTTATCTCGAAATCTATTTAAAATTTATCTCGAAAGAGTACTAAGAGACTGGAAGAAAAAATGTCAAAAAATGGGCCTACCTATCCAAAATACACATGTATATTCATTAAATTTTGGAGATGACCAGGTATTAATAGCACAGTACCAGGATGACATAGAATATATGGCTAAAAAACTAAAAGAAGAATATGAAAATGGGGACTTTATATAAACATTGGGGGCACGCCGTAGCGTAGTGGTTAAGGCACTGAGCTACAAGCCGGAAGGTCGAGGGTTCAAGTCCCGGTGGGGTCAGGATTTTTAAACTGACCCAAACCTTCTGGCGGCACTATGGCCCTGGGGTCGACTCAGCCTCTAACGGAAATGAGTACCAGACGCTTGTTCTGGGGGTAAAGGCGGCCGTCACGCAGGGCTGACAACCCGACTGACATCAAGTGCCGATTGTCCAGAAATAGTGGGAGCCTTAACCTCCTACTGCCCCAAGGGCCTCCTGAGGCCTGTAGTGGGATTACTTCATCATCATCATAGTACATTCACGAATTTAGGCCATTTGTTGACCTGTTTCGGCCTCAAGAGAAACACCATCCAGAAGTCTTTTGAGTGGACGTCCTGGTTTTCTTCTTCCTGCAGGTTGATATCTTAACATTAGTTTGGGTATTCTGTGATCTTCCATTCGATGAACATGTTGTATCCATCTTGACTTATAATCAGAAATTTTGTTTTCTAAAGATTCCATGTGTAATTCTTCTAAGATGTCTTCATTTTTTTTGTGATCTAGTAGTGTGTATCCTGCAGTCCTCCGAAGATATCTCATTTCAGCAGATCTAAGTCTCTGTATATCCTTCTGTTTCAACGTCCATACTTCGCTACCATACAAAAGAGTTGGAAGAGCCAGTGTTTTATATACTTTCAGTCTTGAATGCTTTTGCACTAACTGTGGCTTGAAGATAGAATTTATTAACCCTAAAATTCTTAAAAATTTAGATATTTTTGCATTTACATCCTTTTCTTCTTCATATGAGATATTGCATCCTAGATATGTAAAATTATTCACCTGCTCCAAAATTTTATTGTCCAGTACAATTTTACTTCTGACAGGATCTACACCTTGAAATGCCATAATTTTTGTTTTTTCTGTAGATATCTTTAATCCATATTCTTCTGTAATTTTGTTAAGTTCATACAGACCTTTCTGTAGATTATCTTCGGAATTTGCTATTATTATTTGGTCATCTGCAAACAATAGGGTGTTTAATTTTCTATTTTCTGATATTCTTATTCCGAATTTATATGTTTTGTTCCAGCAACATATTACTTCATTGATATAAATTGCAAAGAGTGTTGGGGATAGGGGGCAGCCTTGTCTCACACCACGATTTATAATTCCTTCTTCAGAAAATCTGTTATTTAATTTAATCTTTATGGTGTTGTCTTTGTAAATATTTTGTATGTTCTGCCGAAGTAAATTTGGTATATTTCTGTCTTCTAATATATTTAAGAGTTTTGATCTCTTGACTGTGTCGAAAGCTTTTTCAAAATCTATGAAAGCAAAATGTGTTTCTAAGTTGAATTCTCTTCTTTTTCAAGCAATAGTTTAACAGAAAATGCTGAATCAATACAAGATCGTCCTTTCCTAAATCCATTTTGACATTCCATAAGGAATTTTTCACTGAAACTTTTCAATTTTCCATTTAAAATGTCTGCATAAATTTTGTAGCATGTGTTTAACAAACTGATTCCCCTATAGTTGTCCATTTTTCTCTTGTCTCCTTTCTTGAACAGGGGTATAACAATGCTTGTCTTCCATTCTTGTGGTATATCTGCATTTTTGAATACATTATTAAAGAAGGACAACAGTCTTTCATGGAACTGTTTGCCTGCATATTTGTACAATTCAGAATTCAAGCCATCTGTGCCAGTTGCCTTCCCATTTTTTAATTTCTTTAAACTATTGTTCAATTCTTCCAATGATATTATGGAATCTGTCTCATTATTATTTCGGAAAATTGTATCTTCATAGCTATTGTCAGTCCAAAGACTTTTATAATAATTGAAAAAATCTTCTTTTGTTACTCCGCAATTAATTTTGGTAGATCTTTAATATCTTTATTCAAATGTTTTAATATTTTGAAGGCATTAGGTTGGAGCTTATGCAAATCTGATTCTAAATGTGTAACAAAATTTAACCATGTTTTCCTATGTCTCTTTCTTATTTCCCTCTTAACAATAGCTCTACAGCGTTTGAATTCTATTTCATTTTCTACTTTCTTTGTGTTCAAATATTTTTTATAAGCTGCATTTTTTTCTTCAATCAATTGTTTTATTTGATCATCCCAGATTTTTAGAGTTCTATTTCTTCCTTGTTGTATATTTACTTTTCCTAAAGTTTCATTAGCTGCATTTTGAATTATCATTTTAATGTTTTTCCATTCTTCTTCGACATCATTACTTTCTGGAGTTGTAGCCATATATTGCTGAATTCTTCTCGAATATAACCATTTAATGCTGTCATCATAAAATAATTTTACCTTGTACTTTTGTTCTATGCTCTGTTGTTGTGGGATTACTTACTTAATATAAATATTGAGAAAACTAAATACCTGTGTATAGGAGAAGAAATGGAAAATATAAATTTCAACAATGGAGAAGAACTAAAACCTAGTATTGAATGCACTTATTTAGGAACAAAATTAGACCATTCAGGCGATAACACAGTGGAAATTAAAAATAGAATCACACAAACAAACCAGCAATAAATGCTTTAAACTCTGTTTGGTGGAGCAAAAATGTTACAAAAAATAGAACATTACAAATATATCAAACCATAACTCAGAGCATTTTAACATATGGTGCTGAAGTCTGGCAAATTCCTACCAGGGAAATGAAAAGAATTTTAAGTACAGAAATGGATGTTTTAAGAAGATCAGCTGGAAAATCTAGAATGGATAGAATACGAAATAAAGAAATAAGGGAAATTATGGGTCTACAAGAGGAGCCGGACATCATAGAAAAGAAAAGATTGCAGTGGTATGGTCATGTCAAACGAATGCCAGAGCAAAAATTGCCAGAAATTGTTATGGAATGGATCATAATGGAAAGGAGGAAGACCGAAGAAAACTTGGATGGAAGGGGTACAAGCAGCTATGAATTTCAGAGGAATGGAGGAAGATCAGTGGATGGATGGATAGAGAGGAATGGCGTTTGGTTCCCGGAAGACGGCGGCAGCTGCCATGGTACCGGATGATGATGATGATGATTATTATTATTATTATTATGTTGATTACTATTATTATTATTATTATTATTATTATTATTACTATTATGGTGATTACTATTATTATTATTATTATTATGGTGATTACTATTATTATTATTATTATTATTATTATTATTATTATTATGGTGATTACTAGTATTATTATTATTATGGTGATTATTATTATTATTATTATTATTATTATTATTATTATTATTATTATTATTATTATTATTATTAGTAGTAGTAGTAGTAGTAGTAGTAGTAGTAGTATTATTATGGTGATTACTATTACTATTATTATTATTATTATTATTATTATTACTATTACTATTATTACTATTACTACTATTACTATTACTATTATTACTATTATTATTACTACTCTGTTACTATTACTATTACTATTATTATTATTATTACTACTACTATTACTACTACTATTACTACTACTATTACTACTACTATTACTACTATTACCACTACTATTACTACTACTATTACTACTACTATTACTACTATTATTGCTACTACTATATACTACTAATATTACTACTACTATTACTACTACTATTACTATTACTACTACTATTACTACTATTGTTACTACTATTATTACTAATATTATTACTACTATTATTATTACTACTATTATTATTACTACATATTATTATTACTACTATTATTATTACTACTATTATTATTACTATTATTATTATTACTGTTATTATTACTACTGTTACTATTACTATTATTATTACTATTATTATTACTATTATTATTATTATTATTATTATTATTATTATTATTATTATTATTATTATTATTATTATTATTATTATTATTATTATTATTATTATTATTGCATGCATATGTTTATAGAGGACAGTACTTTTGCTAGAAAGTAGGACTAGGTATATTTTTGTTTACAGACATTTCATCGCCATGTGTATTCTTAATATTATTATTTAGAGGCAAATATACTAAATATTAAATGTCGTTTGATATCAATTATGAAATTTTTGTATTTGTCCTCATGTAGCTTCTAATATTGATTATCAACTGTAATAAATAGCGAATTCAGTTTTATTTTTAATATATAGGCTTCTGTTTTAATATCACTGAATTACGATAACTCTATCATAAATTTAGGAGCCATGTCACATATTTAGGAGTCATTGTCTTTGTGAAAAGAATGAGGCATTTGGGGACAACTGTACATCAGTTTAGAGTGAATTTGGTAAATAATCTCTGGAAGGTTCATACTATGTTCCTGTATTCATAATTTGTCACCATTATCTAATCCGTAAAATGTTACATTTGCACAAAAAAAGTAAAAAAAACCCAATGGAATTAGGCAACCTTAACCCTAAATCATTATTTTTAAAACTTCTCAAGTTTTAAAATCTCCAAGCGCCACAGGACTAGAAAGCCCTTGGCCTACCAGCCGACTGCTGGCCTCACATCCATATGTGTTAATCACAGAGGTAGATGATCATCTAGCCAATGTAGACATATGGTCAGCATGTCGGCTCCACGGACCGTTGTAGCTGGTTTTCCCAAACTGGAGTTGCTACTTATTGTAGGTACCCAAATGCCTCTCGATGCTGGGTGGGCACCGGTCTCATACTGGCCGAAATTCCGTGAGAAAATGTCTTCCCGCATGGGGATTCGAACCAGTGCAAGTCCTGTAGGTCTGTCCCAAGGCTTCTTGCCTTAACCACTCGCCTACGGTGCGGGACTGTCAAATTACGATATCCTTTTTTTTTATCACAAATATTTTTTTTATTGTTAATAACTAAATGAAAGAGAATTCGATGCTCTTTGAGTCTCTGAATGATTCAGTAATAGTGCTTTAGTTCTGTCAGTTATTATGATGTACCAAATTGTTTAAACACTTCCACTTATTTTATAATTGTATTAACAATTATGCTGAACAGTGTTGCAGAAGATCCATCCAGTGATTAAATATTATGCACTAATATCTCTCTTAACTCTGAGATTAAAAATATTAAATCAAAATTTCCAACTTCGCCAGAAATAAAATTGAATCCATTATGCTTCTTCTAAGCTATGTTCCAGTTGTAATGTAAACAAACCAGATGTATGACTTCATTTTCATTGGTTAAATAATGGTTTTACCTTTAAGCGTGTAAAGAAATGTAGTTCGCTCTCTAACACTCGAAATAAAGGAAATAAATAAATAAATAAATATATATATATATATATATATTATCTAGCACATGTCTACATAAGTTATATGGGAGAATAATAATTAAAATTTTAATAGATTAAATAAATAAGCTTTTCATTATAAAATTACATTAGGAAGTAACTTTCTGAGGTTAATCTTAATAAATAAGTAAAGTCTGTATTCATCTTACCTCATTGTAGTTGAGTTCTTTTAGGACATGTTTCAAAACAAATCTTCTGTTTTATTGACAGCTTGTCCAGAGGTAAGTTGAATACAGACTACTCATTTATTAAGCATTTGATCGTTTAATTCTTAATCATGCACAATACAGAATAGTTGGGATTTCTATTGTTTTAAAATGGCTGCTTTTTAGAATTTCTTAAAACACTTGAAAAGAAACCATTTGAAAAGCAGAGAGAAAAAAATTATTTTGAAAGTTTTCAAAGAGTTCAGTGAAAAAATCTTAAATTAGCCATTGAGGATGTGGTGAAAATAACAGCAGAATTTACAAGCGAGTCAGCATGGAGCAAATATTAATGAAATTGTACCGGCAAATAAACGATATCCATCAACATCATTGAAAAAACATAAATGTCTGATTAAGCCCATATATGATTTTTTGTCTTGAATAAATAAGAAATGGATGAAGTTCCTAATTATCGGTACCATCTTCCTTATATTCAGTCTGATTTCTCGTAAAATGTAATGTTACCTAAAAACGATGTTTCTATCGATGACAGTTATTTACACAATTCAGTCATATGACCATTAAAAGTAGTACCACGCTTTCCCCTATAGATGGAGTTAGCAGAGTAATACCTTATACAAGTTTGTTTACAGTACCACCTGAGCTATATTTATTTCGGCCTTAGTTTAGGTTGTAATGTAAACAGAAGCACGTGATTAAGTGTGATTTCATTGGCCATATGAACCTAATGACATCGTTGTCCAGCGGCGTAGATGAAAACATAGTTCCCTGATAAATCTCCGATTGAGGGTCTTTCCACTTTTCAGCGGTTGCCCTTTTACCTGATAAATCTACATTTTATATAATATAACTACAGTTGAACTTGCTCAAAGCCAAACCGCATGGGACCAATTTTTTTCCGCATCAGACAAAATTCCGCCCTATAAAAAACTAAAACTTATTAATATTAATAGATCACACAAAACAAAGAAACTCACAGACTTGAAATGTATCAATAATTATGTTTTCGGACTCGCAGAAGACGAAAGTGATATTAGGTTTTTCGAATCACTTAACTGGAGTCAGATATTTCCACCACACCCTACAGCAGAAGTGCTCGTTTTCCATGAGAGCACTATTGTCTCTCAAATCGGTCACCCCCCCTTATTTTTCTTTCGTGCGGTTTTATTACTCTTAGGGGTTGTTGAACCCTCAGGAATGGTCAGATATACAGGATTTCCTGACTGCCACTGTCAAATACGTGAAGTAGTGGCTTGCAATACCTCAATCTGTGCAGTTCGTCTTACATTACGAGTTAATGATTGTGATTGTGAGGTGTCGATAGTGTATCATTATGAAGACATTAAATTAAAACAATCTACTATAAAATATTTTATAATTTTGTAATGACTCACGGCTGTAAGAATTCTCATAATTTATTCTGTTACGTATGTGGAGGGTAGAGTACAAAATCTTAGCGCAGATCTATCACTTCACTAGTTATAAAGTCATACAATTTATATTTCGGGAATTGGAGTAAATTTGGAAATACTGGTAAATATTAAGACCCCTATTCTTGCTGTACTAACTGCCAAAGGATTTTAATAAGGTGGTTAAAAGTTTCGCATTCGTGCATGCCATTTGCCATTCCAGTGTTGTGGAGGGAACCTACGGACCACATCACGGACTGTTATTTCTGTATGGTCAATGTATCTGGTTTCACTTTAAAAAAATAAGCATTCTATTCAGTATGCAAATTTGTGGTCAGCCATGCAACCTGTTAAACATATTAATTCATTGCCACTTCCAAAACCTCCTCAAAAATGTTCTTTGGAGGAAGAAAATACATCTCCTGGCTCTAGTTCCTCTATTGATGATGGACCATCCCTATGTGATCCTGACTTCAATGTATATCGAGAGCCATATTTGATATCACAAGCTGAATTAAATGATCTTGTAAGAGACTTGAAACTAAATAAACAATTGGCAGAGATTTCATCTCGACTTCAGAAATACAACCTGGCACAAAAATCACTTACATATAAACGGGAATTAAATCTGTCGCCACTCTTCACTGAAAATGAACAGTTGGTTTACTGCAATGGTATTAATGGTTGGATTGGGAAGCGAACATAATCCTCAAGAATGGCGTCTCTTCATAGACTCGTTTAAAGGCCGTTCTTTTGCATTACGGGAATGTATATGCCTACTCCATTACTATGAAGGAAACATACGACAGTATGAGAGCAATTGTTAAGGTTTTGAATTACGCACAACATGGTGGCAGATTTGTGCAAATCTGAAAGTAATAGGCATGATAACAGGGATGCAGCCAGGATTCACAAAATGTAATTGTTTCTTGTATGAGTGGGATAGTCATGATAAGCATAATCATTATGAAATTAGGGAGTGGGCGTCAAGAGAAACTTCAGTAGTAGGACAAAAAGTGTGAATAATCAGCCGCTTGTTATTGCAACTAAAATATTTTTTTCACTGTCATATATAAAACTGGGGTTGATGAATTACTTCGTGAAGGAAATAGACAAATCAGGCAGGGCTTTCCAATATTTAAAGGCGAAATTTCAATGCTTGAGTGAGGCTAAACTAAAAGAAGGCATTTTTGTAGGTCCTCAAATAAGCAATCTCCTTGATGATGCTGTATTCGAGAGGACTCTCACTCCAGTTGAGAAAAATGTCTGGCTTGCCTTCAACTCAGTATGCGTGAATTTTCTGGGAAACTAGAGAGCACAAAACTACAGAGACTTAGTGGAAGACTTGTTGAGGGCTTACAAATTAATGGGATTCAATATGTCCCTTAAGATACACTTCCCTGTATTCACACTTGGATATTTTCCCACCGAACTTGGGTGACGTCAGTGAAGAACATGGCGAAAGGTTCCGCCAAGACATTTTAGAAATGGAAAGGCGTTACAAAGGGAAATCAGTGACAAAAATGCTTGCTGATTACTGCTGGTAACTTATCACAGACGTTTCGAAGCCATCTTATCGGCGTAAGTCATCCAGGAAGAAGTTTTAAAAGATGAAATTTTTGCTACAATTTAAGCATGTGTTGTAACGTAAATACGTATTTATGCTTCTCAGAAAATAAAATAACTTTTTGGATCCCACATGATTTGGATTTGCATAGATCATATTGCTCCTACCAATATTATTGCAAAAAAAAATAAACTAAGTGCAGATAAGCAATAATATGTGAAATATGACGGAAAACATTCAATACATCCTCGCAAAAACCGTTAGGTGATAGAGAAAATCGGACTTCAAATTCGAAATCAGCGCTTGCCGAGTAACTAAAATCACGTATTCTCATTTATGCGTGCGACAAAAAGTTCAAATTTGTTGTTGTGTGTTATAAGAGTACCGTATATGTCTTTTTTACGTATCTTGGATTAATTGTAGTTCCGCTGCCGTTCAAAAGTGAAGTATAGTAATTATGAGCGACTTCGACGGTAACACGCGAAAAAAAAGTCCCGTTTTCAGCGATAAAACTGTCTCTTAGGCGCGTATCCTGAAATTGAAGTATGCAGTTTCGGTTTCCGCTCACTAACTACACTTTTGTACGCATCCTTTGATTCCCCGCAAATTTCAATCCACACTACATTGTGTCGTCTTTTAAAATTCTCCAGTCAACTTAAAGATGCCTTGAAATCGTTATTCCCTAAGGACTTAACAACAGCTAGAGCTTGACTTTGGAGCATCGGTTCGGAAATTTAGAGATTTTTGGATTGTGCACTTGTAAAACACTCCCACAATATTTCGTTCATTTCTTTATTTCCTTTTTGTTAAGCTTTCCCTTCTTTTGGCCATTTCCTTGCATCCATTCATTCATTTTTTTTTTGTGTTTTAAAGACTCATAAACAGTTTTTCTACATTTAAATTTACTCATTATTTCGGGCACGGATCTTTTTTTTTATCTTCAATCACTTTCACTTTTTCATTTAATAACAAAAAACATACGTTTTAGCCATCTTTATTCCGTAAATTCAGAACGCTACCCGTGAAAGATCAGTCTCACAACTTAAATTAATTTAAGATTTTACAGTGCAGTGGTCATTTGTAAGACAGGTATAGTATCTGTATTTCGCATAATGGGTGTGCGTTAGGCCGAAACAAAATTTCAGGTACAGGTAGAATTAACCTTTTTCGCATATACGGAAAAATGCACGATCTAGTTGGACAAAATTATTTTTTTTAACTTATAACGAAATGTGAAAAAGGTAGTGAAACCTACACTATATGAATCAAAGTTTTAAACTGTATGCTTATTTTGATTATGCTGTCAATGGCATCCTCGCTACAGCCAACGAAAGTTATCATTCCGAACGCCATGTGCGCAGAGTCCTTGAAATATAAAATTTACCCCTGGTTATTTCCTCGCAGTATTTATGTTACTTCGTCGTGTGAGTGACTTTTTCGCATGGATTCTGTAGTAGGGAGTATGCTCTATCAAAATACACGAATTATTTTTAATTATATTTTTTTATTAATTTATTAAGAATTTTATAAAGTACTGTAATTACATAAAATTATAATCAAAGAATAAGATTTGACAAGGGTTATAAAAAACTCTATCCTGGTCCATCTTTTCTTTCTATGTTAGGATGTATTCTACACTCGTTATGATTATTATACAAAAAAAAAAGATATAACTTTTATTCACTTTCTTAAATAGAGCCGTTTCTTTGCAGGTAATCGTGTTTGCACCCATACTAGTGGTTCGGAGGACAGTGTGAAAATCACAATATATGAGCAGTCTTTACTACTTACACTGCAGCCACTGATTCTCCGGCCTTGACGTTTTCACGACAGTGTTGCCGATATGGATATTCAGTGGGAATGACCGCTTTATCTATGCGGTTAGCAAACATACAACTGACAACATCTCAGCAATTGCAAACCTTACTAGCGCGCTATAGCTGCGTTAAGAGCAGTGATTGGTTCTGGCAAACGCTCACTCCCACTGCAACTATTTTCTTATTGGCAGCAGAGGGCGAGTTCTCCCTTTACCGCTCGTACAGCCTAAACTTCAGAGCCGGAGAATTGGCGGCTCGAGTGTAAAGACAACCTATTTGTTTAAAAGATCCACTACCAAGTGTTCTCTATGGATTTTCTATTACATTTTAGAGACATTTAGAGTAAATACGTGCCTTTTTTATATAGAAATATGTTTAAAACGTAAGATGAGTGCGTTTACATCAATCCTAATTGCGAAGTGGAAGGCAAGTAGGCAAATAAATAAAAAAATTACCAAGAAAAACTATCTGTGGTTACACACAGATATAAACCTACAGATATTATTTGACAGCATTAAGGAAAAACGAGGAAGACCAAGGAAACCTTTAGTGAAAGTTCGGAGAGAACGAAGGCAATGACTGTATCTCCACTATTGTCAGACATATCTCCACATAAAATTACTTCATCATCATCATCATGAACAAATTCGTTTTAGGCCTAGCGAAGATGGTATTTTATGCTACGCAAAAGTGTCTAATTAAGAGTGGAAAAAGGACAGCTGCTGAAATAGCGAAGTTCTCCACAAATATATTACCACGAAGATTAAAAAAGATGAAGAGGGCAATGGAGTCATGATCTATCCAGATTTTGAATCCCTACACTTCAGAAGTAGCTATGGCACTTATTGTCGATTTAGCATTCTTCTTCACTTCACGGGTTAGGAAAAAATTGCCTGTTTCGCCTCATAGTTGTTCTGTCCATCTTTTCACTGGCCTTCCTACGTTCCTTGAACTTCTTGACTTGTAGTTGAATGCTGCTCTTGGTAATCTTGTTACATTCATTCTTTCCACATGTGTAAACCATTTGTCTCTATATTTTCTGATTTTCTCATTCAATGAATATATATTTAACTCTGTTCTTATACCTTCATTCTTTATCTGATCCAATAAGATAATACTCATATTCAGGCTACAGTAAGGCAACAGGTGCCAACCTATACCCATCATATAATTTAATTACACAAGTAAAATAACAGTGTTATCCTGATAACAGAGAGCGAAGCTGAGGTTTCTTTCAGATCATACAGTGCAACGATTAGTGCTTGTACAAGATGAGGTATTAGAACGTATTCCAGGTGAAATAAGTGACACAAATATTATTTATAAATGGAGAAATTTTCTAGTTTCATGAAAATATGTCTAATAACAGAGTAATTGTAAATGTTATAAAATTCACCCTCCTGTAAGGGGTGGTTTTTTAATCAAACAATAGTAATGAGAGTTTCTATACACGCAGAAAATGAAATGGTTAACAAATATGTGAAGTTTCGTGAAAATATGTCTTAATAGGAGAGCAATTGTATACTTTATGAAATTTTACCCTCCTATAAGGCTTTTTTTTTCAAACAAAAGTAATGGGATTTTCTATACATATATAAAATGCAATGGTTAACAACTGTGTGAAGTTTTGTAAAAATATGTCTAATAGGAGCGATGTCATTCATTTTGTCCAGCTAGATCATGCATTTTTCCGTAGGCCTATGTACGGTGGCAGAAATAATTCCTTATTGTTTTTTGGCCTATTTCCGCTTTATAATTTTTTTCATGGATTTTATAGAAATATCCTTCCATTTCCACGTTGGACAGATTCCGTTTTATGCAAAATAAATACACGAAAATTACTGTTATTTCGCCGGGACCAATAAATTTGTTCACATTGGACAGATTTCTGCATTATTCACGTTCCGGATTAAACAAGTTTTACTGTACTATGCATGAACAAAATTATCGCATATATAATAATAAAGTAATAAAACACAATATAACATATGAAAAAATGACAATGGTGAACAGTAAGTATAAATTTTAATATAACACCATTTCGCGCAGACGAAGTGGGATATTCAGTTATTCCAACATGGCCGCTCGTGTTGAATACGTTAAACACCATGTGTATTAGTAGCATAACTATTTTGCCGCTTCCCTTTTTCCAAATTAATGGAAAAACATTTAGGCCTAATCAAGTTTGTTATTCTAATTATATTTTCTAAAATACGTGTAGATGCATGCGACTTTGGTAAATTATAGTTTTTGCCAAAACTTTAGAACCTCATTTCCTGGAAATACCTTGGAATCACGCCTTCTCTTTTCCACTCATAATTCCAGTGAACAAAAGGCAACCCTTCTTATCCTGCTTTTAAATACCTGTAAAGAAAAGCAACAATTGTCCTGCAATAAAATGCTGAAATGCTTACAGCAAAAGGTTTGAAAGTATCGCTTATAGCCGACTTTAGATAGTGGTGTGAGGCAAGGTTCTTAAGTTTTTGAAGAAGTATAATGCCACCGGAATTTGACAGCAAGTGAGATGGCGCGTAAAATAATACCATCGCTCCACCAATCACAGATGCCTGCGGAAGGATACCTCTCGCGACTTTGTTTGCAGTACAACATAAACTAAGGTATAGTGCAGTAGAGTCATTCATATGTTTAAATTTATAATAAAAGTATTAGTTGTAATGTAACATTACACGTTTGATCATTTCTTCAATGATTATGTACTTAAATTATTTTAGGTATCTGTTTTATGGTATTTCAAGAATTTCAATATTTTAAAGTGCCATTCACTATTGCCGATTCAAAAATATACATTTTAAAGAAATGCAATGAATTCTAATAAATATACTATATGATTAGATACCTTATCATTTACAAATTAAGTTTTTACTGCATTTTTGTAAAACAATCATTGTTATGATTTATTTTTACTATGAGCAGAAAAAGAAAATAATTCTGTGATTTTTGTTTGTTTAGGAGAAACACAGAGTTAAAATTGGGAGTTCAGAATGATGGGAAACCACTTGCAGAGGTAGAAGAACGTAAGAAACTTATTACTGCTACTTAAAAAATAAATAGAAGTTAGCATTTTTTTAACGTAAGGATATCAGCAAATTCTCTTTTTATATATAAATAATAGTTTTAAGAAACTAAAACAGTACGCTTTATTAGAAAACCGAACTAAAAAAATGAAAAATCATTTTAATTTCCAACACGCTTGGGATAAAATTAAAGTGGTCAACAGAAAAGCTTCTCCAACACATATAGAATGTAACTAGAGTTATCAACAAAAATAAAATAATTTTACCATCAAAAGCGTGGGGTGCTTTTTATGATTTTTACATTTTCTTCTTAGAGATTTTACTTTTACCAATATATGTTTATTATCAAATATATTAATTGATTAGAGCACCCCACGCTTTTGATGGTAAAATTATTTTCTTTTTGTTGATAACTCTAATTATATTCTATATGTGTTGGAGATGTTTTTTTTTTGTTGGCCACTTTAATTTCATTTATCCCAAAGCGTGTCGGAAATTAAAATCATTTTTCATTTTTTTAGTTCGGTTTTCTAATAAAGCGTGTTATTTTAGTTTTTTAAAACTATTTTTTATTTTTTAGTTTTAATATTTTACAGAATAAGATAAAAATGTAAATATCTTTAAATTCGATACTATTGTAGTATGAGCTAAAAGTAACACTCTTCTAAAAAAAATCCTCCCAGCCGGATTTCAACCAGCAACCTATGGATTACTGAAATTATATACCACTAATGCTACGGTTTATTATACAGCGTGTCGCGCCCGACGTGACGCGAATTCGCGTTTCGCTCGGCGTGATGCTGGTTCAGCATGGAGCGCATACGTTACAGCGCATATGTTTATGGAATTGTCGCCAGATGGCACCTCATATATGGAAAATCAAAATGACCAACGTTCATAATAAATTTCCAAATGTGTTTACAAAAACTAATGTATACAAACCTGTCCCTGCATAACCTAATAAAATAAATTACATACATACTATTTAGTAAACTATAAATTAATCTGATGTACACTAAACTGACCCATCGGAATCTAACAAAATGAAGTGATTGAACATTTATTTCTTAAAATATGGTTTGGAATTAAATGCAAATGTTGGTCATTCACACATATGTCCTGCCATCTGATGGATTTAATTTTATGAGCGTTCACGTATGCCAACTTCAATTCTAATAAAGAACTTTGAAAATAAATTGAGAGGAAAAGTCATAATTTGTGTACATAGATAAACATATTAAAATTCTTCATTTAAAAAGTTTCAAGTGTCGTTGCAAAACGATTAAAATAGTTCGAAATATTAGTAAAGACAGAAAAAGTAACAGCTTTTATTTATCTCTTGACTAAGTTCAAGCCACAATAACTTTTTTCTGTACATCTCTGTACTACTTCATGCTCATATTGTATAAAACATATATAGAACTCGATGATTTGCAACAAAACTATCTAACTTTCGTCGTTAAAATTGGAAAGTTATAAAACAAGTACTGCATTTCCGACATTTTGTTATAAAATCTTAGTTTGTTTTTAGCAATTACACCAATGAGTACGGGTAATATCTTCTATATTCTTTGTTTGCGCTGGCAAATTGCGTCCTGGATTCAAGAGATTCCAAAACACGACGCGACATGTCAGCGCAAATTTTTTTGCGCCAGCAATTTGCGTTGTAGATAAACCACCTCCATTTAAATACATGGGGAGCAATTTTTGCGCTGGCGCGTTGCGTCGTAGATAAACCACAGCATAAGAGTTCACCGCTCTACCAACTGAGTTCTTACAACGATTGACTAAAAAGTCGACAACTCTGAAACCTATTATACCAGTTTTCATTTTTTTGATTTTCTGATGTTTCTGGCCAGTTTAGAAACAAAATATGAAAGTATTGTATTGTCACGGGTCCTTTACAAGTATACAAAGTTTCAAGTCAATCCAATGTTTCTAAGTGGGTGAAAATCGTGTTCAAAGATTCCGTTACATAGATACAAAGACACTTTTTTTATTTTCTGATGATTATGGCCAGGATTTTAGAAAATAAATATGAAATTATTGTATTGTCACAGGTCCTTTACAAGTATACAAAGTTTCAAATCGATCCAATGATTTTAAGTGGGTGAAAATCGCGTTGAAAGATTCCGTTACATAGATAGATACAGGTCAAGCTAATATAAATCGTGTAATATTTAGGATTATTTATGTTATATTAAAATTAATGTTGGGAAGTGAACATTATGAGGTTATATCATTAATATTGAGTGGAGAACATTTTTTTTAATAACTCACCGCATACAATTTCAAATTTATTTGATTTAAGACCATTGGTTTCGAATGAATTTTTCATTCATCTTCAGTTTATTTTCTATACATAGAATTTCAACAGTTGGAGTCATGAAAATAAACTGAAGATGAATGAAAAATTCATTCGAAACCAATGGTCTTAAATAAAATAAATTTGAAATTGTATGAGGTGAGTTATTAAAACTATGTTCTCCATTCATTATTCATGTTATTTGTACAGGTATCCTAAACCAAAATATACTATTTTTTTCTTCCACATTTCCCGGTCTTGCGTGTCATTTCTCTTCTTCATGTTGTCTTGAATTCTCTTTATCCACTTTGGCTTTGGTCTACCACGCTTCGCTTTTCCAGAAGGTATTCATTTCAATACTTCTTTATTTGTTTCTGTGTCCCTTCTTTTCATTATATGACCATACCATCTTAGTTGCATTTCTTCAATCTCTTGTGCAATATCCTTTTTTACATTCCTTATTTTTCTTATTGTATTATTTTGTCTATATATATATATATATATATATATATATATATATATATATATATATATTTCTTACGTATTAGAATTGATACTCCAACCTTTGCTGGATCATATTGATCAAATATATGGGCTGCATCCAAAGACATTTCTCTGTTCTCAATTTATTTCAATCACGGATGAGCTGAGATTTCCGTGTTAATCTCATTGTCCATTATATATCCAATAAGTGAGTATCTCACCAATGAAGTGTAAATCTCGACAGTTTTTTTAGCGAAGTTGGCAATGGACACCGGTTTTCAATGCTTTCCAACGTGCCTCAAGGTGTATTATAGTAGAACAGCTGCTGACTAATGGATATTTTCGCTCTCAAATACGTAAGCCAACAGATATTTCGGGGTATTTCTCTAATAAATATTTTTTAAATATAAAATGTTATATTATATTTGAAGAGAAAAATTATGTACTCAGACTGGGGCTCGAACCCAGGACTTTCCACACTCTAGGTAAATGCTCTACTGAGTGAGCTCTCTGAGCGAGCTCCAATCTAAATGCAATTTTTTTCTCTTATATACGCTGTTAATTCCCGCGCACCAAATGCTATGAAACTTTTGCTTCTATCTTGCAAATGGTGGCTTCTTTATTAAGAAGACATTTAATTGGGAATTGTACATTATATTACAAAGCCATCACAGCTTCTTTTGATGTTTTTTTTATTCATTTTATAATCTCAATGATGGATAAATTATATTTGAAGATAAAAATCATGCGCTCAGACTAGAGCTCAAACCTTCCATACTCTAGGTGAATGATCTACCGAGTGAGCTATCTGAGTGAGCTCCAATCTAAACGAAAATTTTGCATAAGTAATGCCACGAGTGATTTCCAATTTATCTAGAGAATTTGGAAATCAAGAGTGGCATTTGTTAGGACTATTTAACGAATAAAATTAAGCTGTTTACTCACAAATCATTATTTAACTACAGTTATTTTAAAATATTTATATATTTAATGTAAACGGCGATGTTTGAAAACAAATAAGAAACGATGGGTACGCTTAATTTGCTTCTTTTGTTCATCACTGCAACCAGGTCATATTATTTATTGCCAAAGGATCGCAATATTGTAAGAATGTGCCCTAGTGGAGAAATTTATAACCAACATTATAGGTATTAATTAATTTCTGATGTCCTATGATGTAAATATGTCAATTTATATTTTTCTGGAACATTAATACCTGGGAAATAATATGTTTGAGAAAGTGTAAACAGTTGTTTCCTTTTCTTGTGGTATAATCAATTGCTAGAAATGTTTTTGTATTATCTCCCGCATGCGCTATCTGCTGCCATTCATGCACTATATATACAATCTGGTAGCCGTATTTCTTACAGAATCAATCACTGCAAAATAATGCTATGACCTATTCAGAATGTTAAAAAGGAAGTGCTTTCTTTAATATGATATACTTCAGTTGATAAATTCGAGGCGAAACACGACTGTGATTGGTTGTAAATAAAAAGTCTCTGAAATGTGATTCGTCATTGACTCCCATTTGGGGCATGAGTTAAATAGTCTACGAAACTTTTTCTTCTATCTTGCAAATTATTAAGAAGACATTTAATTGTGAATTTTGCATTACATTACAAAGCCAGTACGGCTTATTCAATGTTTTTATTATTTATTTCAATGATGGATAAATAATATTTGAAGAGAAAAATTATGCGCTCAGTCTGCTTCATCTTCATCTTGCCACTTCCTTAGATTCTGTGTAAGTAATTACATGTTTATTGTTTGCTTATTGGCTCTCTTCTTCTCCTCCGATATTTCCCACAACTTTATATATAATTACATATAGTTAACGAGCCTAACTTAAATTATTACATAATCTTTGGGTGAGAAAGAGAGAGTATAGTAGGTTGAAACTTCGCCACATGACCTGACTTAATCGTAACATATTTCGTAACTTATCTTACTTTCATAGCTACTTCAATTTGGTTCCTATCCACGAGCTATAAAGCTAATACTAAAACCCATATTGGTTTCCTGTCTAAAAACCCCAAAATCACATTAAGAATAGCATGGTGCAAAGACAGTCAGACAGCCTTCATCCACTGACCATCATTTTATTTCTCCCTCTGAAGTCCTAACTGTAAAGTCTATTCTGAGGCTTGGTGTTCACCCCACTTTTCGTCCCCTCTCTCACCCTCTCTCCAAGCATACCAAGTTCAATTGCCCTAACGGTGTTTTTTGTTCTGGATGTTTCCAGGACCAAATTCCTAACAGTATATTCTTACTATATGAATCTGAATACTACATGAATCTGAATTCCAAACTAACTAATATTTCCTATAATATGATACTATTTAAACAACTAATTAAAAATATACTATTTAAATAACTAATTAAAAATATATATTTAAATAACTAATTAAAATATCTAGGCTTTGATATCCTATTTTGTAACACTGATTTGGATGAAAGGGCTGGGCATTGCTGAAGGTGGTCTGATCCAACTCTTCTTGTAGATTTCACAAGGGGCAAAGTGGAGAAGAGATAATTTCAATTCTGTGCAAATGTTTCAACAGACAATCATGCCCCAGTAACTATATGTGAATTGTGGTATTTTTCCTGTCTTGTACTCAATACCCCTTGTTCAAACATTTTTTTATATTTCCTGTTATTCTTTTTGGTCAATAGATATTCTCCTGTCTAGCTATACATCAGAAACTTAGTTTCAGATTTGTTGAATTTTGTTTCAATTTGTTTTTTTTTTTTTTGTCTATTATAATTTGTGTATTCTATTACAAAAGCAAACAAATTTAAATGATATTATTAAAAGGAAATAGATATGACTACTGAACTCATGTTTGAAAATGATTTATGATCTCAATGATTAATTGGATGAATAGGTCATTACTATGTTGACCTCTGCTTGGATGAATTTCACCTTGCTTATGCACAATTTCAATGTATTAATCAGTGAAATATTGTGAGAAGTTTTGATGTTATATTTAGTTGAACATGTTCCAGTCCTGAACAAATAGCTGGAGATATTAATTAAGCTTTACTGCTTAAAAGTAATGAATATTCTCGTTGAAATAGAAGTCTTCTGTTGGTGTTGTTAATAGCTCTAGCTGTCTGCCTTCGGACTTAAGAGAATTGTAAAAGTGGAAAGAAATGTTAGTGTTTGTATCGTGCTTCGAGTGGTGTTAGATTCCCGGTTCAGACATTAATTTTTCTTTTCTCATGGAACATGTTAAACTAAATATAACATCAAAATATGTTATGCTTAAGAGTAATGAATCTTCTCTTTAAAAATAGTTTGTATAGAAGTCGTATGATGGCGTTCTTAATAGCTCTTAATTATCTGCCTTTGGATTTAGGAGAATTGTATAAATGGAAAGAAATGTAAACGTTTGTACCATCTGTTTTATGGTGTAGTGGGCTGCACACTGACATACAAAGTCAGAAGTCCGGGGTTCGATTTCCAGTTCAGATGTTAATTTGTTTCATTTCAAAAAATACAATTGTGAGAAGTGTTCACAGATTGGTTGAACTGTTTTAATGTAATCCTAGACTACACACGCTATACATATCTGGGTGCTACAGTATTATCGCCTCACTCTGATGGTTAACAGTTTAGAACGAGTGCTGCGCAGCAATGCTTGACATGCGGTGTTGTCACGTTTCTCATAGCGCTATGAGCGTTTATTACACAAGGACAGAAGACATTGATTATTTATGTTATTATCTAATTTTTATTTTATTACTAGCGTACTCGGCAGACGTTGTCCTGCCTGAACGTTCAATCCTCATGTTCATGGGCGGACGACAAAAATATGTTACTTTTTTACCATACAATTCAGCAATTAGGTGACATATTAAGAGTTGCCATTCAATAAGTTTCTCAAGAAAACCTCTTACAAGCCTTCTCAGTTGTATATCCACGAGGTGTGAATGATGACGTCCATATAGTTATGTCGGAACATAACGATTTAATGCAGATGTCTACCCATCTGACATAAAAAAAATCCTATAACCCGATCGCCGCGCCACCTACCAAGTCCAATCCTGCTGATATCTAAAACCATCCTGGGACCCACATCAAACAACACACAGAAAAAAAAATCCAAACATCGGATGAACAAAAAACACAGTAACGCATAATAATGCCAACTGGGATTCAGACCAGATGAGTTCTTAACCATTTTCTTAACCCATTGGCACTTCCGATAATTGTCTTTCCATAAACATTAGAATTGCACCCTCCTTTGCAAGATAAGTTAAGAACCTGTCATATAACAAATTTATGCGTTATAGTGAAAAAACCAAAAGATTCAACTTTGCATGGGAGTGAGTCAATGATTTCTATTGTTTTCAGCTAGATTTCATTTCTGACCCACTGTGCACCGGTCCCATACTGGCCGAAATTCCATGAGAAAAATTGATCCCTCGTAGAGACTCGAACCAGCGTAAGTCCCGTAGTTATGCGCCAAGACTTCTTGCCTTAACCACTTGGCTACGGCGCGAGACTCTTGGTTTCAATGAAAGACAAAAATGGTTATTGTGAGTTATCCGTAAGAGATAAACATGCTGTCGCGGACTTTTTTTGTAGAGCTTTTTGAGATATTCAATTCTGTATACATTAATTTTGTGTATTTCTTATGGTTTAGGCAGCGTAAGCCATTTAAGCGTCCAAAGAGCTACTTTTTTTTCACGTTTCCCACTACAAAGGGCAATTTTTAAGGGTGTAGGAGTTGAGTATCACAACTCTCTTATAGCCTATGTTCATCCCGGGAATCTCCTGAACATTATGCAAAAACCCCATCACAATCGGATCAACGGTATGGCCGCGCATAAAGTACGAACAAACATACAAACAAACATTAATTTTTATATATAAGATTTGGTATTGTTTAATTTTTAAAATTAAAATTATATATGCATTTATTTATTGATTAAATAATTTAATTGCAACATTAGATAGCTTGTAGGCCTACATAAATTTAATATTCATACAACATCATGCTGATAATTGACATACCTTAGTTTTCACCTTCACTTGTATCTTCAGTATCATCGTTGACGTGTATGATGAAAGGACTCTCATTACGTGTGTCCCAGCGCATCCTTCCGTCTCTTTCACATGCCGAACACGTTGAAACCACAAATTTGTGTCTATCATATGCACACATTTGCGGATTGCAGTGCACACACTTTTGCTCATTGACGGGGTAACATTTCGTTTTCTTAAAGATTTTTTTTATAATTTTGCCCAGATCAGCTCGATCGGATTGAAGCAGCAATAATATGGCGGCAAACGCAACACTTCGCAACCATTATATTTTACTATAGCAACAACTAAATGTTCTGGAATTATATTAGCCTCCTTTATAATTTGTATCAACACTGATTTTATGGGTATTGGATTAAGTACTGGCAAATTATTATCATTCATAAACGCAATGATTTATTCTTTATTATTGGCAATAGTTGGGATTTTAATTTAATACCGCTGTGGTCTCGAGGTAGCGTGCTGCCTTGTCACGTAGCGGGCCAGGGTTCGATTCCCGGTCGGGACAGGCTCCTGGGTGAGGTTTTTTCGGGATTTTTCCTCACCTGTAAGACAAATGTCAGGAAGCCTAGGGCCCAACGATCCCCGAAAATCATCCGGCCATCATCCTTATCATTATCATCATCATCCTTTACCGGTGTGGAAAGCAAACGGGAAGCTACCACACCTATAATTCGCTAGTAAATCTGCAAAGCATAGCATGAAAATGCTGTGATTGCAGTGAAAGACCTGCCCTCGGGCAGAATTACTATGGATCGGTGGATGGATGGATTATTATTATTATCATTATTGTTATTATTATTATTATTATTATTATTATTAAGGCTCAACTGCACTTCTACTAGCCCTTGATTTTTCAGTTATATTGTTGTAAACTATGGCTCTTCTGTATTTACTAACGTTATCTAATATTTTAAACTTTTTCAAACAATTTTTATAACATTATTAGACAATTTTGAAGTATTTATTTAAATATGCAAATCACAATATTATGACACTGTTAGACAATATTGTGATGCTAACTGCTATTTTCTCCACAGAGTATATTGCTTAGTCTATGCTTTTTTTTTATAGCTTTTTGGGTTATCGCTAGTTGGATCAGCGTTAGGGAGTGATAAGTAAGTGTACACCCATTTTTAATAAACGATTGGTAATTTTAATATTATTTATATATTTTGTTTAACATAGATTTGGGAATTTATTGCAAATATTGGTGATTTAAATTTCATAGCGACAGATAGTAATCGAGGATGATAATCGGTATGTGGTTCGATTGTGGGTTATCGCTGGCTCTATAAACTCTGGCGCATGCGCACTGTTGTTTTATAGAACTTTAAAAATATTTCACGCTAGTTTAAGTGCAGTTTTTCTATTATTATTATTATTATTATTATTATTATTATTATTATTATTATTATTATTATTATTATTATTATCATTATTATCATCATCATCATCACCATCATCACCACCATCAGCATCACCATCATCATCGTCAGCATCAGCACCGTCATCATCATCATAACTGTTCGGTCTGAAATATTTTTCCATGGCTGCCACATGTTGAAATCACTTACATATTAAACAAATATAATAGGTAGATATTGTATTATTATTCGAGCTACATATCACAATAAATCACTGATAATAATTATACCATTAATTACGGTATACAATTTTATAATGACAGAAATTTAGATAAACACACTAAAATACAACGATTAAATTATCTATGTGGCACAATTAAACGCACTTTATTGAATAAGACTAGAAAAGAAACTATTTTGAAGTTTTACAAAGTATTGGCAGTTCCATCTCTTATATATGGATGTGAAACCTGGACATTAACAAAGGCAGATAGCAAACAAATAGAGGCTGCTGAAATGAAGATGTTGAGAGCAATAGCAGGATACCAAAGGACCGATAAAAAGAAAAACGAAGATATAAGAACAGAACTTAATATATTTAATCTCTGTGAAAGAATAACATATAACCAAAATGCTTATCTTCAGCACGTATTACGAACGAATGAACAGCGCATACATAGAAGAAGTATAATTATAAACCAAAAGGGAGAAGAACGTTGGGAAGACCATTGAAAAGATGGAAGGATCAATTTGACCTATAATGAGATCGGAACAGGCCATTGGGCCTAATCCTTGTTGTTGATGATGATGATGATGATGAGTTTTATAACTGGATCGAATGCTCCACATCGTTCCGAGTTTTAATTGAAACTGAAGGAAGAATATCAAAGTTTATCTATGAGACTCTCTTTCTTTAATATAATCATAAACATTACAAACCAACTGCTGACGCTGCTTACTAAGAATCTGTGAATGTAATTTATTGTTCCTTGAACTATTAAGAGATTCTTCCCCTTGTGTCACAATATCCATTCGGTCTGAAATATTTTCCCATGGCCTCCACATGTTGAAATCACGTATACAGGGTATATAAAAAAGGATGGCGTAAACTTACATGGTAGAAAGTACACGCTACTAGAAGCAACAATGCCCTAGTAAACATGGGTCCGCAAACGAGCCGTTTGCGAGATAATTACGAATGTATGGTTACAAGCCGCCACTGACGCCCTTGGTTGTAACATCGCATGGTTTACTCCTTGCGCACTTGAAGCCGTCCTATGTTCTTTGTTTACATAACTGAACGTTGTCGAGAGGTGGAGTTGTAATCAAACCATACACGCAGAACGTACAGGACGGATACAGTACACAGTCTCAAAAGGTATCAGTCTCGTCTGAGGAGTGTCACTTGTGCTGCGTTGTAGTTACAATGGAACCTTACAGTAACGAAGAGTATGCGGATAAGCATTTCATGTACGGTAGGGCTAATGGCAATTCACGGTAGGCTGCACGCTTGTACCAAGAAACATATCCTGATCGAAGACACCCCGAAAGTCGTACATTTACAAGGGTCCATCAGCGCCTGAGAGACAATGTGGGTTTTGCACCTGGCAGAGCAGTAGGTAGACCTACTCGCGTTACGCCTGAGGTTGAGGATATGGTGTTGGAAGCAGTATAGCTCTCTCCAGGAACCTCGACGAGAGGAATTGCCACACAAGTGCCTGTACTAAGCCACAGTAGTGTATGAAGAATGTTACAGCGCTATTTACTGTATCCTTACCACCTCCAACGAGTTCAATGTCTCAATGATGCGGACTTTGTTCCTAGAGTGATATTTTGTCAGTGGATGCAACAACAGACTGTAGTCAATCCTCGTTTCGCATGTAGCATTTTATTTACAGACGAAGCAGGATTCACACGCGATGGTGTTTTTAATTATCATAATACACATTTTTGGTGTGAAATAAACCCACATGCTGTTCATGAGTCACCACATCAGCACCGTTTCTCATTGAATGTGTGGTTAGGGGTACTAGGTGATCATCTCATTGGGCCACACATTCTTCCACGGAAACTTAATGGACGGAGGTACCTTAGGTTTCTGCGGCGTCATCTTCCAGGATTGCTTGAGGATGTTCCCCTTCAGCAACGTCGGAGTTTGTGGTACTAGCATGATGGAGCTCCGGCACATTTTGCTGCTGCTGTGAGACGGCATCTAACGCGCAGATACGGCCGAAGATGGATAGGTCGAGGCAGATCTGTACCTTGGCCTCCAAGATCGCCTGATCTAAATCGTTTGGATTTTTGTGTCTGGGGTCACCTCAAAAGCGAAGTGTACAGCACACCCGTTAACACGGTTGAAGAACTGGAGCAGAGAGTTTTACATGCTTGTCAAGAATTCAGAAATGATCTAGGGGTTTTCAAAAGAATTCGACATTCATTGCAGAGACGAGCACAGTATTGCATCAAGATGCAAGGAAGACACTTCGAACACCTCGTTTAACAGGTAACCCATAAGTCAAGTGAACTGTGAAATGTGAACTAAATGAGATGAAAAATTAATGGTAAAGTCTAAATTCAAATTAATTTGTACTAACTAGGACGATGTTTACAATGAAGTCAGTGGCGACTTGTAACCATACATTCGTAATTATCTCGCAAACGGCTCGTTTGCGGACCCATGTTTACTGGGAAATTGTTGCTTATATTATCGTGTACTTTCAACCATGTAAGTTTGCACCATCCTTTTTGATACACCCTTTATGTTAAACAAGTATAATATGTAGATACTGTATTATTATTCGAGCTACATATCACAATAAATCACTGATAATTATTATAATTAATTACGGTATACAATTTTATAACTGCATCGACTGCTCCACGTTCCGAGTTTTAATTGAAACTGAGTGAATTAAAGCAATGTGGCAACATCATAGTAGTAGCGGTACTCGGATCTTTGTATTTTAATAACATATAACAGCTGCAGGGAAAGAAAGCGATCCGCTTGTTACGTATCATAGTGAGACGATAATACCAGTATAAATTATAATGACATTTCCATAATACTCTTTTTCAACTGAATTGAACAAATATACTATTTTTGTTGTAATAAACATCAATATTTAAATATTAAGGTACACTTTCCATGCTTTATAAACAATTAAAAATAAGATAATACATTTAAATTCTCTTCATTACAAACCACTAGGACGAAGAAATGTTGGAAGACTCAGTAAAAGATGGACAGGCCAATTCTAATATGAGATCGGAACAGACCAGCAGGTCTAATCCTTGATGCTGCTGATGATGATATTTAAATTTTCTTTACTTCTGAACACAGGCACTGTGGTCTCAAGGTACATTATTCTCACTTTATAAACAAATAAAATATTACATTGAACATTCTAGACTGGAGCAGTAGACAATTTCAAATTGCTTATAACAAGCGGAAAATACGTCTACAAAAATGCTAATGCACAATATGATTTGTTCCTTGTAAAAGAGAGAAAATAATAAAAAATGTATTAAATATCAAACTTTTTGGTTTCCAGAACGTTATAAACAATTATATCAGATACTGTATTTGTGTTCAGAAAAAGAAAAAAAACAAAATTTTGACACTTTATAAGCAAAGATTTTAATTTTCTGTCTTTGGAAGATGGACAAATTACACACCGTCCTGTTTTTGTTTTTCCTAGCAAATTTCACGTTTTTATTTGGGTATTTCTTCTTGACGTCTAGAAGAGAACCATTGAGTTGATTTCAGCTTGATCCAAATTCTATAAAGATATGAAAGTGGCCACTTCTTGAAACTGTATAGAAGTGAGCCATTTGATCAACTATGTCCACTTCTCTTTTCTCCTCATTATAAAAATGAATGACCTCAGGTTCACCAGTTTCTTCACTGATATTGTGGTATGCTGCTGGGGAGTCATTCTCACATTGTTTTCTCTTAATAAAACACAACAGATGATCACATAAAATTCTAAATAACTTTACTTGATTCTGGAAACTTTCGGAGACATTTCATTCACACATTTGCTGCAATAATTTATCTTGTTTTAAAGTTTATTTGTCATACAATTATTTCCAGTTTCTGATGCTTTCACTTGCCACAGTTTCTATTTTTTTTTAGTTCATTGTATTGCTGTCACAACACAACTAACTCATTTCTGACTCTGGCAACAGCTTATATAAGCCGGGAAAGAAAATTTCTCGGCATCAAGTCAAGATTATTCCAATATAGAAGTTTATGGCACTAACATTTCCTCATATGGAGGTAAATGCATAAAGAACGTTCTGGAACAGAAGTCTAGATGTGTCGATAATTCAGCGTGGGTCTTTCAACTCGCGAGTCAATAACTCACAAATCTGTTTCCACCAATGCGAGACCACTATTTTAGCCATTGCGTATGAAATTCTAACGCTGTCATTATAATGCATCACAATATCCTTCTTTAGTGCATAGTCGAAAGGAGAAGCATGATTTTAACCTTTTTTTGGACTTGTGATACAAATAAAGTTTCTTTATAGGAGACAAATTGTGATGAACTCCTTCTTTTCCACCAGATGGTTGAAATTAATGAGGTAATTCAGGTTATTCTTCCTAAGGATCACAACAATTGTGTTATTATAGTGACTAACTACTTCTTTAACTAATGGAATAGAAATTAACCATTTATCCATTGTCAATCTCCGTCCAGTGCCAGGAATTGTTTCTGTCATCACCTTAACATATTTGAAAGATAGAGCAAGGTTTACTTGGGGGATCATTGGGAGTCCATTATGGCCATTTTTTTTCGTTTAACACAATATCACAGTTTTATTCTTCACTCTCAAAATCATCACTATTTTCAGAAGCAATCTGCTCATCTTCTACTTCAAATTGCTCCATCATGTTTCAAGTGAGTATCGAGAAGGATGAAAGTAATTTACGAAAAATGACGGATATCTGGGTTCTGTAGCACCCACACATACCCTACCTCTCAAACAATGTACAATATAACATTGTTCTTTTGTCTGCTTAAATGTCTTGGCCATAAATTAGAATACATGGATGGACAGCTTACTGACACCAAGGTTTCTCTTATTTAATTAAAAAGAGAAAAGTGTCTAGGTACTGCAGGACCATGTATGAATTCCCCATATGTAGCAAACTGAAGTTTTTTTTGTACCGAAACTACATTTTCGGTACGCTACATCTACGTCATCTTATCTTTTCTCTACAGTTAAATTCTAGAACAGTGCCAATTCCTGTCCTCTTTATCCTTTCTCCTACTTACCTCCTCCTCTGCGCTGTGTATGGTTGCGCAACTTCCCTCTTCCTAGGAACCCTCAAATACACGAAGTAAGTTAGAGTCATGGTCATCTTCATTGTCGCCTTGATCAGTTCTGGTACAGCTCGAGTGGAGCAGAGCTACTTTGGTTTGGTCGGTCCTGCAATCCAGGGTAGGGCATCCGGGGTGTGGACCCTAACTTTTGGTTGGACTGTCGAGTGAATGTATATATGAGTATTATTATTATTAGTATTATTATTATTATTATTATTATTATTATTATTTATTTTCTAATTACATAAGGCTGGAATTTATTGATGACTGAGATAGTTAATTTATATTGTTAATATTATTTATGTACTTATATTTTCCTTCAAATGTACATATTTATGCAATGGTCAAAAATGTAATTATGTTCGATACTAGTGTATTTCAAGATCTGACATACTTTATACATTAAACATCTTTTAGTTAAAGAATGTTTGTGTACTGTTTAACTAGCTATGATATTGCTGCTTCATATTAAGTCCTACACTATAACTGTCTCAAGTCAGATTAGCTACCTTTTTCCTTCTAGCTCTCATGATTGAAATACCGTTGAGCATCAGATACGAACTTATAAATTACTACAAAATATTTAATATTTGATGGTAATTATTAATATATGTTAAATCAAGAGCGTAGGAAAGATGGATCAATGTTTGCCTCTTATGGGCCCGGGCAAAGGATTTTATCTTTATGAATCACTTAAGTAATATAGTAATAAAAGGGAATATGCACCACCAAGAGTGCGCATTTTAACCAAGCATAATTTAGTTATGCTTATTTACCTACAGATGTCAATGAGTGAATTAGAGGTAAGTAATAATTATAAATTAAACTCCATGGTGTGACACATCTTGAAGGCCCTTGGCTTACAAACTGGCTGCTGGCCACACATTAACATATCCCATTTATAGAGATGGACAATCATCCAACTAGTACAGGGTGATTACAAATGATTGGAGCGATTTCATGATTTTATGGTAGCTGTAGTATTCGACATATTTTCACGAACTTTTACAGATACATAGAGCAACTTCCCAGGTTTTTTTGAGATGTTACAGGTGCTCCATATGCTCCCCCTTGGTGATTCTGCAGATATCAAGTCTGTAATCAAGTTCGTCCCATACTCGACGTAACATGTCCCTATTAATTTGTTCAAAGGCATTGATTATGCGAGCTCGCAGTTCTGGTAAGTCTACTGGTAAAGGAGGCACAAACACTGAATCTTTCACATACCCCCAAACAAAAAAATCGCACGGCGTCAAATCGGGGGAGCGTGGAGGCCATGACAACAATTTCTGATCATTCTCTCCACTGCGACCGATCCATCGGTTTGGCAATCTCATGTTTAAAAATTCACGAACATCGTGATGGAAGTGTGGTGGAGCACCATCCTGCTGGTAGATGAAGGTCTCACTACTGTCGGTCGTCAGCTGCGGCATGAGCCAATTTTCCAGCATGTCCAGGTACACGTGTCCTGTAACGTTCTGCTCGCAGAAGAAAAAAGGGCCATAAACTTTGAACTGAGAAACCGCACAGAACACACTAACTTTTGGGGAGTCGCGAATGTGCTGCACAATAACGCGGGGATTTTCTGTGCCCCAGATTCGCACATTGTGTTTGTTCACTTTGCCATTCACAAAGAATGTTGCTTCGTCACTGAAGACAAGTTTCTCACAAAAAACCATCCTCATCCATAAACTGCTGCATTTGTGTACAAAATTCAAACCGACTCACTTTGTCAATGATCGTAAGGGCTTGTAGAAATTGCAAGTGGTAAGGTTTATGCTTCAATCTTTTCCGCAAGATCTTCCAAACGGTCGGTTGTGGAATGTTCAGCTCTCTGCTCGCTTTTCGTGTTGATTTCTGTGGGCTACGTGTGAAACTCATCCGCACACTCTCAACCTTTTCTTCACTCACTGAAGGACGACCCGTTGATTTCCTTTTACAGAGGCATCCTGTAGCTTTAAATTGCGCATACCATCGCCGAATGGAGTTGGCACTCGGTGCATCTTTCTCGAACTTCGTTCTGAAGTGTCGTTGCACAGTTATCACAGATTGAGTTGAATGAAATTCAAGCACAGCATATGCTTTCTCCTCGCCTGTCGCCATCTTTGATAACTGCTGCGCTCTCTCGGTTTAAAGCTGAAACACGGCTGCGAGAGAAAACAAAAAAAAACCTTATGAGTTTTTATACATAACTTTAAAGTTCTGTGAAGATATGTCAAATAAGATCGCTACAATAAAATCATGAAATCGCTCCAATCATTTGTAATCACCGTGTATAGGGATGACACATGGACAGAATGTCAAGGCCCCAGCCATTATAACTGGTTTTCTTGACTTGGAGCACCAACTTATTATTCCCTCATGGGGAATTGTACCAATGCATATCCCAAAGATCTGCGCCAAGGCACAGACCACTTGAGTACAGTATAAATTAAATATACATCAAGTTTATTTACCATGGATATGTTTTTATTTTCGTGTAGAGCTGACAATTCAGCTCACATGGCTATAAAGGAGGTAGCCTTAACCTCCTATCACTCCTAAGACAATATTGGTGTCACTTTTCCTTATACTTTTTATTGATTTCACTATATTCTTCAGTTCTAGACTTACAGGTAACAATGTAATTGATTATATCATAAATTTCATAATGATATTCACTCTATATCTAACTAAACTAACTAAATGTCATGCAGACATATCTCCATACATCTCTATTCTGATCTAATGTTTTCCAATCATCCCCAGAGGATATAATTTACTTCCCTCAAATCATGGTTAATATTGGGTGTCTCTAAAGTCACTGTCCATCTCAGTGAAGGAAGGCAATGATTGAAAAATAAATGTTATTGTGAAGTTTTACACACATTCTACTGCCTTCCTACATGGCAGCTTCTTTCAGCCGCGAAATGAAATATAGACCTTAACATTTAAACCGTAAAAAAGTCTG
This sequence comes from Diploptera punctata, assembly GCA_030220185.1. NCBI lineage: Eukaryota > Metazoa > Arthropoda > Insecta > Blattodea > Blaberidae > Diploptera > Diploptera punctata. The sequence continues at coordinate 35,977 of JASPKZ010007650.1, forward strand.
CTGCTTCTGTGATACGAATCCTTAAATCAAGCAGACATAATAAGAATGTTTTCGTAAAGTGAAATGTAGAAATTTACACACTGTGTTGTAAGGAGTATTGAACTCCTTACTGAGGCGCTGAGTTGAGCGTTCGGATTATCACTGCCAGCTTGAACCTGCTGCACTGTTTCTGCTGATATGTGTGGCCATCCATGACGTGCCTCATCACACATGCTGCCGGTATGTTTAAATTTGTTTACGAGCAGACGAATGTGTGCCTTTGTTGGGGCTGGATTATGGAATTTATGGGTAAATTCAGCTCTGGTATCTTCATATGACAATCCTGGGACACAATATGGTTGGGTTAGGTTTATTTGATGTCCAGGGATGTGGGTGTCTGGACAGTTGGTGTGCCGGACTGCTCAGGTATAGCTGAGGTCTTATCTAAGGTACACGAGAGGAATATTAAATCGAGTAAATGATTAGGAGGCTTCCTTGGTATTAACACACTGTTGTAACTTATTATCACTGATGTTTACACTAGTCGGTCCTTCGACTACTGATTTGAATGCCCAAGCAGAATAATTTAGACAGCGACACAATAGCTTCAAGATTAGTGCTCTGCTCGGCGGGAGGCCTACAAGTAGTAGTCCGATGTTCGCAAAGAATAATTTATTTAGCTTCTTTAGGTCCTAATTGATCACGCCCACATGGTGGATCTACGACAGCAGTCCTCCCGGCTAGGCTCATGGAGCCCGTGGACCAGGAATGAGCGACCTGATGTACTATGTAGCTCAACAATTCCCAGAAGTTGCAACTCCAACACCCTCTCCCTAAGGGGTGTTGGTTTAAGGACCGTGAACTTGAACGTGGACGTGATCATAGGATAGGGAGGACAAGCACCTAGGACTTGGGAGTATGGTCATGACGACCGAGGTATCCCAAGGGGTGGGGGAAGGGCCTAGATGTGCTTTAGGCCTCTTGATAAAGTTAAAATGTTACATTGATCGGAATAGGCTCCCCACCTCATTATCGGGTGTTTACTTTGGAGTGTCGGACGTCCATACTACATTTTGGATGTTTACGCCCCATATTTCCTTCTCCAGGGTTGTCCATGTCCGTATACTTTACTCTGAAGTTGCCAAAAATAATTTTCTAACTATTCTTTTAATGACTCTCCTTAGAGTGCATGATCCGCGCTTACGACAAAGATATCCCCCTGCTGGGCTAACATACTTTTATTTTAATTGCTTTTGGAACGCACCTTCACTCCTCCTAAGACGGGAAAACCTGTCTTTTGTACTAGGCTGTGTGAGTGTATTGTGCTATGTTTTGGCTTAAGCCATTGTTAGGGTGGTTTTACAGTGTAGGTACCTTGTAATACTATATTTTAAAGGAACCTTTTGTATTCATGTTTACATGAAGAGGGGAAATCCATGAGTTAGGCCCGGTCTTTACACTGACCATTAACTTTATGATATTAGTAATTTATTGAACTTTATATCAAACTATAATATGGTTATGCTCATCAACTTATTTATTTGCTCTTTACAATACAAATGATTCCCTGATCATTTTGAGTACAAACTCGACATATCTATGGGTATTAGCACTCTTTTAAGGGAGGACAAGCTTCTTGACAAATCATGTTGAAGGGTTTCTCTAAATGTAATAAACAATCAAACTGTCCTTGTATTCGAATACCATATTAACAGTACTCGATTTAAAATTCCACTTTGTTTGTGGTCCGCAAGGGATCCAAGGAGCCGTCTCTGCTTGTAGTACTGATACTCGCTGCGGTGACCTTGATGTGAAAACAAGGATAGCTGACACACGCTGACTGATTCTGGGATGCATCATTTTGCATTATTTTCACTTGGTGCGCATAACAGTGAAAGAAATGAGCATTAGGAAAATGTTTTATTTTTGTTTTGGCTCCTTCTGTTCCACAATCATTATATTTGCATTGTCATAGGTTTGAGCTATGATTTTGTGCGGTGAATCCTTGAATATTGTATCTAATTAATTTAGAAATTGCATCCGCGTTTTGTCCCACTGGATTAAAAAAATCTCTAGAATATTTCATATGGAACACCATTAATCTCTCATCTCGTAGCGAAACACTATCACTGTGTCTGATCGGAAATATCTGTGGTCTCATCGACCATTATTGCTATAATTCGTCTCGTTCAATTTCTTCTATTATCAACTCGCGATAAGTTCCAATATGCAATTTAACAATTAATGATGAATGGTTTTTGATATTCCCTTAAAAATCTGATTAGAGATTTCATGTATTGTTTCACTGCATTGTCTACACTAGAAATTAAATATGTTTATGCCAAGAAAACTCCCGAATTATCAGATATGTCACACTCATCATGCCCCCTTAACGCGAACTCAAAGACACCACAGAATTTGATACAATAAATTATTCTAAGTAGAAAGTACGTATATATTTTTTACTTGTCTATTGTATTTTTCTGATAGACGCAACTTCTGTGTTGCGATATTCACATTCCTAACACACTAAGATCTATAACATTATTCATGTCTCTCACATTTTCTCTGTTTTTTAATTAACACAAGTCACACCGACTGTAATCCATGCATCATTGTTACCAAAACGCAGACATGGGAAACAAAAGAGGCCATTCACAATGTATTTTGGACCTATCCACACACCCAATCATGATCATGCATCTGTCTGTTGAACTTTCGTATGTATGTAGATTTATTTATTTTTTATAATAAGGTTCGGTATAGATCTACCTAATTGCTTTATTTGAATTTTCTCTTCGAATTGTCTGCTGGAGAAAGAGGTTTCTAATACATTGTCTACAGAATTCCCGATCCCTTATAAATATTACATACCTCTTTCAAATGCTAATTATAATTTATAGCACTTCGAACCGATCAAATTTCACTTTACTTTCAAACTGCACTGACGTTGAAAACAGAAAACATACATATGCATACAGTATTAACAAACGTTTGGAGAGGAGAACCGCGAGAAAATGTGATAGTGTTGCCAACGGTGCTTTCTTAAGTTATGCTTAAACGTACTCAGAAACAACTAAATATCAATATTAAACATATTTTTTTCTGCTACTATATGTATTATAAATGCAAAATGCCTATAGTAGGAAAAAATAATAGGTAAAAATTTGCATTAAAATGAAAAAAAAATTGATGTATAAAAATTAATCAGTAAGCACTACATAGAAATCGCAATCTGCACGTCGGGCCACAGCCGTAATGAAATAGACGAAACGAAATTTAGTCACTGCGCACGCGCGTAGATAAGATGGAAAATTCAGAAAACGAAAATTTGATTTATGCGCACGCGCGATGCGAGATTCAGTACTGCCGTACGATTCACAGCACATTCCAAAGACATTGGACGCATTCAGCGGGCAATAAAGCGCTTTAGCAAAAATGGCTGCCATTTGCAGCGAACATTTAAGGAGTTTATTGAATGGACCGCTGCATGCAGCTATACCGCCAAATTTAAATTTGTTCATTGGTTCATTACTCATATTACTACGCGATGCTATTGAAATTAATCATAATACTAATAGGGATATACAGAATTTATTATTTATTTTAATGTATGTAATTTATGAAATTGACGAATAGATCGTTTAAAATAAAATATTATTATAACAAGAAAATTTGTATTTTTTCTTCTTCTTCTTCTTCTTCTTCTTCTTCCTTCCAAGTATTAGGCCAAGGCCTGTTACGATCCTATAGAAAATTTTCCCTCCAGCGTTTCATAGGACGGCCCAGTGATCTTCGTCCTCTTGGTATATAATTATAAACAGCTTTGGGGATCCGATTTGAACTCATTCTTTCAAGATGGTGTTTCCAATTTAGTTGGTACTGTTTAATATATTCCAAAATTGGCGTAGTCTTCAATTCTTTTAAGATATCGGTGTTCCTTTTCCGATCCCATCTGGTGTAACCCGCTGTTCTGCGCATGAATCTCATTTCACAAGCCGTTATTCTGCTTTCATGTTTGTATTTTTTAATTATTAATATATCAGGCGGCTCCGTGACGTAAGCGATTAGACACTCGCCTCTCACCGCTGGTTTTCGAGAACTTTATTTATAATATTTATTATTAGTTTAATCTTATTAATTTGTGTTTTAGTAAGAGTAGTTTTTTTAACTTGATTAGTCTCGGTCATTATACGTAGATTTTGTAGTGGAGAAACGGATCTACGGCATGTTCTTTCGGGGTTTCTCCCATTTTCCCCTACCACAATTTTATTCCACCTTTCCCCATTTTCATCTCATTCATTTCGTTCATCAGATGTAGTCAGTCTGCACCCTAGGTAATTATAGACCTATATAAATATATGGGCTTAATCTAATCTCTCGATCTGACGCTGAGTTGGTCTCAACTTGAAATTATTTTATTATATTTAAACATCACTCCTGCGAATTCCCTATGTGATGCATATATTGCTCCTTCATCATCACATAACATATATATTTAATAACCACACTAAAAGTATTGCCAGCTGGGCTGTAGGGCAAATTTTATTTAATTGTTCAGCCATTTTATTCATATCATTTCTTACATAATATTTGACACTTTTAGGCCTATATTTAAAATCTATGAGGAATAGGAGTTACATTAGAAAATGCAGGAAATATAGGCATATGTGCAAAATTAATGTATGTGGTGCAAGACATGGCCTAAGTACAGTAACCAAACAATTGTATATAGGAAGGCTTCATTGTAATTTTTAAATCTCAAACATACTTCATCTTTATTTTAAATTTGTTAAGGAATAGGAATGAAAACAAAGAAGAATATCAATTTATAATAATTTAAATACAGTTTTCTTAATAATTGATTAATTAATTTTTTGCATCATCTGAAAATATTAATTACTTGTAAGAGTAACTACCATAATCTTTATGGCTAAAATAAAACCAAAACATTATATGTAATTTCCAACCATATATATATATATATATATATATATATATATATATATGTGTGAAATTCTGTCATAACAGCAGTTAATTATAGATAACCCCTCACTAACCATACTTAAAGACATTATTTAATATAATCTCTAACATTAGCAATGCCACTTTCTTAGTAAAGTTAAGTGTTACACTAAATAGTATATCACTGAATCATTTATAATATATGAAAAACATTTACCACCAAGATTAATGGTAGTATTCAGTGAATAGCAATATCCCATAAGAGACTATATGCATTTGAATTAGTAGATATAAGACCACATTTCATTTTACGATAAATTGGGAATTAAAGTGAAAATTATTCATACCTGGTTCAAGTAATGGCTCTCAGTATCTCAATGATAGGACATAGTATATAAAGTTGGAGATTAAATAATAATGGATCAGCTGTGATTAAAATCATATGCAGAGTGCAAATTTTTTTGTTAATACATTAACCAACTTTAGCTGTAATTTAATTTTATTCATGCACATCACACTGAGTATTTGTATCTTCACTGGTCAAATTTAGATATGAAATCTACAATATTGTAATATTTAAATTCAAGTTATGGCCGATACTTCACAAAGCTCTTTATTCAGAAAAGATTACAAACATAAGATACACAGTTCATCTCTTTGTCCATTACACAATTTTCTTATTGTGTTACACATTTAAAGAAGAGTACAAATTTTTGTTTTATCTGTAGAGAAAATTGGTTCGACAACGATTGTAGCACTTCCAGAAATGACCCTATGAACACAATCATAATATTCTAATTTATTTTATATATCTTGAAAACAAAAATTATAAATAACTTGGCACCAGGTATTAGCGAATGAATCATCTGGGGATGATAATAAAAACATTCACTCGTCAATAACACAATGATTTACATGAAAAGAGGTTATAATCTTAAATTCTTGATCTTGATAACAATCTTAACATTATCACTGTCTTTAGTTTTACTTAATATATCACTTATGTTCGTCTAAAACGGTTAGCCACCTCGAATAACTCATATATTAATGTCCAGATATAAATAACACAAAATTTGTACATCAAACATAAATTGTGTATTGACAAAGACGGCACGTTTAACTGAATGAACCAGCCAATCACAATGGATGCAGCGGTTTTTTCTGTCTGCAGCCTACTTTTACTTCGCTGCAGTAGCTGCAAGTCCGCTAGAGCGCTTTATTGCCTGCTGAATGGTATGCTGCAGATAAAGCGCTTTTACAGCGCTTTGGCTACTGAATGCCCCCATTGGAGATTGAAACGAACTAGTAAGAGTGTGTGTAAAGCCAGCATAAATAAGGAAACCCGCACTCTTTAAAATATATTTTTTTTTGTTCGGTACTTTTCTCCCCACACAATTAAGTGTGCTGCAGCACCTCAGCACATAAGGAGCAGCCGCTACTGGTGCCCAGTTACTTTTAGTAGATAGTGTAATGTTTCTTTTAGTTTAAAATAAAATTCCTTTACACCTCACCTCATATCGTGACTTTTAATTATTTAGAAGACAAGATATCAGGTGAGGTGTAAAGAATGTTTCTTTAAGTTAAACCTCATAGTGATATTCCTATAATAGTTCAATGTAATGTGTGTTTTGAACTGCTGTAAACATAAAATTGCTTTCTTTCTTTTACTTTCACCATTTAAAAAATAAATAACAAGGATATGTTTAGCAAGCAGCAATATGAATCTTTATTGAGAGATTTAAACTAGGTGAGGGTTAACAATTCGGTAGCGTAAAAAAAGGCTATATAATAAAATACTATTTATTTTTATATTAATTAACTTAATAAGTGACTCAAGCGGATGCAGGAATGTGTTAACTCTGAAAGCTTGGAATACAAAATAAGAACAAACCAACTTTATTTACAAAAAACAAATACCAATAAATATAAAAACTCTGAGAATTACAGAATAAATGTTAAAGCTCTTAGAAATACAAATAAATGTTAACCTCAACCCAGAATAACTATATGAAAACTATGGAAAAACACTAGGAAAGTTGTGAAATATTATTCATATAATTGAAGACGTGACTCAGAGAGATCAGTTTAATGTACTGTTCTAACTAGTACTTTATTCTCTATGTAATTATTTATTGAAGAGAATTACGTTCCCTATTTAACTCATGTCTATTAGAACATAACCAATCATTTCAAGTTAGATAAGTATCCTTTCCCACAACCTAAGTTCTTTATTCTAATTAATATTTAATCGATAAGTAATTGATACTATTACATAAGAAATAATTTATACTTTTTCCATCTATTTAATATTTCTAATTAATTAATAATGAATGATCATGAACATTTCCACCTGACAATATTTAGTAATTAGTATGTACACTTACATAAAAGGACAGTGAAAGCCATGTTCAGACGAGTAGCGCTTCAGTGTCTCTCACCTTCTTCTCACTTAGGACCTAACTGCCTAGCTTAAATATCCATTTTCCCCTACTTTATGTTCCAAATTAATTATGAAAAACCAACTTTCCTAGCCTAGGGCCACTATGTCCGATGTGAATGTTTCCAGAACCTTCTCTCTTCTAACTGTATGTTGTTTTGATAGAGATGTGAACTTAGACCTAACTGTATATTATTTTGATGGAGATGGTGAATTTAGACCTTTGTTGCCAAAGGCAAATCTGATTACTGAGTATGTGTTTTCCATTAGTTTCCAATATAGTTTTGACATTCTTATCTATATCCTGTTTATTGAGGCCAGTACATGAATATGACTTGAATATTGGATTTTTACCATTACATATATATATATATATATATATTTTTTTTTTAATTATTATTTTAGTATCTTATGGCTATAGGATATCTCTACATTCAGAAATTAAAAAGAAAAAATTGTATTGCCATGGAAGAACACGGGTTGAATATCAGAAATGTTGAAAGTTCTGAGCCAACTTTGTTGGCTCGATGAACATGCTCTGCACTTTATTAATTGTACAAAAATCAGCTTCGTTGGCTCAATGAACTTTCTCTGCTATATATCGATTGTACAGAAGTGACATAATCGATCAAATAAATCTAATATCTTCGATATTTAACGCTGAAGATCGACGTGATGTGATGTAAATTGCGGGAAAACAAAATTTCAGACACGTAAAAGTGAAGTTTTTAATACATTGTGAATATAGGGAAACTGAAGGGACCTTTAAGAATGTTGTGAAAGGCAGGAAAACGTAACAGCGGGGTAATTATGTATTTATTTAAGTAAAATTATATCACCTCATCTCATATTATTATTCTTAGACTGATTTTGGGGCCTTATTCAGTTCCATCCTCAGTACTTTCATGACCGTTTTGAAGTGTCGGTTCTTCAAGACAACATAACAACGTTCGTGAAATTGCTGAGGATGGAACCGAATTAAGTCCCGAAACAGGTCTAAGAAGAAGAAGAAGAATATAGTGTGAGGTGATACAATTTTACTTAAATAAACTCAAAATCTTCTCTCCTCTCTTAAACTAAGATATTATGTTTGACGCTAATGGCTTCGTTGCCAAAGCCCAGCATTTGAAAACAACAACAACATATTTGACTTCCTTTTAAGTATAACTGGAAGAATAACACTTCTATATGTTTTGATGTTATATTTAGTTTAACATGTTCCAGCCCTGGACTAATTAGCATTTGAACCGTGGACCTCCAATCTGTATGTTGTTGTTCAGCCCACTACACTCTCCCAAACATGGCACAAATGCTAACACATCTTTCCACTTATACAATTCTCCAACGTCTGAAGGCAGTTAGCCAGATCTATCAACAATGTCATCAGAGGACTTCTATTCAAAACATTTTTAACGAGAATTTACATGACTTTTAAGCGGTAAAGCGTAATATTTTGATGTTATATTTAGTTTAACATGTTCCAGTACTGGACAAATTAATTTTTTTTAAAGAAAAATTAATGTTTGAACCGGGAATCGAACCGCAGGCTTCAGGCTCTCTACGTCGTTGTGCAGTCCACTACACTACACATTATAGAATTATATATATGGAAAGAAATGTTAGTGTTTGTGCCGTGTTGGAATGGTGTAGTGGGCTGCACACGACATACAGAGTTGGAGATCCGCGGTTCGATTCCCGGTTCAAACGTTAATTTTTCTTTAAAAAATTGTATAGGACTGGAACATGTTAAACTAAATAAACATCAAAATATTAAGTTTTACCACTTAAAAGTATTATAAAATTATCATTAAAATACTTTGAATTGAAGTCGTCTGATGGTGTTGTTGATAGCTCTAGCTATCTTACATCGGATGTTAGAGAATTGTGTAAGTAGAAAGAAATGTTAGCATTTGTGCCGTGTTTGGAATGGTGTAGGTCATTGCACAATGACGTACAGAATTGGAAATCTGCAGTTTGATTCCCGGCTCAAATGTTATCCTTTCTTTTAAAAAAACTTCAATTTATTTTTAGTTTAATATTTTTTAGATGAGTTGGAATGACAAGAGTCCATATAATGCATAATTGCATGCTTTATCAAACTTGAGCCTAACTCTTTCCATATATACAATTATTCAAATTTAAGACCCAAAAAATGTTTGAATATCTTGTATTATTTCACATGAAATCACTGAAGCCTACATTAATATTGAGTTATGATGTTTGCAGCTGTGATGCAAAGATGGAAGATGAGAATAAACTACATGGTAGAGATGATTTGGCTACTTCTTGAACTACATCTCGCAAAATTTATATTCCTATATTTAATTATTCTCTATGTTTACAATGTAAGTACCAGTACTGCACATTGAAACTATCTATTTCTGCATGTAAAGAAAGTTTCTAATGGATGATGGTTTACATATATGTTGCAGGTATCTATATTACATATGATGGTGCTGCTGTTGCTGTTGATTGTTTTGCTGTTCCGATGTAGCTTGAGGCACATGGTTCCTCTCATGATGGCTGCCACTTCCATAATGATGCTGTTTATATCTGTCTATCAGTTTAATTTCTTCAAGCACAGCAAATACAATGTCACTTGTCCGGTGAATGTTAAAATTTTTGATGAAATGTTTAAATTTTAATACACTTCAATATTGGATAATATTATTTTGAAAAGAAAAATGAATGCTTTAAGCAGGACTCGAACTCTGGATCTCTGGTTCTCGCATCAGTATACCATTACATCATTCAAACCATGATATAAACGTCAACCTTCTTTCCTCATATACGATATGTATGTATATGTGTACATATATATATATATATATATATATATATATATATCTGCCTTTGGACGTTTTCAGAATTGTTAATCTTTCTTCCCTCATATAAATCTACAATGTTCTTCATTTATAACCTAACAGGCTCATGGCATTTTGCCTGTGCGCTGTTGGGTGTGCCACAGCCAGCTTTGCTCCTGGAAATGTAGTCCACCCTCGGCAAAATAGGCATTATATCGAGAAAACACATTCTGATTCACTTGATTTAGTTGGGCCACAATGTTTCCGATTTAATTTCTAATATTTTGTTTCAGTTCTTCCAATGTATGAGGATTTGTCTCGTAAACTTTGTCTTTCAGTTACCCCAGAAGTAAAACTCATACACTATTAGATCAGGGGAGCAAGATGTCCATACACCAGCACTAATCACTCTATTTTGAAACACTTCCATAATTTTATTCATGGACTCCTCTCTGCTGTTATGGGCAGTAGCAGAATCTTGTTGAAACCACCCATATGATTTCTCTTCTTCTGTCAGTTCATGAAAAAATGAGGTCAAAATGCCATTTTGGTACCCTGCATTTACAGTCTGCTCATAAAATATTGTACCGATTATGCCTCTAGTGCTAACAGCACACCAAACTCCAATTTCCGATCATAATGAGGGATTTCTTGAATGCAGTGTGGATTTTCAGATACCCAGTACCGATTGTTATTAGTGTTGGCACGACCATTTAGGTGGAACCACGCCTAGTCGGAATAGAACAGAAGCTGTGGATCAATTAAACCATCATTCACAGATAAAAGAAACCATTCACAATAATGCATTCGCGATACTGTGTCACCCACAATAGACACGTGTACACTTATAAGGTTTTAGTTTTAATAATTTTGTTGCATCCTCTATTAGTTAAGATTTTTATACATGCTTTACGCACAGGGTTTACGTAGGAGCAAAGCAGGCTGCGGCACATCCAACCGCGCACAGGCCAAATACCATGTGCCCATTAGGTTATAATATAAATGAAGAACCCTATATATATATATAATATATATATATATATATATATATATATATATATATATATATATACACTTACTTACTTACTTACTCACTGGCACTATCAAACCCGTAGGTTCATGGCCGCGCGACATAAGCTCTTCATACATCCCTATCCTGAGCCAATGTTTTCCAATCATTCCCTGTATAATCTGCTTCCCTCAAATCATAGTTAATGTTGTTCTCCCACCTCATTCTTGGTCTACCAACTGGGCGTTTTCCTTCTGGCTTTCCTACAAGAAATTTCCATGCACGTCTTTCATTCCCCATACGCACAACATGTCCTGCCCATCGCAGTCTATGAGACTTAACTGTTCTTATTATATCTGGCTTCCTATAAAGACTATGTAGTTCATTGTTATGTAGTCTTCTCCATTCACCTGTCAGTTCATCTCTCTTTGGTCCAAAAATTTTCCTAAGAACTTTATTCTCAAATACTCGTAATCTCCTTTCCTACCTTAAAGTAAGAGTCCATGTTTCGCACCCATATAATATAACTGGTAGCCTATATATATATATATATATCTGCCTTTGGGCAATTTGAGAATTGTATATGAGGAAAGAAAGGTTGACTTTTGTATCGAGGGTTGAATGGTGTAATGGACTGCTTATTGCTACGTAGAGAATCAGAGGACCAGGGTTTGAGTCCCAGTTCAAGCGTTAATTTTTCTTTTCAAAAACAGAAAAGAGTTACAATTTATAAGGGGAATCAGCTGACTCTTGTTTGCTTTGATTGGTTTTACATGTACACTACACACAAACACTTAAAATATGCTCTCATTTTACTCTCTTCTCTATACACAATACAAGTACACATCATTTATCTAAAGTATTCCAGTCTACCGAAATGTTGCATAAATTGAATATAGACTACGTTAACACCATCCATACTCCTAGTCCAAAGCACAAGTGCATTAGATGGCATTGGAACACTAACTCACTGGCTCCATTGAACCTCGAAGTTTATGGCCATGTAGACATAAGCTCTCCATACATCTCTATCCTCAGCTAATATTTTTGAATCCTTCTTTATATAATTCACCTCAAATTATAGTTAATGTTATTCTTCACCTCATTTTTACCCTATCAAACAGGGCTCTTTTCTTCTGGTTTTCTACAAGAAAAAGTGTCATCTGTTGTGTTCTTCTTGCTCTATAAAGATAATGTAGCAGACTGTTAATCAGTTATCTCCATTCACCTATCTGTTCATCTTATTTTGGTCCAAAAATATTCTTAAGCATTTTGTTCTCAAATACTCAAGAATGATTCAGCAGATGAAAAGAATTGATAATGATATGTAATGTAACAAAACCAGTCTTCAAGAAATCTACAAATATGAGGTGAGTCGTAAAAATTTTAACCTTCTACTAACCTTTTTATATTAAACTATTTTAGGAAATATCACTCATCATCATCATCATCTTATCATGTCCTCCTTTCGGAAGGTGGATTCCAAATATGCCTCCGACCATCTCTATCTTCCCATGCTTTCCTTCTTTTTAGTTCTTCCCAGTCATATCCTCTTTCTAGTAAACTTTTCTTCAATTGATTAATCTATCTTTCCTAGTCATTTTCCTTGTATCTTGAGATTTAACAGTCTTTGTGGTAATATTTCCTTTTCCATTCTTTTTAAATTCCAAACCATTTTAGTCTATTGTTTTCTATGTCTGTTATTAATTTTTCTACATTTAATATCTCCCTGATTTTGTTTTTCTTATTCCATCTATCCTTGTTTTATGTACCATTTCACGTAAGAATTTCATTTCAGTACCTTGGATTAGGCTCAATTCCTTCTTTGTATATGTCCAAGACTCAGATGCATAGGTTAGAACTGGTTTCAAATAATTTTTATACATTGCCATTTTACTCTTGATGGGTATATCTTTATTCCAGATTAATTGTTTAGTTAAGTTATAGAATAAACTTTTCTCTATTCTTTTACTAATTTCAGTGTGTATTTTACTATTTGCATTTATCACTGCCGTAATTTTTTCTACCTTTTGTAGATTTATGCCTGATAACCTAATATTCCAAATCATTCTGATTTCTACATATTTTCGTAACTGCCATTTTCTCCATATTTATCTTTAAACTATATTTTTCTGCAACTGTTTTCCAACGTTCAAGTCCGTGTTCTATGTTCTTTTTTTTAATTTCCCCATATCATTACATCGTCTGCAAAGAGGAAGGTTTTCACGTCTGGTTTTTTGCCTTCTCCTACAACTTTATTTGTAATATCATCCATTATAATGTTGAACAAAATAGGCGTTAACACACTCCCTTGTCTAACTCCAACATGTGTTTCAAACCATTGTGCCATTCCTACTGGAGTCTTAATGCAGTTTTCACATTTTCTGTATGTGTTTTTAATGTTTTTCAATTAAACTCTTTGGTATCTTTAAATTTTGTAATGCTTCTTCTATGTACAACACTATGGTACACCTTTTCAAAATCAATGAAGGCAATGTATTGTTATGGTCCATATTCCCATTTCTTCTCAATAAGCTGTCTTATACAGAAGACTAAATCCATTGTTGATCTTCCGCTTCTAAAGGCATCTTGTTCTTCTCTTAAGTTTTTTCTATTACCGGTACTTTATTTAATATTCTGACCAAATTTCTTTCATAAATTTTAAAGCAATAATACAGCAGAGTTATGCCCTATGATTTGTACATAACATTCTGTCTCTTTTTGTAAATCGGAACAATTATGGTTTTTTTGCCAATCATTTGGAATAACATTTTTTTTCCAAATTATCCTCAATATTCTATATAACCACTGATATGAAATTAGCAGTGCTGTTTATAACATTTCTACTGTGATTTTATTCATTCCTGTGGATTTGTTATTTCTCATTTCTTGGATTCAATTTCTACATGAAGTATGTCTAGGTTTTCTTTCTCTTCAATTGTTGTGTTGTTGAGTCCAACACCTCTTCCACATTTTCTCCTCTTGTTACATTTTCACTCGCATTTAATAATGTTTTAAAATAGTTGTACCATATATTTATAATTTCATTTTTTTACCATATTATGGATCACTCATTATCAAGTAACTTTTATAGGAAGAAATCACTATAAGGTTTAATTTAAGTTTAAATTAAATATTTCATATCTCTCCTCATATCCAGTTTTCTAAGTAGACTGTCGTTTCGAATCCTTGACTGATTCATCTTCAATACTCTCTTGTCGACTGATGTTATGTTGATCAGAAAAACTACTTCTTGTTCCCTCTGTTGGTGGACCGATAAACCTCCAGATCCAATTAGAATTTGTGGGAATTTCAAATGAGGCCCATTATTAACAATATAGGGTCACCTACATACCTAATATCCAAATGGTTATGTAGTGAATATAAGAAAATGGCAGGGTTTGATAAACCTTTCAATTGATAACTTATTTCAATTGAAGAAAAATTAGAGAACATAAAATTAGAATCAACAAACAGATTAGTGTCATATGATGTAATTTCACTGTTTCCCAGCATCCCTAGAGAAACCACTATTGAAGTTTTGGAAAAATGGTTAAAAAAACAAATTAGAAAAAGAAAACATAAAGGAATATATAATTTTAACCAATTATGCATTGAACAAATGTTTTTTACATGAAATGGAAAATTTTACAAAGTTCTGGATTTTGGACTATGGACTTTTTGGCTAATTTATTTATGGAAAGTTTTGAGCAGAAAATAACAAGTCACCTTTGAATTTTCAAATTTTGGAGTAGACATGTTGACGATGTAATTCCTATTGTGAATCATAAACAAATAGAGGATGATCCTGTAGAAGATTTCCGGGCTGTTGGCTGTGGTCTTGAGGCTTGTAGTTCCCCGACATTTTGTCAGAGACTGCGTCCGACATCCTCAAGGGTTGTCTTGAGCCAACAACCCGGAAATCTTCTACAGAGTCTCAATACAACCCTTGAGGATGCCGGAGGCAGTCTCTGGCGAAATATCGGGGAACTACAAGCCTCAAGACCATGGCCAACAGCCTGGAAATCTTCTACAAGATTATCATAATAACTTTGGCCGTGAAAGCCTAAGTCAAAAATAAAGGATGCTGTAAAGCTTTTGAACATTCAGAGTAGAACTATAAAATATACCATGGAAACAAATTGAAAGACAAAGCCCATTTTTGGATCTAAATTTAACAAAAAATGAAGAAAACAGGATAGAATTTGGAATATTCAGAAAGAATACACATGTAGATAACCATATTAAAGCTTTTGCATTCAACCATTTTGCTCACAAAGAGGCAGTGTTCGATACTTTGACACATAGATTAGTAAATATACCTATGAGCAAAGAAAATTATGAAACAGAAAAAGAATACATAATTCATGTTGCAACAGAAAATAGCTATGAAGAAAATATGGTATATAAGAAAATAAATAAATTTAAAAGACAAAAATTAATTAACAAAAGCATACTTATAAAACAAACAGAAGAAATAATAAAATTCTAGAAATTCACTAACCATCCACTGAAACACCACAAGTTTTAAAAAAATTCAAAAAGTTTAATACAAGATTGGTACCGAAGAACAAATACAGCTTAAATAGGATAATTAAATTTAAATTAATATTGGGAAGTAAACATTATGAGGTTATATCATTAATAGTGAGTGGAGAACATATTTTAATCGACTCACCTCATATATTTTCAAACTTCTTTGATACCGACGGTTTCAGACAATATCAAAGAAGTTTGAAAATGTATGAGGTGAGTCGATTAAAATATGTTCTCCACTCACTATTAAGGATAATTAAAACCCAATAAAAATGAATGAATTGGAAAACAAATTAGGAATTTATCAGATTAATTGTAGGGATTATGACAAAATTTACATAGGAAAAACAAAAAGAAATTTGAAAATAAGGGTGAAAGATCATCTTAGAAATGTCAAAAATGGTGAAGTGGAAAAGTCAGCAGTAGCTGCTCATGCTTGGACTGAAAAACATCTATTTGAATCAAAAGCCAGTCTAATTAAACAAATAGAAAAACAAAAACAACTCACGCTTTGGGAAAAACTTCACATTCAAAAAAACAAGAAAGAAAAACATATGAACTTCGAAATTCCTGCAGATTTTGACTGGATCCAGATGTTTATCGGTCCACCAACAGAGGGAAGAAGAAGTAGTTCTTCTGATCAACATAACGTCTCTCAACAAGAGTGTACTGAAGATGAATCCACCAAGGATTGAAACCGTGGTCTACTTAGGAGACTGGATATGAGGAGACATATGAAACATTTAATTCAATCTTAAGTAATCTTGTGTTGTCTACTCTGCCTTTCGTTTTATTTTCCATTAATGCACAGAATAGTTTCCTATTTCCTTCTATTTCTTTCTCCAGTTCTTCTGTAAATTTTAACCATGTTTTTCTTTGTTCAAATTTAATCTTTTTTCTTACTTTACTTATTTTAGGAATTCATACTATGAGGTATATTCATTTAGGTAAAATTTTATCACTTACCTAAAAAAAAAATTACTTGCTTTGCCAATCTCTTCCATTTATTCCATCTTTCTTCTGTTTTTATCTCTAAACTTCTCCGTCCAAGCATCATTTTTCTTTTTTTACTGCTGTCTTTATTCTTTCAGTCCACCATGGTGTTTGTTTGTATCTTCTTCTTCCATTTTTTCTCCCACTTGTTTTTTCCACTGCCTCAATCATAGATTTTTTAAATCTCTCCCATTCAATCTCAACTGTTTGTTTTTCATGTTTTGGGATTTTAGTTTTTAAATTTTCCAAATACTCTTCTTGTATGATTTTTTCTTGTAATTTCCAAGTTTTTATCTTTGTTTCTTGATTTTGATATTTTTTACCAAATCCTTTCATATGCTTGTCAGCAGCTAATGAACGGTGATCTCCTCCTGAATTTTTCCTTGGGATAACTTTAACGTTGAGTACTTTTTTCCGTATATTGTTCGATAAGATGATATAATCTATCACAGTTTGATGTTGCCCATTCCATGAATATCTCGTTATTTTGTGGCATCTCCATCTTCAACTACTAGATATTTTCCAATTATTTTTTTGGGATAAATCTAGTAATTTTTCTCCTTCCTCATTTCTATCACCTATTTCATGTGGACCAAGTACACTTTCGTATCCATCTATTGATTTTCTTGATGTGCAGGCCTGACAAGAGACCTGAAATGAGCAAGCTAAAAGGGGCTCCAGTGAAGTCATATCAGGCCTAGCAAGTCGGTGGTGGATGATGAAATGCTTTAAAAAAAAAAACAAATAGACCTCAGACATCAACATAGTAAACAAAGGAAATATCACTATGAGGTTTAATTTAAGATTTAAATTTAAATTCTTTACACATCTCCTCATATCCAGTCTTCTAATTAAACCAGTTTTAAAAAAAGGTGGTTTAATTAGAAGACTTGATTTGAGGTGACGTGTAAAGAATTTAAATTTAAACCTTTTTATATATATTTTTTAGTTTATTTATTAAATAAAACTAGCAAAGTTTTATTGATTTTCATAAATAATTATTTTATTCAATATTCATGACAGCTGTTTCGATATATTGTATCTTCTTCAGATGAAAGCCACAATAACAATTACATTTTCTTATTCTTGTTTATTACAAGTGTACCGATATTAGGTCTAGGCATTGTTTCCTAGTATCTAATAATGAAAAGGTATTTTATTCAAACGTAATATTAGGCCTAAATACAAAAAGAGTAATAACAATCCAAATTATACCGAGTCTATATTCAAAATAATCAGGAAACAATTTTTAGTATAATAGAAATAGAAATAAATTGATAACTAGAACAATAGACGATTTTGATATATAGCTTAATAAATTAAGCTATATCATAAAGTTATTACTCAGGAAAAGCATGTATAATTCAGGGGTTTTCCAGTGGCAGCGTGTCGAATACAATGGGGAAAAGAATCTGAACCGTCCCTTTGTAACAAAAGACTCGGTCAGGTAGGTACCTGTCAAACTCGACACAAATCCCCAAGCTAACTGGTGACATTTCACAAAATAAGATATCGACATGACAGGTGACGTCTTTATCGGAGACGTGTCATTAGCAAGACGTTATACGAAAATAAATATAATTAGTCTACCAACGTAAGAAAAATATATGGAAGATTCGAACATCCCAGTAATGGAGAATGGGCGTAAACCAGCCCCAAAACTTGTTAAATTGGTTAATTTGTAAGGAGGTCCAAAGCACGTGTGGGCGGGATCACAAATACCTAATACCAAAATAAATTAGTCGCGAGGAGAATCGCACATCAGTTAGTTGTTGGCCTTCAGCCTAATAGATCAGTTAGTTGCTGGTCCTCAGCCTAATAGATTAGTTAGTGGTTAGCCTTACTTCAAACAGGGCACATTGCTAGATCATCTCCTACATTGTGCTTTGGGGTTCTAGAAAGCAGTCGGAAGGCCGACCAGTGTATATACCTAGTGAAATAAAGTAGTCAACTGTGTTAACTCCACGGCAGCCTCCAGTGATTTCATATTAACGTATCACGTTAATCTTCCTTGCGTTATTCCATGAGATAAGTTTCCTGATTGCTCACCGAACCCTACCTGACTAGACCGCGAGCATAAAATTCTCACATTCCGAGGATTCCTTATAATAAACCCTTGGATTAAACCATCCCGGACTAATCCAGTCCCACGTGGCGCCCAACGTGGGGCTTCGAGAAACTGCTTTGCAACCACCAAACGAAGAGTGGAAAGGCGTGTTCTAGCAGTAAATCCTGCGGACGTGAGGAAGAAGACTTGGAGGAGGACGACTACAAGAGAGCTACGCCGAATCCAGTAAGCTAACCAAGACCAGAAAAAGGTAAAAAAAAGGAAAGATATTTTAAATATAATAGCGAGTGACTGAATGAGATTAAGGAGCGGTAAAATAGTAATAGTTAAAGAACAAACGCAAGATACAATGAGCCAAAACGATAATGTAAATGTGCATGCTTGCGAACAGGAAAGTGTAGACAATAACGAAATGGGAAGAAGGGAAGAAGGTAGTGAAAATTTTAGACCGGGTATAGAGCAGGGTGCACGAGATAGAATAAATGAGAGTGATGGCAATAGGAGCCAAGAAGGAGATTTTAAGAAATACTTCGAAATTTTAATGGCACAATTGAAGGAAGACAGGATAGAACGAGAGCGAATGAACAAAAATTTAGAAACGCTGAGGGAGAAAGTAGAGATAAATATAAACAAAATTGAATTAAAACTTAAGGGGGACATAGAGCAGGCAGAGAACAGGATAATGAACCAAATGAGAATGGAGATAGACAATAACATTATAGCTTTAGAAACAAACATAGTAGAAAAAAAGATGAACTAAAAGGAGAAATTAAACAAATTGATAAGATGGTATTCGATAGGTTAGCGGCTACAGATAGGAGAATGAATGACATGTGTGAAATTATACAGAATAAAACAGCCGAACAAGAAACACTCAAGATACAATTAGAAACGAAAATAGCAGAGCAAAATAAACGCTCTGAAATGACCGAAACTATAATAGATTCCAGATTTCGGGAAATGAGTAACAATATAGAACGACGAGTGAATAGTCAAATCGATAACCTTAATGAGGAAATGAATAACCTCACGCAAAGAGTAAATTCAACCGAAACCAGAAAGATAGGAATTCGGGAAATGAATCGCATATGTTGGAGAGTGTTTCTTGGACGGCGACAAATAATAAAACTTGTGCGCATGCGGAAGTACTAGGGAATCCAGGAGTCGCTAGTAGCTCCGTTGCGCAAGATGTGGTTAGCGAACCAGAAAATGCACGAGGGCCATTTCCAATCTACAATGCCTCTGTTATCGACATTCCATTGCCGGAATACAATGAAAACGAGAGCAACCCGATCCAGTTTCTCGAGGAGCTGGATAATTACTTCAAAATCAAATGCATCCCAAAGCAATTTTATATGTACATTGTAAAAAAATGCTTGAAAGGAAATACCCTCACATGGTTTGAGGTGACCCTATCTATGGACGCGCCATACGACATATTCAAACAAACTTTCCGCAACAAGTTTTTCAGCTATGAAAAACAGATGAATATAAAATACGAAATTCGCAATGGAATGTATGATAAGAGGAAGAACCTCTCATATAGTGAACATTTCCTGGCGCTGGCAAAAAAGGCAAAACTCATCTCGCCAGGCTATTCGGAATCCGAATTTGTGCAGACGCTCATTAACCATTATCCCCAATCCGTACGCCATAGTTTATTGATCGCGAGGGTCAGCACGTATGAACAGATGATAGAGCTACTCACGATTTTAGAAGCGGGGGACAACCGCGGGAATATTCAAAATAGAAATAAGGAAGGGGGAGAGGAAAAAGAAAATAAGAATAAAATTCCCTCGAACGCGGGACCGAGCAATTCAAACGAGAGAGGGGCATATTCGGTTGGTACGCAGGGTAATAAAGGGTATCAAAATATATATCAGCCAGGCGAAAACTGGAGAGCTAACCCGCCACAGTGGAACAACCGCTCCAACAAAAATGAGTACCGGGACAGGCACAACAGAAATTACGATAATAGGAGGGACCAAAGAAACAGGGACCCAAGAATAAACATGATAGATATAGGTGAGAATAAGGGGAATCGGGGAGATACGCCCTATGGAAATGTTTACGATAACAGATACGTCCCAACACGAAGGGGGGATAATTGCCAGAACATAAGCCCGAGGCCAGGAAGTGATCACAACATGATGCAAGGTTATGTAGGTGGAAACGTAATGAGAGAAAGAAACGGCCTAAGGCATACAAGAGGGTTTGAAGGCCAGGTAGCGAACAGTAACCATGAAATGAATCCGAGAGCGGAGGAGTACGAGCTGAATAGAGACAATGAAGGAGCCGCCGGCGGTAACAATCAGGCTTTAAACTAAGATCGGATCGCGATAAAGAAGGGCCTACCGTGATCCCTGGTAAACGCCACCCAATATGGACAAAAGAGCCCGAGATATTAATAAAAAATGTAAGTGTTGAAACCAAAGCAATAGAAAGTCTGCCTTACGTCTATGTCGCAATTAACAAAAATAAGTACTTTGCGCTGGTAGACACTGGGTGCACTACCAACGTAATTAGTGAATCGTTCTATAATCAATTACATCAAGAGGGGTGCAAGATGGCCGCCATACCACTAAGTAATATCTCTGCATCTACAGCTATTGGGAAGGGTAAACAGAGGGTGAAGATACAAACAATGATAACTGTTACTATTGAAAGGGTAGACTTTGACCTAATGTTTATAGTTGTTCCTAGGCTTTCTGCTAGCATAATACTATCGGCTGAAATGTTCGAGGCATTCAGATCGGAGATAGATTTCCAAGGCAAAACATTAACGCTGAACTTTGGTGGAAACAAAATAGTAACTCCTTTAGTGGATAATAAACTCCCTATTAAAGCCACAGAAAGCGACGAATTAAATGAGGAGGCATTCTTCATTGAAAGTATAATTATACATAATGAGAGTAATGGGGTTGGCAAGATGCCGCAACAGGTTAGCATAATGAGGGTATTAGACGAGTTTGATGATTATGAATGCGTGAACAATAGACAGTCAAATGAAATGAAAGTCGGGAATAATTATATGTATGGTGATGTAGCCGCAGGGAGTAATTTCACGTACAGTAAGGGAGATATCGAAGCTAAAGTAAATGCAGCCGAGGGGCTGAGTGATTCCCAGAGGAAATCTTTGGAAGGAATGTTGTTACGAAATAGACATACTTTCGCTAAGAAAGCGGGGAAATGTAATTCTTACACATACAAATTCGACGTTATTGAACATGAACCGGTTAAGCTAAAATCTAGGCCTATTCCCATTAATATTAGAGAGAAGGCTGATGCAGTAATCGCGCACATGTTGGAGAACGGAATTATTGAGGATTCACGTTCACCATATCTATCGCATATTAACTGGGTAGCTAAGAAAAACGGGGCCCTAAGAATGACAATAGACGCGAGGCAGATCAACTATTACATTATGCCAGACAATTACCGCATAGAGTCGGTGGACATCTCGCTGGCTAAAATTAAACGCGGGAAATATATATCAACTGTGGACTTGTGTGAGAGCTTTCTCCAAGTACCTTTAGACCATTCGGTTAGAAAATACACGGCATTTATTCACGCGGGCCGTAGCTACCAATTTTCGCGCTGTCCGTATGGCGTCAAGACGTCATCCAGTGCGCTTATAAGGGCTTTACGGTCCATATTTGGTGGTGACATTAGCAAATCTGTGGTCCAATTCTGCGACGATTTACTTATCGTTACAGAAACTTTTGAGGAGCACATAGCCGAGGTCGACCATGTCCTATCTACGCTAAGAGCTCATGGAATGACAATCAATCTCGAAAAATCTAAGTTTATCAGGAAACAGGTGGAATTCTTAGGTTTCCTAATCTCGGAAAACGGAATAGGACCTAGCCCAGAAAGGATAGAGTCGATCATGGCTATTCCTGCACCTAGTAATATAAAGCAATTGAGAAGGTTCCTAGGGATTTTGATGTACTACACTAAATTTGTAGTGAACTATTCCCGCGAAGTAAGTCAGTTGCAAGGACTATTGAAGAAAGGGATACGATGGACTTGGAACAAGGAGTTACAAGCCACATTCGACAAGGTTAAAGGGTTATTTGCTAATTGTATCTTACTGCAAAAACCTGATATGTCGCTCCCTTTCCATATTTACACGGATGCATCGCAGAATGGACTGGGTGCAGTATTGACCCAAGTGGATTCTGCAGGTAACATCAGTACGATAGCTACCGCGTCCCGGGCGACCACTAACATTGAAAAACAAGCGATGGTCACTGAACTGGAGTTGGCGGCAATATATTTCGCCACCCAGAAATTCCGATCTTATATATTCGGACAGAAGACTTTCGTACACTCGGACCACATTAGCATTGCGTTTTTAAACAGATGTAAGCTGGGTTCGAACAAGGTAAGCCGATATATATCGGAGATCCTAAGTTACGATATAGAAATAAAATATATCGCCGGACGCGACAATATGTTTGCTGATATACTATCACGTCTCAGCCACGTGACTAGTGATTCCTACTACACCGAGACACATGATCGGGAAATTAAGATTATGGGTGCGGTCGTCAAAGTAAATAAGTCATTGAGTAAGAGCCTTAGGAACATAAAAGCAGAACAA
The DNA here is from genome assembly GCA_030220185.1 of Diploptera punctata. Lineage (NCBI taxonomy): Eukaryota > Metazoa > Arthropoda > Insecta > Blattodea > Blaberidae > Diploptera > Diploptera punctata. Next base: position 59,374 of record JASPKZ010007650.1, read on the forward strand.
GAGACGGACCCAGATTTGAGAATTATTAAGAACAAAGCAAGACAAATCGCCAACGCAAGCGACGCGGATACGTATGGGATGCTCGACGGAGTGCTATACAAGAAGTGCGGAAGGGCTGAAATTGCCTGGAAGACGGTGGTACCTAGACATCTAGAGACACCAATCATAAAAGAGTTTCATACCGCGTTAATCCACGCCGGATGTGAACGGGTTGCCTTAAATATATCAAATCACTTTTATTTTAAGAGACTATATCGGAAGGTGAGGCAGGTCACTGCAACATGCGACCTTTGCCAAAAATCCAAGAGTCTCAACTTACGTTTCGATACTCCCCAACAAAACATTATCAGAGACAAACCGAACAATCTTATAACAATTGATACTCACGGACCATTGCCTACTGGGGAATTAGGGTACAGGCACATATTGGTCGTCGTGGACACATTTTCCAAATTTACCAAGATTTATCCGATGAAAACAGTAACGACAAAGGGCTGTTTGAGGAAACTCTTTTGTGATTATGAACCTAACCAGGGGAAAATCGAGGCAATTTTAGCGGATAACGCATCTGTTTATCGCAGTGCGAAGTTCCGAGAAGAATTAAACAAAAGGGGCACTAAGTTATATCACTGCTCGTTATACATGCCTTCCGGGAACCCAACGGAAAGGATGAACAAAGAGATCACTACATGCTTGAGAATATTATGTCACAAGAGACATACAAATTGGGTAAAATATATTCCTTACATTGAACATATATTGAACCATTCCATAAATAACGTGACGGGATACGCTCCGATCACTTTAATGAAGGGAACGTTGCCCGATAAGCTAGTGGCAAACATACCGAACGCGATATACCCCGATGAAGGGTCACTCTCCGATAAACAAAGATGCGAAAGAGCATTCCATAGGACGCGGGCGCTTGCGGATAAAAGAAAGAAGCGTGCTAAACGATACAAGAATGTTTGGCAACCTTCTATCGGCGATAAGGTATTAGTAAGAAACAATACATTATCTGACAAATTACGTAGGAGGAGCGCTAAAATGGACTTGCTATGGAAAGGACCAGGGATCATATCAGAACAATTCGGCACACACACATATGAGGTGAAGTGGGCCAACGACAGTCAAAAGGTCATGGGACGCTACCACCTTCAGAAACTCCGACCATATAAAGAGGAGGTATAAGCATAGGGCAAAATGAAATACGCATTCTGGTTCGCGTAAATGTGAGTAAATGTGTAATCGACGTTGTGATGGGTTCAACGAGAATATTGCGAGTGTCGAACGTGAAGATTTCATAAAAGTGAAAAAAAAAAAGTGACGTGCAATCTCCGCAAAGAATAAGTGCTGCCACAAATGACATCGCGTAGTGTTAAATGAAAAGAAGAAAGAAATAAACATCGTAAAGACAGTGATTTTCAGACATTAACTATAGTATGATAAACAACATGTTGTAATTAAAGGGTACTTATACATATATGTATTTATGTTTAGAATAATAGTTATTTCCAGGAAAAAGAGCGATCTCCTAGAGAGATAAGCTTGTTTGTTAACACAGGATTCAATGACACATTTTGCTAAAAATCTATGATTAAAAATATTGATGACGTCGTATTATGCTTTGTGAAAGTCTACATGAGACTTCGAATATGTTAATCAACTATTCTTGTGTGTGTATATGATTTTATTTACAGATGAAAGGGCAATATTTGAAAACAATGGTACAACTTAAGTATACAGGTAGCCCAGTTAGACTACCTACATCAGGTAAAGATTTACTTGGACGATTATTACAAGTTTGTATCCACAGTTACTTTCAGTCGTTATTTTAATTAAGATTTTCGCGTCCAGGCTCCCATAACCAATATATTAAAATTCAAACGAGGAGTATTATTCTTCGATAGAAAACTAGCTAATCAAGTTTTCCATCTCAATCATAAGGGCATATGTACCGATATTAGGTCTAGGCATTGTTTCCTAGTATCTAATAATGAAAAGGTATTTTATTCAAACGTAATATTAGGCCTAAATACAAAAAGAGTAATAACAATCCAAATTATACCGAGTCTATATTCAAAATAATCAGGAAACAATTTTTAGTATAATAGAAATAGAAATAAATTGATAACTAGAACAATAGACGATTTTGATATATAGCTTAATAAATTAAGCTATATCATAAAGTTATTACTCAGGAAAAGCATGTATAATTCAGGGGTTTTCCAGTGGCAGCGTGTCGAATACAATGGGGAAAAGAATCTGAACCGTCCCTTTGTAACAAAAGACTCGGTCAGGTAGGTACCTGTCAAACTCGACACAAATCCCCAAGCTAACTGGTGACATTTCACAAAATAAGATATCGACATGACAGGTGACGTCTTTATCGGAGACGTGTCATTAGCAAGACGTTATACGAAAATAAATATAATTAGTCTACCAACGTAAGAAAAATATATGGAAGATTCGAACATCCCAGTAATGGAGAATGGGCGTAAACCAGCCCCAAAACTTGTTAAATTGGTTAATTTGTAAGGAGGTCCAAAGCACGTGTGGGCGGGATCACAAAATACCTAATACCAAAATAAATTAGTCGCGAGGAGAATCGCACATCAGTTAGTTGTTGGCCTTCAGCCTAATAGATCAGTTAGTTGCTGGTCCTCAGCCTAATAGATTAGTTAGTGGTTAGCCTTACTTCAAACAGGGCACATTGCTAGATCATCTCCTACATTGTGCTTTGGGGTTCTAGAAAGCAGTCGGAAGGCCGACCAGTGTATATACCTAGTGAAATAAAGTAGTCAACTGTGTTAACTCCACGACAGCCACCAGTGATTTCATATTAACGTATCACGTTAATCTTCCTTGCGTTATTCCATGAGATAAGTTTCCTGATTGCTCACCGAACCCTACCTGACTAGACCGCGAGCATAAAATTCTCACATTTCGAGGATTCCTTATAATAAACCCTTGGATTAAACCATCCCGGACTAATCCAGTCCCACAAGAAAATTGATTTGTATTTGTGGCATACATCTGAAGAAGATCCAGTATTGAAATTCGTCAGAGAACATTTTTTGAAAACTCGTCTCATAAATGTTCTTGTTTTTCATAAAACCACGGTTTCAAACGTAATCACATCCATCTTCAGCCACAACTTTGACTGATGAAATTCTTCACCTGTCAACTCTTCTATTGTCACCATTTTTAGTGCTGCCATTTATGGTTGAATTTATAAACTTCAAAATCAAATTTTGCCCATTAGGAATATCAAAATTCATTGATCTACATTTATTTTTTCCTACTTCCTCATTTCTATCACCAATTTAAAGCAGAATTTTAGTATAATAATAAATATGAAAGTTAAAGTTAATAATTTTGTATTTTTAAATTCTTTTAATATTTAAATATAACTTAAATAAATAAAAACATCTAAATAATTCATCGTCAGTTATTGTTGAATAAAAATGTCTTAGTAATAATTAAAGATATTATTACATAACGTTTTTTTTTAAAGAATGCTTTTAAAAATTATTTTAAGTCATTGTTGTCAAAATTATAAAGCCTTCTATTATAACTGTAATAAAAACACCTGCATAACTTCATATTCTTCAAGTGCAAACTATGTGGGTCGCACTGCGACCGATTTCACCTATTACAGTGTAAAACATAGGAACATCAATAACAGACTTTTGTAAGACATGAAAACAGTTCTTTCTACATGGCCATTGGCTGCAATGATACCTATTATATTCTTCAATGAAAGTAAACTAAACTCTGATCTGATGTTAAAACAATTATCTTTCTGATTTAACAAATCAAATTAAACCTTATATCTAAAGAACTATTAACCAATAGAATTTAATAATAACATCATGTGATGTAATAATGGTCTTAAAATTATAAAAGAATAACACTATTCATTCTGCATACAGTTTTCATCAGCGATAGAAGCAATAAGAGGTCTCCTGATAAAATGTAATACTTAATACAAGAAGAATAATTGATTTAAGAAAAGAAAAGAATATATTTTTAATTGATAGTGAAGAATAATACCACCTACATTTACTTAATATGCTGGGAACTTAAGAAGTGAATAATTAGCAATTATTTCTACAAGAAACATTTTTTTTTGTGATTTTGAAGTGTTTTCCTATCCAGTGTACCAACTTCTGACCATAAGAAGAGAATCCAGCTCTACCAAAAATTAAACCAACCTAAACCTATAATCCTTTTTAGGACACAAATCCATCTTCAAAATTTTACCATCACATTGAGAACTCACATGAAGAGAATTACTTCTTCAAATTATATTCAGAAAAATAAATAAAGATCAATGAATTTTTATTTCCCTAATGAAGAAAATTTGATTTTGAAGTTTATAAATTCAACCATAGATGACAGTGCTAAAGATGGTGACAATAGAAGAGTTGACAGGCAAAGAATTTCATCAGTCGGAATTGTGGCTGAAGATGGATGTGATTATATTTGAAACTGCGGTTTTGTGAAAAATACGAAATTTATAAGGTGACTTTTAAAAATATTCTCCGATGAATTTCAGTGATTATACCTCATAATGTTTACTTCCCAACATTAATTTAATTTAAGATACATTATATCGAAACAGCTGTCATGAATGTTGATTAAAATAAATTGTTATGTAAATCAATAAAACTTTGATAGTTTTATTTAATAAATAAAGATCATAGATTTTGTTTATTTTTTATTATTTCACTCACCTCATACTTCATAATTCATAGCAGACTCTGGGTTTCTTCACATCTTTTGTGACATTCTCAATGCTGCGTCACGTTCACAACTGACGTCCAACGGCCTTCTATCCTGCAGACTGACCTCCGCGCCATCTGGTGGCCGACCAAAGAATTTCCAAATCAGTCCTCTTTCTTTATAACCGGGTATTTCAAAATTCATAGTTGTATTTTCATTCTTGCATATGTAAATTTTTTCCCAAATTGTGAATTCCTTCGGTTTTTCCAATTGTTTAAGTAATTTTGTTTTGGTTTCTATTCTATGTTTTTCTGACCAGGCATGTGCAGCTATTGCAGATTTTTCGGTTTCTCCATTTTTAACATTTCTGAGGTGTTCTTTTAGGGTCGCATGTTTGGACGCATTAGACAGTAAAATGCCTTCTCTGCTGAGCAAGTTGTATGCTAATACGATTTTGCTTACTCAGAAATCTGTTCATGCGATAATAATTGGTTAAATTTGTAAGCTACCTGCGGAGGTACCTTACATGAGCAACTCAAATTAAAATCCCGAAGGGAACCGAACGGGAACCGATGGTAATCGATGTACTTTGCTGCTTTATCCAACATTTATCCAAGATGTCGGACCTTGAAGACTTCGATCATGTTTTCGGTATACACGGAGAAGAGGAATTTGATAGAGTCTACCAAAGAATTCAACTGGAAGAACAGGAGAATCGGCGTAATATTGCGTGTCGCAGACGTGTTTGTATACGTGTTTGTATACGGTATTATTTGCGGGATGCAAGCATAAATGCATTCCTCTATAGCAGACGAAAATAACGGAAGTGGTTTTATCGCTGAGAATTCTGGGTAATTCGTTGCCAATATTACGAAAACGTCGACTCTCGTGCATGACCGATAAGTCGGCCGTTAATTCGTTCTCAGCAATTGCTCACGGTGAATCAGCTCACTAGTGATTGGAAGTAATTTGAGTAGAGAGTAATGTTCTAACATACGACCCTTAATCTTGTATTTAGATTCCTTTTTGTTTTTCCTATGTATATCTTTTCACAATCTTTACAATTAATTTGATAAATTCCCGATTTTTTGCAGTCTTCAATCTTTTCATTTTTGTTGGTTTTTATTAAATTACCTAAGCTGTAATCATTTTTAGGTGCTAATTTAATGTTGAATTTGTTGAAAATTTTTTGAAACTTGTCAAATACCAAAGGATGGTATGTGAACTTCTTGAATTTTTTGCCTATATTTTTATCTGTCTGAAGAGTACTTTCATTGATGACTTTTTGTTCTTTGAATTTATTTATTTTCTTGTGCATCATCTTCTTTTGAAAACCATTATCCTTAGCAATTTTTATAGGCAAAAAATTCAAGAAGTTCACATACCATCCTTTGGTATTTGACAAGTTTCAAAAAATTTTCAACAAATTCAACATTAAATTAGCACCTAAAAATGATTACAGCTTAGGTAATTTAATAAAAACCAACAAAAATGAAAAGATTGAAGACTGCAAAAAATCGGGAATTTATCAAATTAATTGTAAAGATTGTGAAAAGATATACATAGGAAAAACAAAAAGGAATCTAAATACAAGATTAAAAGAACACCTCAGAAATGTTAAAAATGGAGAAACCGAAAAATCTGCAATAGCTGTACATGCCTGGTCAGAAAAACATAGAATAGAAACCAAAACAAAATTACTTAAACAATTGGAAAAACCGAAGGAACTCACAATTTGGGAAAAAATTTACATATGCAAGAATGAAAATACAACTATGAATTTTGAAATACCCGGTTATAAAGAAAGAGGACTGATTTGGAAATTCTTTGGTCGGCCACCAGATGGCGCGGAGGTCAGTCTGCAGGATAGAAGGCCGTTGGACGTCAGTTGTGAACGTGACGCAGCATTGAGAATGTCACAAAAGATGTGAAGAAACCCAGGGTCTGCTATGAATTATGAAGTATGAGGTGAGTGAAATAATAAAAAATAAACAATATTAAAAAACCTCATAGTGTTATTTCCTATCTACAGTACATAACTTAATAAAGATCATAGATTCTCATCAAGTAAAGACCAATTCAATTAATTATTTTAATTTAATTGGAATATATACATTTTTCAATTTTATTATTATTATTTCATTCTTCTGTGGTTCTGATATATCTAGAATTGGACTTTCAGTCAATTTAATTCATATCTGAGACTCATAAATGATATTTTGACAAACATGTTTAATTTTCTGATTGCGGAATTTAAAATTTCTCACTGGTTTATTTGTTTTAATTCTTGTTGTACATTTGACAGAATTTGAATGCATAAATTTCAAGTATTAAGCAAGAGTTCAAAGCAATTAAATAGTATTCCTAATAAAACATAATATTAAATAATTATTTACTAAAAAGTTACTAATATATATATATATATATATATATAAAGAGAGAGAGAGAGAGAGTAGGACACTGGTTTCCGTAACATGTCCAGGTTTAAAGAAAATTTAAGCATATAAGATATAAATAAATAAATAAAGCCTGATATGTCCCTTTAGGGCAAAGGCCTCCTTGTACAGGGGTTAAGCTCTATTTGAGAGTGTCACCTGGTGAGCTACTCCGTGGTGAGAAGTTGACTTGGATGTAGCACTTGGTTTGTATATACTGTCTGTTGTGTGATTAGTTAATGCACAGTTGGCTCTCCATCGTTTTCCAGCTTTTCCTGCATCTGGCGACTCTCGACCATTGTGCCCCTGCTCGTTCTTTGAAGATGTCAGCCCATCGTCATCTTGGTCTTCCACGCTGTCTCTTGCCTGTGTACGGGTCCCACATGGTTGTTTTTATTGTCCACCTGTCGTCCTGTATTCTTGTGATGTGGCCTCCCCACTTCCATTTTTTCCTGATGGCTTGTTGTGCAGGATCAGTTGTTGAGGACATGGCTTGAAGTGTTGTATTCGAGATTCTGTCCTTCAGAGTTATGCCTAAGATTTTCCTCTCCATTTTCCTTTGGCATACTTGGAGTGTGTACTTCAGTTTGGCAGTTATCTTACTGGAATCATATAAGATGAGGTGTGTAAAATTTTCAATTCACTCCCTTTATAAATTTTTACCTTCCACTGTTCCGGTATAGTGGTATTGTCATTGCCTCAGATTCAGTGGGCCATGGTTTGATCCCCAGTCGGGACAATTTTCCTCAAGGTTTTTTCAGAGTTTTCCTTGTGTTTGAGACAAATATGAGGAAACTTTATGACCTATAAAAATCAGTTATAATAACAAAATTAAAGAAGATGTGGAAATGGAAAAGAGCATTTAACAATCTGTGTAGCTCTTCAAAATTATCAAGATGTGACATCCAAGTATTGGGAATCAAGAAGGAGACTAACCACATAGCATCCAGAGGAGAAAGTGGACATGTTTTGCATACATGCCACAAGCGGCACTAGTGTAGAACTAACTAACGACATCTAATTTTTAATATTTTTTATGGTACTAACATGAAATTCAGCACCATCTGGTGGTAAAATTATGAATTATAATTATACAACACCATCTGACCTCAAGATTTTTCTTTTCATATATTTTTTTTTTTAATTTAAATTTTAACTGAAGGGAAGAATGGAAATAAATAAAACATGTTAATTTATTTTCGTTATTAACATTTAAAAATGTGGATTATGAGATCTTTTAAATATGTACAATTGACCTACCCCTATATTCTCACATACATATTTTATACAATACGTAAGCCCTATTATGTTGTATACAATATTTATTACAGAACCTTAGCCATGTTGTACATCTGAAATCCATTACAAAATCAATCACACCTTTTAAATGTTTATTAGAAATGGCTGTACACTAACATCACTCTTCCTAACCTAACAAATCTTAGAATTTTATCACTTCTAGTTGGTTTATCTTCGAAAATAGACTCACATTAAAAATGTAAACAAGTTTGAATTTACTTACGAATTAGAGTAAAACGAAATCTAAGTAATGATTTTTAACTTTCGATAATATATAATTTTTACATCATCATCTACATAGAATGAAAGGATGGCAGTTAAAAATTTCAGTTTACAAAGTGGCTAATTTCCCATAATCACAAGTGAACACGCCATGTGCTTGCATTTGTTTTATTTAGTTACATAATATGTTACTACGAAACAGTGTGAAACATTGTAGTTTGCTCATTGTAGTTCATTGTAAAACTTTTTTTTGTCTCAGAAAGAAAAATATGTGATTCTGATAGTATTTTTTCTCCTGAAAAATAGGTGGTCACTGTACACAGTTTCTCCGCTGTATTAAAATACTCTGTGGAATAACTTTGTTGTTAACTCCAGAGCATTAGCTACATACATAAATACATACAAAATTAAAGAACGGTTGTAAATTAAAAGTATTTCCCAATGGTCCTCAATAACCATCTGACTATCATAATCATCCAAATCATATTCACATTGTGTTGTATGAATGTTTGTGTTGTCTTGGAGGTGGCCCTGGAATTGAACTGATCACTTACCTGGGGAGTCAAAAAGGGATGTATGTGATCCAGAGTTAAAATTCCTCTTCACACAGGTTGTTTTTCTGTAAGGCTCGATAGCTGTGGTGCACATAAAAAGTACCTATAAAGGAGAGTTAAAATAAGGGGGAAGAAAAAAGAGATAGTGTCACTTCCTGTTAATTATCTTATACTTTTAACTAACTCACTGGCACTATCAAACACAAACTCTTCACACATCCCTAATCCTGAGCTAATGTTTTCCAATCTTCCCTTGTTATTCTCCCACATCATTCTTAACCTGCCTACAGGGTGCTCTCCCTCTAGTTTTCCTACAAGGATTTTCCATGCTCCTCTTTTATTCCCATTCATGCCACACGTCCTGCCCAGGGTTAACTCTTCTTATTATATCTGGTTTCTCATTATCTCCGGAAATTTTTCTCCATTGGAAACCCCCGTGTCTGCATTTCTTGATGGTACTTTTTTTTAAGTCTGGCTTATTGCTATCGACCAGTATGGCATGGGTAACTCTTTCGGCAGTAATGCTACCACAGGAATAGTTCTCGAGGTCATATAAGCATGAAAGCCCTTCACTATGGACACATATTTTATGCTTTTAGTATACTTTTTTTGTTTTTCACTATATCACAGCGCAAGATGATACAAAGTCATTGTTCAAATTATTCACATACTGCCACTTTTTTTTATTTTGCATTTCATACCAACTAAAATTCCGATTGAGGGTCTTTCCACTTTTCAGCGGTTGCCCTTTTACCAGCCGGCTGCTGGCCCTTCACATCCACATGTGTCAATCACAGAGGTAGATGATCAACAGCCAGTGTAGGGGTGACATGTGGTTAGCATGTCGAGTCCCCCAGCCGTTATAGCTGGTTCCTCAACCTGGAGCCGCTACTTATTGTAGCTACCCAATTGCCTCACGATGCTGGGTGGGCACCAGTCCCATACTGGCCGAAATACCATGAGAAAATTTCTTCCCCCATGGAGACTCGAACCAGTGCAAGTCCCGCAGCTCTGCGCCAAGGCTTCCTACCTTAACCGCTCGGCTACGGCGCGGGACACCAACTAAAATAAAGAATGTAATTGAAGATGAGATTCACTTAATTAGAAATTAAAAATAAATAATTCAATAAAATATATATATATATATATATATATATATATATATATATATATATATATATATATATGTGTGTATAATAGATGAGAGATTAATCAGGATTTAAAATTACTCGTCTATTGTCCAATTATTTTAATGAAGTTTCTTTGGTCTTCCATGATTCCTTTTCTTATCCTTTATCAATTTTTATTTTAGAATGCAAATAAGTTATTAAACATACATTATCCTAAATTTCTCTCTGTGCACAATACAAATTAATCACTTTGTGCAGAATGGGTCTCATTCCATTTTTCATGAAATTGAGAATGTTTTGTGTTAATTTTTTCTGCATTCCTAAATGCATGTTTTTCCTTGAATATTTCCCATAGATTTCTCTTATTGTTGGCTGGTGATCAAAGCCTCAACTCCATTCAAGAGTAAAATATGTATATTGCATCATTTAAGGCAATGCTTTGGTGAAATATGATGAAAAAATTGTTTTTTCTATTTTAAGTTTTTTGTTATGTTTGAACCCTGTACTTTTATTTTGTACTTTTGTTTTTTTTTAATTTCGGCCATATTTAAAGCCCCACACAGCCATTTAAGTTGTTACGCGGGGCGTCTGTTAAGCCCTAGCGTATTGATAGCGTTAAGTTCACTATTGTTTAAGTGGTCTTTGGCCCGAGCAGTTGGCCTTGGTTTTGGAGGAAGAGTTCTACAATTAAACATGTTAAAAACACAGTAAACGAAAAATAACATTATTTATTAAAATAAATACCAAACATAAAGAAAATCAAATCAAACATATAAAACACTGTTATTAAAGTCAGCTGAAATCGCCACATTGTCAAACGTAAAAATATTCAATTTATTAAAGGGCTAAAATTCAGAGAGAGAGAGAGAGAGAGAGAGAGAGAGAGAGAGAAGAGAGAGAGAGAGAGAGAGAGAGAGAGAGAGAAAACATTCATTTTAAAATATTCAACTTTGTTAGCTATTCTAAGTTACTAGGACCATTTGGTCCCATATTTAAATTCTAAGTCTGAAAATGACCAAGAGTGAAAGAAAGGTTTCATATTACCCATGTAGTTGCCACCGGCCCGCTGGGCCCCGCTGGGGGAGACCGCAATCGGTCCCGCTGCTGTTCTCCCCGCCGCCCTTCTGCTCTCGGTAAAAAAATCGCGAATATTTATATAATACATTTTAAGTTTCTAATTGGGGAAATTTTGGGTGTGGAAAGATCATGAACTAGTTTAAAGTCTTCATCTATGTCACAATGGAAAGCTTGTTCTACTTTCACTTTATCTAATGTGGTCATCTTTCTTGACCAAATAATTCTGGAATCTTTTGACATGGTTTTGATCCAGGATATAGAGATATGCCTTTTTACTAGCGTTTTTTTTATATTATATGCGTATGAACTAATATGTTTTTCCGTGTGGATCATTTTCCTTATTTCCTGATTTTCCTGATATATTACACATGTATATGTGTCTATCCCTTATTGCTTTTATATTATGTTATTATTATTGCAGTTAGGCCCTAGTATAGTATAACATAAGTCTTCCCGTGCGACCACACACTGGCTCTTTAAGGCAATGCAACTGTGAAATTTGTAACAATCTATAAATTTTCATCAGATCAACTTCAACTTTTAACCACACCACCACAGTATCATAGTGATACTATATAACAAAGTTTGTTAAGCTATCTCAAAAAATTTTGGGAAATTAATTTTTTTATTAAAAATGTTACTGCTTTTTTATATGTCAATAATATGTTCCTTGTACCAAACGGTTTACCATATCTGACTTATTTTTTTATAAACTTAATAGAGTAATATAAATAAACTGATGCGCAGGTTTCTTTTAATTTGAACTAGTTTAGTAGAAAAAAAAATTCTGTGTTTGTTACATAATTTCTCAATTTTATGAGGGTGACATATGAATTATATTTAATTACAACTGAACCATTCAATATATAAAAAAGATTGCACATCAGTTTTTTACTATGTAATATCTAAAGCTCTCCTGAAAATTTCAAGCAGATTAGTAAAATATTATGGTACGCAGAACATTTTGAAAACTCAAAAATGCTGAAAAAATATAGTTGAGACAAATGAAATTTAAAATTTAACAATGGATATGAGCACAATACCTCATTCAGGTAGACTTAAACTCCCCAGCACCATATGTGTGACCCTCTGCTGCTTTCTTTTTGGCCTCAACAGCAGTTTTTGTCAATTTGAGTCTTCTTCGGGCTGTTTTGAAGACTCGCTTTGCTGAAACTTCACTGTTTGTGAGTCGACGTTTATCCCTCATTGCACTAAATTTTTGTGTTGAGGCAGGGCACTTAATTGTACACCACTGACTGCAGCTTTCAGTTTTTGTGTTGTTTCACATCCCATATTGAATTCTGCAATCCCTGATGTGACTCAGAATCCAAATGAATCTTTGCACAGCGTTATTTGGGTATAATGCCCGAAAGAGGTGTTCGTCTCAAAAAATAAATTGGAAATTGCTGTCACATCAGGGATTGCAGAATTCAATATGGGATGTGAAACAACACAAAAACTGAAAGCTGCAGTCAGTGGTGTACAATTAAGTGCCTGCCTCAACACAAAAATTTAGTGCAATGAGGGATAAACGTCGACTCACAAACAGTGAAGTTTCAGCAAAGCGAGTCTTCAAAACAGCCCGGAGAAGACTCAAATTGACAAAAACTGCTGTTGAGGCTAAAAAGAAAGCAGCAGAGGGTCACACATATGGTGCTGGGGAGTTTTAAGTCTACCTGAATGAGGTATTGTGCTCATATCCATTGTTAAATTTTAAATTTCATTTGTCTCAACTATATTTTTTCAGCATTTTTGAGTTTTCAAAATGCTCTGCGTACCATAATATTTTACTAATCTGCTTGAAATTTTCAGGAGAGCTTTAGATATTACATAGTAAAAAACTGATGTGCAATCTTTTTTATATATTGAATGGTTCATTTGTAATTAAGTATAATTCATATGTCACCCTCATAAAATTGAGAAATTATGTAACAAACACAGAATTTTTTTTTCCTACTAAACTAGTTCAAATTAAAAGAAACCTGCACATCAGTTTATTTATATTATTCTATTAAGTTTATAAAAAAATAAGTCAGATATGGTAAAACGTTTGGTACAAGGAACATATTATTGACATATAAAAAAGCAGTAACATTTTTAATAAAAAAATTAATATCTGAAAATGTTTTAGAGATAGCATAACAAAATTTGGTATCACTATGATACTGTGGTGGTATGGTTAAAATGTAACATTGATCTGATGAAATTTATAGATTTTACAAATTTCACAGTTGCATTGCCTTAATAAGAAAATGCATTGTCTGTATGCTGTTGATGACTTGTAACTCCATGATGATTATGCAGCCAGCTATTATTGATTACAAAAACCATTCATTTTCTCAGTTATTAACCTCAAGCCCAAAAACTTGCATTTCCTGTGGGGAGGAATAGCAAGGTTTTGTTTGCTCTAATCTCAGACCTGACGAACTCGTATCTCCGGAGTAACACTTTTCAAAATCTAATTTTAAAATATAATAGATTTTGTCTTAAAAATCTTAAGAGTCAACCAGTTTCTCCTGAAATTTTCAATTACAGAGTTACGAGGTTTTGATTGCCGGCCGACATTACATTCACTACTGTGAAGTAGGGCTGAAGATCTTTTACAGCAAAGCATGCATATTAGGAGTGCACAACATGCTAACATCATTATTTTCAAAAGAAAAATTATTGTTTGAACCATGATTCGAACTATGGACGTTAAATTTAAAATATCACATCAAAATGCTAACATAATTTCTCCGTTTTTTGATGTTATATTTTAAATTAACTCTTTCCAGAATTGGATATACTGTAGTTTTATTTTCGAAAGAAAAATAAAATATAAGTTCTCCATTTCATAAAAAACAAAATGGACTGAGGCCCTTTCTGCATGACGTGATTCAAATACATATTATCTGCATTTGGTGATCTATTGAGGTGATAATTAAATTGAAAATAGATCACATAAATGTCAACTGTCTACTAAGTGAAGCATGAAAAATACAGTGGATGACAGTAAAATAATACTATTACAGCATAAGATAGAATAGTTGGAAATCAAAAGTTTAAATAATTTATTTTAATTTCAGATAAACGTAACTACCAATAATATTGCGGAATGGATAGGCTTCAAAAAGATTTGTTCTGAAGACATATTTCATTTAATAACAATATACCTAAGTGAGTATCAATATTACTTTGTTTATAGTTTTATTTTAGAAGAAAAATTACATTCAAACTGGGAGTCATACCCTGGATCTCTGACTCTGTACATCAGTGCGATAACCATTATGCCATTTGAACTTCCGATAAGAACACCATATTTCTTTCCACTTATACAATTCTCCTTTCATCCAAAGGCCGATAGCCATCACTATCAACAATGCAATATTCTATTCAAAGTATTTTTTGAGAATTTAAACATTACTGTTAAGAAGTAAAGCTTAAAAGTAATTTTTCTTTCTAAAATAAAACTGTATCCAGTTCTGGAAAATGTTAATTTATAATATAACATCAAAATCACTTTTTTTTTTGTAAAATTGAGAGAATATGATTTACAATCACTTTGGTTCATAGAACAAATAGCTATGTATTATTATATGAAGAGATGCACGTTTCATTTACAGTTGGATTGATAATAGCAACTCTGATGGCTGTAATAAACATAAGACAAAAGTATGTCCATTATCTGGTCAGCAGTAAACCATTTACTAGAGCTCAAGTATTGTTTCCTGGGATACAACGTAAAGATGCAGACACAAATATAAAAAGTTGTGCTAAATTCTTGCTTAATTATGGCTTCTTTAAATTTGGTGCTGAGGTGAGTATTATTATTAAATATTATATTTAATAATCTTCATTCCTAACAGCCAAGAGATTAATCACTTCAGAATTTAAAATTTTATTTTCTGATTATTTAATGAAGTTTGGGAAATGAAAGATGAAAGTTTATTTAATATTTATTATGATACATTGACAATGTCGCATAAATGTGACGAAACTATAGTAAGCAAAAGATAAAAAAAATATGAGGTGAGTCAAAATACATAACTCATAATATTTACAAGATGAGGGTGCCTCAACACCTCACCTCATATCCCATCTAATTAGACTGATTTCAAAACCTAGGTGAATTCTTCATCAGTAATTATTCATGATTGATGTTATGTTATCCAGGAGCACTGCTCTTTTACTCCATCTATTGGTGGTCCAACGAATCTCTGAATCAAATCAACTTCCCTGCAAATTTCAAAATTCATTAATTTTTCTTCCTAGTTTTTTTATGTGGATTTTTCCCAAACTGTAAGCTCTTTTGGTTTTTATAAACCAATTTCATCTAACTGAAAGAAAGACTAGTTTAATAAAACAAATGGAAAAATCATAAGAACCCATGGTTTGGGAAAAAATCCACATAAAAAAACAAGAAAGAAAAATTTATGAATTTTGAAATTCCCAGGAATGTTTAATTGATTCTGAGGTTCGTCGTTCCACCAACAGATGGAGTAATAAGCAGTGCTCCTGGATGATATAATATTGGTCATGAAATTACTGATGATGGAACTGCATAAGTTTTGAAACCAGTCTAATTAGAAGACGTGTTATGAGATGAGATAAACAGAATTTATTTTAAATATACCTCATAGTGATATTTCCTACAATAGTACAGATTATTTTACCCTAAAATTGGCAAAATGATAATTTCTCCTGTCAGTTATATAAATGTGTCAGACCACAGGGAAAACAAAATCATGTAAAATTGTAAGTTATTATTGTATATTATGTAGTTAAAATCAAATTCATGTAATTTTTACTAGTTCATTTTTCTATTGTTTTATTTAAAATATCTTACAGGGTACATTGCTAATTTAAGGGTTAAAATCTCTGAGTATCCAAAGTACTATTACATCTTTTAGATTGATCACTGGTCATTATTGTTTGTCCAAATATTTGGACACAGTAGCAATTATCTGTTCCCTACTTCGCTTTTGTGCAGCCTACAAATATAGAGGAGCAGGTCTCACCTTAAGCAATGCCTCCTTTCATTCATTTCTAAAATATTTTGGAAATATTGAAGAGCAAGAGAGCTGATGATTGCATTCCCAGGAATTAGTAAACAAACAATTCAGTAGATTGCAGGTGTTTCATAAGATGGTCTGAGGTTATAAATTATGAAAAACTATGGCTATTAACAAATTAAGAAGCAAATATGGAAGGCAAAATGGAACTGATTTGGCCACATGCTTAGAAAATCAAATGGCCCTGTTGAAAGGGATATGCTTGATTGGAATCCTCAGGGAGAAAAGCACAGAAGAGGATCCAGAATAAAATGGAGAAGAACTTTGGAGGAGGTAGAGGCCTCATCACATTATGTGATTATAATTGTTAACATTTAATTTGTGGTCTCTAGTTTTTGCATCATAAACATGCAAGTGTATGAAAACATATTGAAAGA
Organism: Diploptera punctata; assembly: GCA_030220185.1. Lineage (NCBI taxonomy): Eukaryota > Metazoa > Arthropoda > Insecta > Blattodea > Blaberidae > Diploptera > Diploptera punctata. Next base: position 76,250 of record JASPKZ010007650.1, read on the forward strand.
CAAATTCATTCATTCTAACTCAAAGGGCATTTCAAGGAGAATTCAATACCAGTATGTACAATGTTCCATCCACACCAAAAATGTCATTGTTGATACGAAAGCTGAAGACACCTCATCATTCCTCGTGAGAGTGAAAAACACATACCTACAATGAGTCAACATTGAATTGTTGTGTTGATGCACATTTATTGAACTCACAAAATTAATTATTATGCTAATTGAACTATTGGATAAGCTACTAATGTCGGAGAGCTACAAATAAATTTGGCTTACAGGGATCAAACTTCTTAGATAAATTTTTGGGCCAAAAAGAAATGAACAGACAGATGAATGGAGAAAACTACATAATAGTTTATCTAAAGAAAGCCAGATATAATAACATTTAAGTCTCATAGGTTGCGATGGGTAGGACATGTAGTATACATGGGGGAATAAAGAGGTGCATGGAAGCTTCTGGTAGGAAAACCAGAAGGAAACACCCAGTTGGTAGACCAAGAATGAGGTAGGAGAATAACATTATCAATGATTTGAGAGAAGTAGATTATACAGGGGATGATTGGAAAACATTAGCTCAGGATAGGGATGTATGGAGAGCGTGTGTCTGCATGGCCATGAATCTATGGGTTCGATAGAGCCAGTGAGTTAGTTAGGGATCCGCATAGTGCAGGAATTGAAAGAACAAAATACAGAAAGTGATGTATGCAGGTGGAAGACAATTTCAGTATTTACTATGAGAATTCTCTAATTCACAACAGATTTTACTATTATTGAATCACAAGTTATAACTTGTTAAAATTATGAAGATTTAAATTGATCACCCTGTATAATAATAAAGTCATGATCACCCTCAGAGTATTATCACTCTACTCACTTTATAAAGTAATGTTAAAACTCTACTTAAATAAGAATCTGCCATTCGCATGTCGAGCAACTGTTCAGAAGCCTTTGGCGCTCTTGTGAATTTAAGTGTATCAGACAAAAATTTGCATTTAGATTGGAGGCCTAGGATAGCTCAGTGGCAGAGGATTAGCATATAAAGGTATTAAGTCCTAGGTTCAAACTCTGATCTAGGCATTTTTTTTTCAATGAATGAATGAGTCATTTCTTATCTTACTTCATAGTTTATGTTTTTTAAAACACGAGAACTGCAGGAACATCCCTCCCATTTTCAATCGATATTATGATTCTATATAATGAACCTCATAATGTTATTTAACTATGAAATATATTTTTTCTTTGTTAGTTGGTAAATTACATGCTATAAATGATTATAATTATAGACTATTTAACTCATGCCCCAAGTGGGAGTCATGTTTCAATGAATTTTGTTTTACAACCAATCTCACTCATGTTTCGATATTTATCAACTTAAGTTTAACATATTGAAGATGAGCTCCTTCTTTTTAATAATCTGAATAGGCCAGAGCATTAGCTACTGACTCTCTAAGAAATATGTTGAATATCCATCCATCCATAGTAATTCTGCCCAAAGGCAGGTCCTTCACTGCAATCGTAGCATTTTCATGCTATGCTTGCAGGTTTACTAGGGAATTTTAGGTTTAGTAGCTACCCGCTGCTTTCCACACCAGTGAAGGATGATGATGATGGCCATATGATTTCGGGGACCGTTTGGGCCTTAAAGTTTTCCTGACATTTGTCTTACAGGTGAGGAAAAACCCCGATAAAAATCTCACCCAGAAAAACTGCCCCGACCGAGGATCAAACCCGGGCCCGCTGCGTGACAAGGCAGCATGCTACCTCGAGACCACAGCGGTGGATTATGTTGAATATAGCAATTTATATATTAAGATGTAAGAATCCTACAATGCAAGTAGCTCTCTGATTGTATATATAGCACATGAATGTAAGCGAGTACCACTTGCAAGATATCCATTCATAGTAATTCTGCCCAAAGGCAGGTCCTTCACTGCAATCATAGCATTTTCATGCTATGCTTGCAGCTTTACTAGGGAATTGTAGGTGTGGTAGCTTCCCATTGCTTTCTAACCGGTGAAGGATGATGATGATGATGATGATAATGATAAGGATGATGGCCATATGATTTCAGGGACCGTTTGGGCCTTAAAGTTTTCCTGACATTTGTCTTACAGGTGAGGAAAAACACCAATAAAAACCTCACCCAGAAAAATTGCCCCAACCGGGGATCGAACCTGGGCCCGCTGCATGACAAGGCAGCATGCTACCTTGAGACCACAGCAGTGGACTTGCAAGATATAATAGAAAAAAAATTGTAGCAATTGATTACACCACAATAAAAAGAAACCTCTGTTTGCACTTTCTTAAACTATTACTTCCCATGTATTAACATTCCAGAAAAATACAATTGATATATTTACATCAGAGGACATCAGAAATTAATTAATAACCTATAATGTTGGTTATAATATACAGTTTGATATGTTTCATTTTTTCTCCACTAGGGTGCATTCTTACTATATTTATATAGCAATAAATAATATGATCAGGTTACAGTGGATGGACAAATGAAACATAAAAAGCATTTCTCATTTGTTTTCAAACATTGCCGTTTATATTAGATATATGAATATTTTAAAATAACTATATTTATATTATGATTGTGAGGATACAGCTTAATTTTATTTGTTAAATAGTCCTGACAAATACTATTTTTTATTTCCAAATTCTCTAGACAAATTTGGAAATCACTCGTAGCATTACTTATGAATATTATAAAAATATCAAGAGATTGAATTGGTAATATACATTTTCACCTCATGTTTTGCTTTCTTACATAGACATGTTCCACAAGATATCTCCACGTTTTTCAGCCAGATATTGATTGTTGACTTGACCATTGGAAGTCTAGTATATTCTCTCCCACTGGTGCTGTAACAACTGGAACACCAACACATCTCACAGTATGGGGGAAAAATCTCCATCCAGAAAAGTAGAGGCAAAATAATGCATTTTGAAGTTCCTTGGGAAAAGGATTTTGTTATGAGATTTGTCCACCCAATATCAGAGGAAGAGAATTTACAAAACTTCCAACAGTTAACTCTGGTTGAAAATGGAGGAGATGTCTTCCAAATATATTCCAGGTGAGAAAGCAAAATATGAGGTGAGGTGTATATTATTGATTTAATCTCTTGATAAATTACATCAAAGAGTTACTTCCTATAAATTTTGAGAATAAAATTTTTAAAAAATGTATTAGAATTGTAATTCAATGATTCGATGATCATTAAAACAGATGTGAGCATAATTAATTAAAGTAGAATTTTTTATCATTCACCTCATATTGTTCTTCTTATTTGACTATAAACTATGTTCCGAAACTAGTTTATAGCAAATAAGAAGAACGATATGAGGTGAGTGATAAAAAATTCTACCTTAATGAATATACCTCATAGTGAGAATTCCTAAAATAAGTAGTGAGCATAATTGTTCATCTGATACAAATGGGTTAACAGCTGTTTGTTATTTCATGTTCAAGTTATGCCTGGTGATGATGCTGATTCTGGTGGTGAACTTAATGGATGTATATGCTCTCTGTCATGTTATGTGGATGTGGCTGTTGACTTTTCATCAGCAATCAAAAAGATTGTGGCTTGCATTCCAGTTCTTCATCACTCTGCTCATTATTGTCAACTACGCAGTCCTCATAGATCTGCCACCTCTTATCTGCTTTGGTAAGTAGATGCTAGTACATACTTACCCTGATATAAGCTACACCATTAAAATCTGAAGGTAAAAAAAAAAAGTAAGTCATGCACAAAGCAAAGAACTCCAGCTTCAAGTTCCAGATATTTGCCATATTTTGGTCCCCTGAACAATTTTCTTGTTGAAACTGTTTTTTTTTTCCCCAGCCCAATGTGGAGTTACTGAATCACTACCTTCACAGGACAGTCAGTTGGTATTGTCATTAAATTTATATTACTAGAACATCAGCTTGTTATTAATGTAAAATATTTTCATTCCTCCACCTCCAAGTTGTGTTTCCCGGGTCATACTAATGGATTATAACAATGGTGAGCTTCCCAAGGCAACACAGATTTCAAACAGCATTTATCAGTGCTCTCCTGGAATGCTGGAGGCATTTCAGCAAACAAGAAAATTCAACTTGTCAACACAGCTTACCATCATGACATGATAGTTATAACAGAAATGAACTTCACCATTAAATGAAAAATATTACTATATACTTGGGCTCATCCTGTATGAAACCAGACATGGGGCCAATATTTTAATTGAAATCCGGCAAGAACCCACTGTAAAATTTAAGCAAGAGAAAAATTATATAATTGACAGAGAAGAAAGTAGCAAGTCAGAAGACAAAACTAGTCTGGTTAATCCATGTTTGAAATGCCACAGAACACAAAGTGCTGATAATTTGATTTAGGGGAAAAAAATAATAATTTAATTAATTAATTTCAATTTAGTAGGCCTCTCAATGAAGGAGGAATGTGTCAGAGATATTATTTTTTAATTATGCTTTAATGCAGAGAGTAGTCAAGGAATCAAACAGTGTGCCACTCAATTATAAATTCAAACCATCTAAAATCATGGCCCATGGTTCATCAATGGAAAGATAGATACTCATGAGTATGTTTTTAATTTCTCATTGCAAATGTTGATGAGTGTTATAAATAAATAGACTAAGAAATATATATTTTGGTTAGTTATTTCATATTAAAACAGCTGTTAAAATACAAATTATTTTAGACATATTTAATTGGAATGATAGAATTTAGATATATTTAGAAGATGTATTAATGAAATGGAATAAGGCATGTAGGGGAATGGGAATCAACATTAATGGTCATTTACTGCACAATTTATCATTCGCTGATGACCAAATTATAATAGGACAAGATAAAGAAGATATAGAATATATGATCAGAAAGTTGGTCAATGCATTTGAGGTAGGTGGACTGAAGATAAATTATACTAAAACAGAATATATGGTAATCGGAGGAAATTCAGAAGACCTAAAAATAAGTAATATGATAATTAAACATGTTGAAGAATTTAAATATCTTGGATCTATAACAGATAAATCTGGTACTTGTGAAAAAGATATTAACAGAGTAAATTGTGCAAGGAAGGCGATTAGATCCCTGAATGGTCTTTTATGGAATAGAAATTTGACCAGAAAAACAAAAAAAGGGATTATACAGACAATAATAGAAAGTATACTTACATATAGATCAGAAAGCTGGACAATAAATGAAAGGATGCAGAAAAGAATCTTGGCGACAGAAATGGATGGATTACGGAGAAGTATGAGAATATCCAGGCTACAACATATTTGAAATACATATATCAGACAAGAAATGGATGCACAAGAAACTGTTATCGATAGGATAACAAAGAGAGCTGTACAATGGTATGGACATGTACAACGGATGCCGGAAGACCAGTGGCCTAAACAGGTGTTGGATTGGATGGTACCAGGCAGAAGGAGAAGGGGAAGAAGTAGAAGAGCATGGTATGAGGGAATATATGATGCCATGATGAAGAGGGGTATGGAAGATGGACAATGGGAAGATAGGAATCTCTGGAAATCAGGAATCAAAGGCAAACTGCTGTAAAGTGGAAAGCCTGTATTAAGTATTAAGTAAGTAAGAATTTAGAATTATAGCAAAGGTACAATTTAGGGCAAATTAGAGACTCTGGTTGAGAGGCTAACTGCATTTAGACTGTAGGAATGTCAGTACTATTAGTTGAGTATATAAGGATCCAAAAACGGATGAGTCTTGTCTTGTTGTTCGAGAAGTCTACGTGGGTGAGTCAAGCTACTATTTTACTTAATCTATTTCATTGGTTTTAGAAATTTATCAAAGTACCTTGTTAGAATAATGCTAACATTTAGAGAACAAACAATAAGGTTTTCAATTTAAGTAACATTGTTACACCCTTGGTAGCTATTTTAGGGCATAAAGGACCTTTGGAACATGGATTACTTGTGACGGTAAGATAGCGTGTGATTTATCTAGGGATTAGGTTAGCCGAGCAGTATGGCTGATGACTTTATAGTAGAGGGTATTCGAGACAAATAAATAACTAATTAAATAACCATCTATATTTAAAAATTATAAGAACAATTAATTACAAATAAATAAATTAACCTAACTTAGTCTAATCCATAATCATGGGGGGGGGAAAGAGAGAGAGAGTTTAGACTGCGATATTAATCAACCCATATTTCGTGACTAATAGCTATTACTTCATACTACTTAAATTTATTTCTACTTCTATCCATCTTGATTTTATTATAAAGGCCCCCAAATTCCTATTAAGAATAACATGTGTGGAATTCACCAGAGCCGTTACTGCTTTAACCACTCCATTTTCAACACTGCCGTCCATGTCTCTCTAACTTTTATTACTACTCTCTGAAGACCTAACTGTAATCTCTCTCTCTTTCACCAAGCATAGTAAGTTCATAGGCCCTAGCGGTACATTTGTCCTGTCTGTCTTCTGGGATGTGAAAAACCTGACTTTCTCAGCCTTAGGCTACGTGTCCGAACCTTCTCTTTCTAACTGTAAGTTGTTTTGCTAGAGATGTGAATTTTGACCTTTATTGCCAAAGGCAAATCTGATTATCTAGTAATGTTTTTCCCAGTTTCTAATATAGTTTGACATTCTTTTACATCCTGTTACTGTATGAATAATGATTCCAACTAGACCAAATTTCCTATGAAAACTATAATATTAATACTATTAAAATATCTAGTCCTGTTTATAACAAACTGCCCCTTCCTCAATCCTGACAAAGGGATTTTTACAGAAAAAGCCCTTTTCAGGCCGTTATCATAAACCAAGTATGTTGTTCCCCATGAAAAGTAGTTCCGAGTGAATGAAGAAGTAAGGAAAGAATCCCTGGAGTAGGATGTGGGTAAATGGTTCAAAGTGAAAGGAGGGAAAAACGAATCCCAATAAATGATGAATGTATGTGATAGGAAATCAAGGAAACCCCAGCAGTAAGGAGTAGAGAAAAAAAAAAAAAAGAAGTTTAAATACATGTAGATCAAGAAACAATCAGGGAATAAAGTATACAAAATGTAAAATAAATGTATAAAAGTTCAACAAATCAGCTATGAGAATTTGCCATTCAAACTAACAGTTAGGTGAGGTAAGAGTGTAAAGTACACTGTATCAGAAGTTAGGGCAGCAGAAGGGAGAATGAGGACAAGGACTCAGGCTACGTAACATACTGTGACCTTCTAAAATCGAATCAGTAAGGATTAAGAAGTTAAACTAAGTGGATTGATATATTAGTAGTAAGATCAGATGGTCAGGAAAAAATTAGACCAATGAATATTGAAAACATGAATCCTGTCCAGACACAAGTAGCTTAAAAATCATATCTCAATTCAAGAATGCTGTGGAGGGCCGAAATGTCCTCCTGGGGGACGAGAGCAGCCTCTGCATGGGTAAGAACCATATATTTTATTATCACTCTAAAAAAAGTTCAGTTTTTTAAAATGGTCATTTTCTTGAAGAAAAATAACATAGAATATTTGGAAGACCAAAGGGTCAAATAACTTAGAATAATAATCTAAAGTTGAACTTTTTAAATGGGTTTCTACCTCTGAATAATAACAAAGATAATTATTTCGACTCAATTCAACATGGTGATTTCTGTTATTTTTTTATGATAATTTAAATATGTCTCTTTATGTTTGTTTTATTTAATAAATTATGGTAATATTTGTTTTAAAGTGTTTAAATGTGGAATTCATCCTCCAAAACCTAGGCTAACCACTCGGGCCAAAGATATCTTAAAACATAAAGATTATTTTTACGCTACGCTACGGCTGGGCTTAAATGCCACTGTAGCAAACATCGAATCATGGGAATTATTAGAGTAATATTAGAATATAAATTGGGAACAAATTCATACACAATCTCTCTACCTCTTAAAACCCAAGAAGGTCAAAATGTAGGACTTTTAAATGTATATAAAATTAGTTAGTTAGGATTAGATTTACTTAAAAATGTGTAATAATTTATGTTAGATAATAAAATAGTTAAGCTAAGAATTGGTTTATTTATCCATGAAGACCACGACTACCCTTGTTAAATAAGATTCCACATAATGTACCGCTCGGCTAGAAGCAGGTGAGAAAACAACGGATGCGCTATCATGTCATTCCAAAAATATCTGTTTCAAATTTCTTTTAGCCCTTTTGCAAGCCTACAAATTATAATAACGAGTATTATCAAAACCCATCAGTAAAAACATAATATAGGAAAATTCATCTTCTTGACATTTCCATATTTTACCACTCTGTGTCACTGTACAGGTTTATTCATTGAAAATTACATTCTTCTGAATTTTGATGGAAATAAGGAATTATTCAAAACAGATCCCATTATAAAACTAGACACACACAACAACAAAAAAATAGATTCCCCACATTAAGGCCAGACCCTTTAAAACATCAATTCCTGATTGGCTAACTGCTAGACACTTCATTGAGAGTATTTCTCCACTGAAAAGAGAATGAGGCTGTGTTTTGATGATTGTTTCAAGATATATCATACTATAACAATATTTTAGGTGAATATTTGAAATATTTCTGTATACCCAGTGATGAGGAGTTCTCAATCTGACATCTGTTAAAAATTTGTTATGATGTGTTGAATGGTTTATAGATAAAGTATTTTTGAAAACCCCTGTTAAAAATAAAAGCATCTACCAGCCACTTTAAATACCACTACAGTATTATATCAGTGAAGTTTAAATACCCTACCTGAAGGGTATTACGTCTTTAATAAACATTTTTTCTTTGTAATTTGTAGAATACAAAACATCAAATTAATTATAATGACTGGCATATCAAAGAAAATTCTAAGTGGCATAAGTTTCATGATTTAAATTTATTGGAGAGAATAGAGACTGTGGAAAAATTAGGGGAAGCTGGTATTTTGCATGAATCTTCCTTTTGTGGTTCTAAACAAAATCCCTAAGTCCCCGTCGATGAATGTGCAGCTAATAAAGTTATGTGGAGTCAAAGGTCACAAGAAACAGTTTTTCACAAAAATCTCATTATTGGTTACTTTTATTGAAAAAATAGTGATTATCAAAATTGTAGCTTAGGAAATTACCTGCAGAAACATAGTATTACCTTTTTTTTCATATTTATTAAAATATAATTCAGTTACAGCTGTTTTACAAATTATTAACTTGTCTGAAGAAAGTACAGTGTACCGAACAGCTGTAACTGAATTATATCTTAATAAATATGAAAATCAAATAAAACTGTAAGTTTTATATTTATTTAATTAATAAATATTGATTTTCATCACGTAAACACCAACTCAATTGATTATTATTTTTTGTATATTAGATAATGAAATTATAATGAATTATTTTTGTTTACTTATTCATAATTATGGTTCTTCTTCAGATGCCATTCTAATCTCTATCTCCATCTGTTCATTATCTTCTTCTTTTTCTGTTTCCTGGATTTCCAATGTTTCAGTCAAAAAACATGTATGTTCAGTAGGCTTGTCATTATTAACGTTAATAAACGTGTTGGGTGATACATTTAAACAATTCTGTCTGTGACAACTTTTCTGGAACCGCTGTTTAAACTGGTGTTTAATAGAATATCAGGAGCGAGTGGAACGGAGAGTTTTAACTGGCTCCAAAATTTTATTCTGTAATGTCCATTTCTAGTCTGGGGGTTAAGCTCTTTGCCATCCAAACTTGCACTTGGTAGTAGACATGATATAAATATTGGCATTATCAATTAATTCCTTATTTTTTTTCAAATAATTTAAAGACATTAATTTTACTCCTGTGAAAAATAGATGATGAAGTATCGCAGCCAGTCATTGCATGTAAAAATAAAATGTGATTTTTTACACTTTAGGATATAAGCATAAGCTTTGTGAAGAATACATTGTTGTTTGTATTTTTGCTTTTCCAAGTTTAAAAAAAAATATTTTATCGGTTAGAGTTTGAATATTTTAAGACATATTCAACATTTATTTACAAATGTATGACACATACATACCATCGAGGAGTACATGCTGCATGTTACAACTTTTTAAATTGGATTTTTTCGAAATCCAGTAGTCTTACGAAAAAAGAAAGTAATAACTTGTTTTTGTAGGTAATCTTCTAAGCTACAAATTTGATAACCATTATTTTTTTTAATAAAAGTGACCATTAACAATTTTTTTGCAAAAAAAGAAGAATTTTTGTGACCTTTGACCTCGAGTAACATTTTTAGTGGCTCACATATCGTTGGAGTCTTTTGGTATTTTGTTTAGAAGCACAAAAAGGTTTGTGCAAGAATTCAACTTTCTGAGATTTTTTCCAAATTTCGGTCTTTCTTTCTTTATTCCCTGTATTAAAAGTGATATTATGATTAGTATTTAAATAAAGTGGCACTTTGAGGTTTATTTTAATTAATAATTGAGTTAGAATTTTACAAAGAAAAACTTGGAGTACCGGTACCAAGTTTAAATGAAGAGAGAGAAAGATACCAACAAGAATAGAAAAATCATCTGAGAAGAATGGAAAGAAATAGATTCCAAAATTGGCATACTCCAATTGGACATAGGGACCAAGGAAGACCAAAACATCGGTGGAGCAATGAAGACCATCTTCATGGCCTAAAATTATTTGTTCGTGATGATGAATTTTATATCTCACCTCATAATTGTAGATGTTTCAATACTTCTGCTTATTTTCTTCAGTTCGATCTAACAGTTAGATGGAACCCAAAATAATATATATAAGTATTGAAATCTGTAATTATGAGGTGAGATGTTAAATTCTAACTCAGTTATTAATTAATATTATGATGCCTTATATTTCTTAGTACTAGGTTTCTCACCATACTTGGCATTAAATACAGTGAAAACTCAATTTATTCCCGGTTTTATCATTTTCCCAGATTCATCATTCAATCTCTATAGTCTTTGTACTAATAACATTTAAATACTGAGGAAAAAACCCCACATTTATCATTCTTTGATAGATTGTTTTCCTACATTTATTGGTTAGAATTTTCAATCCAGAACAATTCAGTCCAGATGAATCGATTTTAAGTGCAAAGTTAAATAATTTTATAAGTTACTCATAGATGTACTATGAATGATGTTTTCAAAACATGCTCTAGCAAGTTGCGATATGGAATTTTTATGGTTCGTGAATTTTTCTTCAATCTGCCTTACAGCATATACGTAACAAGACAATGGAATCCGGGGATCCATTTTTAAAAACGATTGTTGTCAATCCTACCACCTACACTTTCACTGAATTATCCATTCCTCAGTTTAATCAATTTTTGCAATGTTACAAGTTTGATTCTTGATTCTTTATAATTCTTTATTTTGAAAGACATGACTGCTAAAAAAGTTTGTACTTTAGAAGAAAGAGTTCACATCATAGAAGAAGTGGAGAATAATCCAACAGGGAAAAGGGTTGATATAGCTAAGTGTATAGGCTTTAATTTGATAATTGGAAAGAAAGAGGAAATCAGACGGCAGGTTTATAAGTATGGTACATCAGCCAAAAAGAGAAAGATGAGGAAAATTAACAATTTCATTAAATAATTTAATATACTGTAAATGAAGATAATTATAATAAATTACAGTGTTTCTTAAATATATGGATACAAATTTGAAAATTTATATTATTTTTATAGGCATTCACATTGATTGTTTTCTCGCATCCATAGTATATTTTCAGGTCCCCTGACTCGAACATTTTATTGTGCTTAATTATATTTGAGTTGTATTTTTGACTCGCCTCATATTTCTTGATTTTTAAGCCGACTAGTTTCGTCACTAATTGTGCGACATTCTCGATGCTTTACAACTATTGCCTTGTGGATGTCCTTCCTGCAAGTTGATTTCTGCTTCATCTGTCAGTTGACCAAATAACTTTCAAATCAATTTATTTTTTCTACCTTTCAACGGGAATTTCAAAATTCATGGTTTTCTTTTTATTCTTGCAGATGAAAATTTTCTCCCAAATTGTGAGTTCCTTAGATTTTTCTAAATGTTTTAGTAATTTTGCCTTAGTTTCTATTCTGTGTTTTTCTGACCATGCATATGTAGCTATTGCAGATTTTTCTATTTCTACATTTTTAACATTTCTAAGGTGTTCTTTCAATCTTGTATTTAAATTCCTTTTTGTTTTTCCCATGTATATTCTTTTCACAATCTTTATAAACAGTGATTTGTTCCCATCTTCAATATTTTCATTTTTGTTGGTTTTGATTAATTTATTCAAACTAATCATTTTTCAGTGCTAATTTAGTGTTAAATTTGTTGAAAATTTTTTAAACTTCTTAAATACTTTAGGATGGTAAGTAAATTTCTTGAAATTTTCACCAATTTCTTTATCTGTCTGAAGAGTACTTTCACTTTTTTTTTTAATTTATCTATTTTATTATAAATAATCTTTTCTTGAGAACCATTATCTTTTGCTATTTTTAATGTGTTTTTTCTCGTTCTTAAAATTTTCTCTGCTCATGAAAACGTTCACAAGTCTGTATGTTAAATTATTAAATTCTGCATGTTTATGTGCAATATAGTTAACCCTTTGCCCTGCCTAGCGTAGTAGAGCATACTGAATATGCTTTGTTGCTGCCCTACTTAACGTACTAAAATGTATCAGTTTGTAATAGAACTATAATTCAACAACTCTTGCCTAAACCAGGAAGTGAAGAAGCTATAATTCAACTTGTATTTATTTTCTTGGAAAACTGTACTATTTTTGTAATTTTTTGGTGCCTGTGGAATGCAGTAGATTTGACAACAAGGCTTGCTTTGTAAATTTTCGTAATATTCTAATGATACTTGTTTTGTGTTATGAACCCTTTTCTGAAAAGCCTCTATCAGTACATCTGTAAACATGTTTAGTGAAAAGAAAAGTTCATGTGTTAGAAAAACTATTTCTAGTTTGAATCGACTGTATACTGAAGACTTTGTGACCACGATTGACAAAGTTATTGATAAAAATTAAAGTGATAGTTCTGACGCTATGTAGATGGGTAGTTTAGCGCAAGATAGAGATTATAAAGCGAGCGAGTGATGCTGAACAAGATTTCGAAGTGTCAACTGTCGTGCACACAGGTGACCAAGGAAACAATAATATTACTATCTTGAAAGTAATTGGCCCTCAGAACATAAATTTTAAATAATTGGAATGTTTTTTATGGTCTATTGGTGGTATCGTTATTTGTAGGTTGTAACTATTAAAATGGATTTTCTCACTGTTAATAGATATTCAATACACTGATTTCAGAAGAAACAAATATACCACGAAAAAAATAAATTGCGTCCAAAGAGGGTGGAAACATATCCAAATGAAATTAAAGCTTATGTATGAATGATGATCTTGAAGAAGATTTCTGGGCTGTAGTCCGTGGTCTCGAAGCTTGAAGTTCCCCGACTGCGTCCTGCATCCTCAAGGGTTGTCTTGAGACTGGCAATTTGTCCACTGTCTGTCCTATTTATATCGTTTGTATCGTTTGCCGCAATGTGTTCATAGGTTGTATCTGCCTTCTGATTGGTCAGTGGTAGGGACTTCCATTGCTCCAATGAGGTTGCTGTTTGATGATCTGGTAGACTGTTCTTGTGGAGGTTTGCATTCTGCGTTTTATAGAACCGTTATCCATATTTTGTTGACTTTTAATGATTCTTCTTTTCTATTGAAACTGTTTTTATGTTTGAATAGTTCGATGGCTTCTCGTTGTAGACGGGTAAAATAGTGTGTGCAGTTAGATAATATGTCTGTATTCTGGTATTGTACTATGTGTTCTGCTACATCGGAGAACTTCAAGCCTCGAGACCATGGCCTACAGCCCGGAAATCTTCTTCAAGATCATCATAGCAACTCCTACTTATGTAGGAAATTTCACATATATAGATCGATTTTTACTGTTAGAAACATAGTATAATGTATGACATCCATTAGTATATTAATTACTGTGGTGTCTCAACCTGTCAGTGCTAAAATATCCATGGACACTATAAAGAGGATTCAAAGTCATTACCAATTTAATTGTTTATTTTGTTTTAATTTGGAATAGGAAGTTCCTTTATATCATCTGGAAGACTATTGAATAAATTAACGGATACCATCTCATAACTGTTATAACCTAGATTATCATTGGTCATAAAGTAGCGTAAAAAGGATTCAATATTTTTTATTGACCTTGGCCCGAGCGACTGGCCTTCGGTCGAGGCGGAAAAGCGTGCTATAATCGCAATTAGCGGGAGCATCACATTGTACATAGAAACATTTAAAACCATAAAACAAAACACATTTATTATAAAAGTCAACATTACATAAAACATAATCAAGAAAACGTATATAAACATCTTGAGCAAGGAAGCTAAAGTCACCATATTGAATCGCACCGACATTGATTTAAAACTTTAATATGAGTATGAATGTATGAGAGAGTTCAATTAAGTCAACTGTAGATTATTAATTTTAACTTTTACATTTTAATTCGACCCTTAGGTCTTCTCTTCTTATTTGCCAATACATGTTATTCACAGTAAACCAAATTAATCTAAAGTTTTTAATGGTTCATAGAACCGTTTAGTTTTGAAGTTAAAATGATCCACCAAGATATTAAAAGCCTATACTCACACATGTAGAGGATTCACCGGTCCCAAGGGAAACTGATGAAGTGAACACTTCAGTCCCTGCCTCCAGACTCAATTTCGTTTAAAAAATCGCGAGTATTTATTTCATTGTTTTCCCCTTCTAAAATTCTAATTCGCGGGGAAATCTCGGGTGGAAAGTTCACCTAACTTTCCATTTCATAAATGTGGGATTTCTTATTGTCGTTTTCAAAAACTTTTACCTATGTTCCACTTTCACTTATGCAGCTGAATTTCCCAACTTTATCTAATGTGGACATCTCTGGTCTTTCTGTCAAAAACATGTTGATATGACATTATATCCTGGTGTGTTGTGACATGGTTTTGGTCCAGGATGCTTTATTATAAAATATTATAAATTTTTACTCTTTTTTTATTTTTTAAAAAGCCTTTGGAGAACTTTGAGTATGACTGATTAGTTTTTAAAGATGATTATTATTTCCTATCTTCCGGTATAATAAATTAGTATATTTAATTTATAGTTTTCTTTATGATTATTAAAATATAGTTTTTATTATCATGTTCTTTTTAAGTATGACCTATATCGTTACAAGCACCGAAAAGTTATTACAGTTTGAATAAATTACTCAAAACCAACAAAAAATGAATAGATTGAAGACGGTAACAAATCAGGAATTTATCAAATTGGTTGTAAAGATTGTGAAAAAATATATATAGGAAAAACAAAAAGGAATTTAAATACAAGATTGAAATAACACCTTAGAAATGTTAAATTTGGAGAAATAGAAAAATTTGCAATAACTAGGCTTGCATGGTCAGAAAAACACAGAATTTAAACTAAGGAAAAATTACTAAAACAGTTAGAAAAATCTAAGGAACTCGCAATTTGGAAAAACATTTTCATCTGTAAGAATAAAAAGAAAACCATGAATTTCAAAATTCCCGGTGAAAGAGAAAAAAAATTTGATTTGGAATTTCATCAGTCGGCCAACAGATTGAGCAGAAATCAACTTGCAGGAAGGACAACCGCTAGGCAACAGTTATAAAGCATTGAGAATGTTGCACAGTTAGCGACGAAACTAGTCTGCTTAAAAATCAAGAAATATGAGGCGAGTCAAAAATACAACTCAATTTTTTTTGTTCAATGCCACCTGTTTGTCATTCGACATTCAGGTATTCTCTTGACATAACCCACTTCTGAGGTTGGGGCGCCTGGAAGGCGGGGTTACGCTGCCCCAATGATATGATGGGTGATGACGATGGGTAATGATGCACCAGGAGAGGCCTTAAACCTAAACTTAATCTAATGTGGTGAATATGGTATTGATAATAATGATGGCCAGATGATGTTCGGAGACCGTTTGGGCCTTAAAGTATCCTGAAAAATTGTCTGACAGGTGAGGAAAAGCCCCGAAAGAACCTCACCCAGGAAACTTATCCCGAGCAGGGATTGAACCCGGGGTTGCTGCGTGACAAGGCAGCACGCTACCTCGAGACCACAGCGGTGGACTTACAACTCAAATATAATCAAAATAAACCTCATAGTGTTAGTTCCTACATATATTTAGTAAAGTTTAATTGAGTGTTCACTGTGTAATAAACATCTCTCTCATGTTAGTTACCTGAAGTGTATTTGTTAGCAATATTACATACTATCATCTTCAGAATCACAAAACATATATTAATATTTAATTTTCCTTGCATGGTCAATTCACTTAGTCCAGAACTCAGAATTTATTAGTTTTATACATTCTCAATAACACTTTGTAATGGAGTTACGTTATTAATTATTTTTTTAACTTTTGATTTTAAGCTTGCCCACACCTCAAATTCTTTCAATAATATGAATGTATGTAGGCCTATATTGTTGCATCCTTACCTTTTTTTTTAGATTGTTCATTCAATCAAAAATCCAATTGACTTGTAGCAGCAGATAAAATTTACATTTGTAATGAAATTAAAGGCTTGTTGGTAGTTGATAAAAATATTGTGACAATAATAATATTCTGTGTACATGTGAATTCGGCTCTAATATGTTAAAACATGTTATTAATAGAATTTTCCAGGTTAGGTAACTCACCCCCTGGCATTTAATTAGTCTCAAAGCATATGTAGCCTATAGTTATTGTAAAAAGTATTGATACACTTAAAAATAACACAGAAATAAAAAAAATATTATTTATTCACTATATACAAAAACAAAAATATACACCTTTAAATTGATTAACATGACAATTAACGAGTAAAAATATAATTTGTACATGAACAACAAAAAGTATTAATACAGTACTAAGAATGTGCACTTGAAGTCGAGTGGAGGTAGGTCTGGTAGTCTTGTTATTCACTCTAGCCTTGAGTACTTTGCCGTGTAGTTGTGTGTGTTCTGGCTGCAGATTAACACTGGAATGGGGCGCAAAGGTAGAAAGACTACGATAGAAGAATTGGTATTAATTATTCGTTTGCATAATCTGTGTAAATGACTAAATGAAATTAGTGAAATAATTGGAAGGCATAAGCATATAATTGATAGAATTGGCGAACGAAAATCTTTCAAAAATACCCACATATCAGGACGTCCTAGAAAACTGTATGTTAATGTTGAAAAAGCATTAATGAGAAAAGTAAAACAAAAACCTCAAAATAGTGCCCCTAAATTAGCAGCTAGCATCAAAGATTACTTTAATATTAGCATTTATGCTAGCAATGTATGTAATTGTCTATGGACTGGTGAGCTACATGGGAAAAGAGCCCGTAGAAAATGCTTTATAAGTAAAAAAAAAATAATAACTGAAAGAAAAAATTGAACTTCACTAAAATACACATAAACACCCACAAATAATTATCTAAAATATTATTTTTACTGACAAGTCTAAATTCAACATTTCTTGTTTAGATGGAAGAAGAAAACTCTGGAAAAATTAAAATACAGAGCTACAAAAGGAAAATCTCCGACCCACTGTGAAACATAGTGGTGATTCTTAATTAGTATGGGGATTCATGAGTACCTCTGGAGTCGAGGCCTTGCAGTTTATCGATGGTGTGATGGATCACAAACACTATATAAACATATTGAAGACCAATCTTCATACCTCTGCAAAGAAAATGGGGATTAGAAAAGATTTTGTATTTATGCAAGATAATGGTCCCAAGCTCACCACTTTCAATAGGTGTTTATGTACAGTATTTTGTATAACACACCAAAGTACATGGAAACGCCTCTACAGTCTCCGGACATAAACCCCATTGAGAATTTATGGGAACATCTGAAAAGGAGAATTCGTTCAAGGCAGGTTTCCAAGAAGCAAGACCTGAGAAACACTTTGGAAGAACAATGGAGAATTATAACTTCTTCAGTGACTTCAAATTTAGTGGAGTCGATGCCACACCGTCTTCAAGCCATCTTGGAATCAAAGGGACTCCCAACTAAGTATTGAACTCAAAACAGTCATGATATCCATCCATAGTAATTCTGCCCGAAGACAGGTCCTTCACTGCAATCGTAGCATTTTCATGCTATGCTTGCAGTTTTACTAGGGAATTGTAGGTATGGTAGCTTCCCGTTGCTTTCCACACCGGTGAAGGATGATAATGATAATGATAAGGGTGATGATGATGATGATGGCCATATGATTTCGGGAACCGTTTGGGCCTTAAAGTTTTCATGACATTTGTCTTACAGGTGAGGAAAAACCCCGATAAAAACCTCACCCAGAAAAACTGCCCCGACCGGGGATCGAACCCGGGCCCGCTGCGTGACAAGGCAGCACGCTACCACGAGACCACAGCGGTATGAGACTGTATTAATACTATTTGTTTGTTAATTTTTGTTGTTCGTGTATACAGTTTTTTTCTCGTTAATTGTTATGTTAAAACAGAGGAAACTGCATGTATAACTTTATAGAGTGTAAAGGTGTATAATTTTGTGTTTGTAAACAGTATATTATTTATGTCTCCCTGCAATATTGTTAAGTGTATCAATACTTTCTACACTAAAATGTTCAGATCATAGATTAAATAAAATATGTGAAACAAGAGTAATAGGCATTTCCTTTAATTTTTAAAATTACTTTTTTTCTCTAGTATATAGAAATTTTGAATGAGTGGCTGAATTCAAATACCTAGGAAAAATAATTGATTAATTACGAATAGGAGTGAGGTGCACAAAAAATTAAACATAGGCTCAAATCTCGAAATGCATGCTATTGCATTACAGGGACTCTTGTCATACCAACTTCTCTCAAACAAATATAACTGAAAATATGTAAAACTATTAAGGTATTCTCCCAGTTATATGTTTACGAAACATGGACTCTTACTTTAAGGTAGGAAAAAAGATTATGAATATTTGAGAATGAAGTTCTTAGGAAAATTTTTGGACCAAAGAGAAATGATCAGACAGGCAAATGGAGAAAAGTACATAACAGTGAGTTACATGATCTTTATAGGAAACCTGATATAATAAGAACAATTAAATTTGATAGACTGATGAGTAGGTCATGTGGCATAAATTGGATATGAAAGAGGGGCATGGAATCTTCCTTTAAGAAAACCAGAAGGAAATCGTCCAGATAGTAGACCAAGAATGAGGTGGGGGAATAACATTAACCATAATTTGAGGGAAGTAGATTATACAATAGATGATTGGAAAATATTTGCTCAGAATTGGGATGTATGGAGAGCTTATGTCCATGCGAACATTAACCTACAGTTCGATAGTACCAATGAGTTAGTTACTGAGTTTGGTTAGTATTTATATTATTTTTACCTTCCTCAGATTTAAAAAGTACTTCCATGCAAAATTTTCCCAAGTATAGGAGCTCAACCTCTCATGACAGAATTAGTTTCTAAGTAAGAAATACAGTTATGTAGATTACTGGTATGATATTAAAATTAACGTAAATATCAGTCGGTATATTTTTGTTTACAGAATATCCATGGATTGGAAAACCTGAGTATAGACTTCTAAAACAATATATGTATCTGCCTGGAAAATATCAATATCTGGGTGTCATAGCATTGATATGTAAGTTAACATGCTAAATTCCGTAAATTGTGTAATTTATATATGTTAAGGAAAAGGTAAAATCCAAATAATATAGCTTCGTTTCCTTACAAGGGAACTATTAACCATTGGATGGCGAAACCTAACTTGAAATTTTTACCTGAGAAATGTTGTGTTATACGAAGGCTGTGTCAAAAATATTATATGCTGCTTTTAACTGCAAGGCACAGAAATAGAACACCAGTTCTCTCATTTAAACTACAGAGAAGTAATAGGCTATAACTCCAGACTTGGCAGATTGGATAACACTTACAACCTCCCATCCACTCCTTGTCTCACTTCACTCCACTCTATTCAAGGAGGAAGTCCATTTGCTTTGCACAGTCAGTTTTGCAGTTAAAAGTGGCAGATATTTTTTTAGACATGTCCTTGGTTTACCACAACACTTCTCTGGAAGAAATGTCAAGAATTATTTATGATTTATTTTTTTAACTCCACCTTTGTCTTTAGTTTGGTTTACTTCTTGTTTGGCTGAAACTAACCGAACTCCCTTTGATTTTAGTATGCAATGGTTGACAGTTCCCTTGTTTGAATCAGTCGTTTGAGTACAAAAGTTGATTTTTATCAAATTATGTGGAAGTCAAATATTCACATCATAATATTATGTCATATTTTTACGATGTGATGAGGGCACACAATAGACAAGTCATAAGACATAAATGCTCTTGTGCATAACCTTCAATTCACATGCCTGTGTTTTTCAACTTCAATTATACAACTGTTGTTATTCTTATTGCTGTCGATTAACAGCATTTTCATTACATTTGAAGAGAAAAATATACTTAAATTTGTATTGTACTTTGACTCACCTCATATTTCTTGATTTTTATGCAGACTCAAGTTTTGTCACTGAATTTGTGACATTATCAATGCATCACCACGATCACAACTGCCGTCCTGCTGTTGTCTTCTTTTTAAATCGACTTCTGCATTCTCTGTTGGCTGGCCGATGAACTTCCAAATCAATCCCCTCTCATTTTCACTGGGTATTTCAAAATTCATAGTTTTCTTCTTATTCTTGCATATATAAATTGTCTCTCAAATTGTGACTTCCTTTGATTTTTCCAACTGTTTAAGTAATTTTGTCTTGGTTTCAATTCTGTGTTTTTCTGACCAAGCATGTGCGGCTATTGCAGATTTTTTATTTCTCCAATTTTAACATTTCTAAGGTGTTCCTTCAATCTTGTATTTAAATTCTTCTTTGTTTTTCCCATGTACATTTTTTCACAATCTTTACAATCAATTTAATAAATTCCTGATTAGTTACCATCTTCAATCTTTTCATTTTTTGTTGGTTTTGAGTAATTTATTCAAACTGTAATAATTTTTCGGTGTTAATTTAATGTTAAATGTGTTGAAAAAATTTTGAAACTTGTTATATACTAAGGGTTGGTCTTATGTAAATTTCTTGAATTTTTTACCAATTTCTTTATCTGTCGGAAGAGTACTTTCATTTATCACTTTTTGTTTCTTGGATTTATTTATTTTCTTGTGAATCATCTTTTCTTGAAATCCATTATCTTTTGCAATTTTTATAACATGTTTTTTCTCATTATTGAAATGTTCTTTACTCATATGAACATTCACAAGTCTGTGTGTTAAACTATTAAATACTGCTTGTTTATGTGTAATATGGTTAAATCCGGTTGCTTTAATATAATAATATAATTATCAATGTGAGTTTCTTTTTTTGTAGATTCCAAATTTTATTTTCCTTTTTTCTTCATTCCTGAACAATTTAAGGTCTAAAATGGTATTTCTGGGTTATTTTCCACTTCCATAGTAGATTTAATTGTTTTATTGTGAATATTTAAAAGATTAACTGCATCCTCTAATTGTTTTTGTTTTACTATTGCTGTGATATCGTCCACATATCTACTCAAAAGTTTAAAAATCAAAGGGTATTCTTTGGTTACGTACCTGATATTCAAAGTTCCCCATAAACATATTCGCTAAAAATGGTGATAATGGATTTCCCATTGCAAATCCAGACCTTTGTCTATATTATTTTCCTCTGAAAGTGAAGAACATTTGATCTAAGCATATTCTGGTTAATTTAATATACTCTGTAATGCTATCATCATCTATCTTGTTTTCTTTCAGCCATTTTTCCAAAATGTCCAAAGTTTTGTCAGTCGGGATGTTTGTGAACAATGATATGATGTCAAATCTTTCTGTTCTGTTCTGTTTCTACATTTTCTAATATTTCAATTAATTGGTAAGAATTTTTCACAGCTAAATTTTCAAATTTGTTCATTCCTTTGAATTTATTGCTTAACCATTTTGATATATTATATGTCGGTGAGTTGATATTGTTTTTAATTGGTCTCATTTTTTCTTTCCATTTTTATGGATTTTAGGAAGGCCATGAATGTTGGGGTTTCTGGGATTTGACATTTTCAATTTGAACTTCTCCTTTTATTTCTATAAATGAATTAACTGATGTTGTTAAATCATTAAAAAGTAACAAAGCTCCCGGAGAAGACCACATTAATCAAGAATTATTTAAATTTTCAGCTAAAAATTTTTTAGACAGATTTCTTATTCTCCTTAATATGATATGGGAAGGTCAAGAACCACCACAAAGCTGGAACAAATCCATTGTAATACCAATCTTCAAAAAAGGAAGTAGCCAAATCAAAGATAACTATCGTGGAATTAGCTTGTTGAACTCTAGATATAAAATTTATGCTAATATCCATCCATAGTAATTCTGTCCGAAGGCAGGTCCTACACTGCAATCATAGCATTTTCATGCTATGCTTGCAGCTTTACTAGGGAATTGCAGGTGTGGTAGCTTCCCGTTGCTTTCCACACCGGTGAAGAATGATGAAGATGATAATGATAAGGGTGATGATGATAATGATGGCCATATGATTTCGCGGACCGTTTGGGCCTTAAAGTTTTCCTGACATTTGTATGCTAATATAGTTAAGAATAAATTGAAAAAAAATTATGAATATATAATTGGGGAAGAGCAGAATGGATTCAGAAAGGGTAGATCTTGTACAGATGGATTCTTCACTCTAAAACTACTAAGTTATTAGAAAAGCACAAGGAATTCAATATAGAAACTCATATCGCCTTCGTTGACTTCATGATGGCTTTTGACAAAGTAGACAGAAATATATTACTACAAATTTTAACTGATGATAACGTTCCACAACAATATATTACTAATATCTTCAACATCTATAAAGGTAATGAAATCTCTGTTAAACAAGATGGCAAATTATCTTCTTGGGAAAAGATCAACACTGGAGTAAGACAGGGATGTGGACTTTCACTGGTGCTTTTCATTATATATATATATGAATAGATTAATAAACGAATGGAGGAAAACACAACGAGGATATATACCCATCAATAGGAACCTCAAACTCGATGCTATTCTTTTTGCAGACTATTTAGCTCTTCTGGCACTTTCCGAAAATGATTTGCAACGATCAATTTATAATTTACAAGAAATAAGTGACAAATTTAATATGAAAATATCAATTAACAAAACTAAAATTATGGCATTTTATGGGAACGACCCCATACAAAGTAAAATCTGTCTCCAGAATAAAATTTTAGAGAGATCTAATCAATTTAAATATCTTGGATATTATCTCTCTATCTGGGATGAAAAGGATATCCCTGAAAAAATTACTAGTTATAATAAAAGTTTGGGAATTATTAATCAAGTTATGAAACCATCCCTTGTACAAAAAAACACCAGATTACGTTTATATAACACTTTGGCTACAGCAGTGCTGACCTATGGTAGTGAAGCATGGACACTAAAAAGAAAACATGAAAGCAGAATAACGGATTGTGAAATGAGATTCATGCGCAGAACAGCGGGTTACACCAGATGGGATCGGAAAAGAACACCGATATCTTAAAAGAATTGAAGACTACGTCTATTTTGGAATATATTAAATAGTACCAACTAAATTGGAAACACCATCTAGAAAGAATGAGTTCAAATTGGATCCCCAAAGCTGTTTATTATATACCAAGAGGACGAAGATCAATGGGCCGTCCTATGAAACACTGGAGGGAAAATTTTCTATACGATCTTAACAGGCCTTGGCGTAATACTTGGAAGGAAGAAGACTTCCCCTTTTTATCTGACAATTTTTTAATTGATTCTAAATTGGATTCTACTTATTTAATTGTTTTTGAAAGGGGATTTGTTTTTACTTCCTAATATTCTTCTCCCTTTAATAAATTCTCCATTCTATCATGTAATCTTCTCTATCTAGAATGATTAAATTATTCCCTTTATCTGATTTTGAAAAAAACAGAATTTTTGTTGTTAATGCTTCTGACTTTCTTCATGTTTGTTTTGCATTGGTTTTCTATATTTGTGTTTTCAATTTTTTTCAATAACTTCCCCACATTCTTTCCTAATTATTGTTTGTTCTTCAAATTTCATATCTATAATAGCAATTTCAACATTCGCTATGTAATCTTCTATCACTTGATGCTCTGCACTGAACTTCAAAAAATAGTTGGAACACCATTCCAAATTGCCGAATATTATTGGGAAGCCCGCAGAGCGAATGATGTCAAATCAAGAACTTCAGAACATTTGAATACTACTAATGCTACTACCATAACTAATACAAGTTTTCAAACCATTGTCCAAAATAGATATTCCCTCTTTGTGAAATTTTTTGATGATAGGTTAATTGCATTCTTCTCTGTTCCTTCTCCCCCCTAAATTAGTGGTTTTATGTTTTGGGTTGTTCTTTTTCATGCTTTGGTCGTCATAAGCTTGATCCTTCCGGGAAATTCTCGTATACGACTTAAAAGCATAATAATAGTCCCTTCGATTGGTTGCTGGCCAAAGGAAGGCAAGACCAGTGATGGG
Organism: Diploptera punctata; assembly: GCA_030220185.1. Taxonomy (NCBI): domain Eukaryota; kingdom Metazoa; phylum Arthropoda; class Insecta; order Blattodea; family Blaberidae; genus Diploptera; species Diploptera punctata. Next base: position 100,762 of record JASPKZ010007650.1, read on the forward strand.
GCTGCCATCTTATAGCCTCTGGTCAGGTCAATTTATCTGGTCAATTTATCATTTACAAAAAATAGCTGCCGAATTTAATATGGAAATATCAATTAACAAAACTAAAATTATGGCATTTTAAGGGAAGGACCCCATACAAAGTAAAATCTGCCCCCAGAATAAAATTTTAGAGAGATGTAATCGATTTAAATATCTTGGATATTGTCTCTCTATCTGGGATGAAAAGGATATCCCTGAAAAAATTACTAGTTATAATACAAGTTTGGGAATTATTAATCAAGTTATGAAACCATCCCTTGTACAAAAAAACACCAGATTACGTTTATATAACACTTTGGCTAGAACAGTGTTGACCTATGGTAGCAAAGCATGGACACTAAAAAGACAACATGAAAGCAGAATGACGGCTTATGAAATGAGATTCATGCGCAGAACAGCGGGGTTACACCAGATGGGATCGGAAAAGGAACACCGATATCTTAAAAGAATTAAAGACTACGCCAATTTTGGAATATATTAAACAGTACCAACTAAATTGGAAACACCATCTTGAAAGAATGAGTTCAAATCGGATCCCCAAAGCTGTTTATAATTATATACCAAGAGGACGAAGATCAATGGGCCGTCCTATGAAACACTGGAGGGAAAATTTTCTATAGGATCGTAACAGGCCTTGGCCTAATACTTGGAAGGAAGAAGAAGAAGATTTTTTGGTTGTTACTGTTCTTCACTGTATTTAATTTCCTATCTACATAATTTAAGGAAAATATACGCTAAATTGGGATTTGAATCCAATGTCTCTCTGGTTCTCTACACCAGTGCTTTTCAAACTGAGCCTATTAGGCTCTGCAAATGTTTCTCTATAAAAATATTATTCCTGCACATGAGATCATTCATTCCACTAAAGCCATCTTAAACAAGAAGACTTTTAATTGAGAATAAACTCTACACTTATAGCCAATAAATCTTAAATGTGATGTTTAATATTAAATGTATTACTTCTCACCGAATGACAAATTAAATTTGAAGAGAAAAATGTACACCTAAAATTATTTACTATTTTTTTACTCCATGTTTATTTATAGACACTTAACATTTTATATCTGAAATCTTGAAATTTCATAAAGATATTATAATGACTGAGGAAAACAGGAAAAAACTACATCCAGGTAGGTTGGCACTACTATTTGAATCTAGAATCTTCTTTCATGTTTCTGACTGAGCTAATCTGCTTGACTTTTTTTTTCTTAATTTATTAGTCAGCATGTTTCATTACATTATATCTGTAATACTACATGCTATGCCTTAATTAGCTATATAAATACATTATTACAATACGTAACTTATAATTAACCCATTGGATAATTTTAACGAGTCTCCCTCGTGAGCAGGTAGAAAGTCCAAACAACTCAACCATTACCTACACTCGTTATTGTGTTTAAAACCCTCCACTATAAGAAGTTGGCTCTGTCTTTAGTGATTAAAATGTTTTGTTCCTCTTCTGTAAAATTTTTTGCAGGTTTATATAAAGCATATATGTTGGCCTAGTAAATTGTATAGTTTTTTATACATATAATTGATAGAATAATATATTTTTTAGGTATTTGGTATTTATTACGGTAAAATATATATGTAGTTTCAATGTTTTTTTTAATATCATGGCTGTAAATTTAACTTATTTTAGAAACACCCGCGATTAAGTGAGGGCCTATTTTGCACTATGCATCGTAATAAGTAAAGTTACAAAACCTAACATAAAATGGTTCTGGAGCAATAGAGCAATTTTAGAAATGCCCATTTACAGCAAAACTATGCCCTTCAAAAGTTTATTCCTAATTTCAATATTTCTTCAGTTCAAAGATAATGAATCCGTAATTAGAGATGATAAAATTTACAAAATTAGACGCATGGTAGAGTATTTGAATACAACATTTCTGTCCTTGTATGTTCCAAGTGAAGACATTTCACTTGATGAATCTCGTATGAAATTTCGAGGTAGACTGGCTTACGTTCAGTTCAAACTCTCTAGTCGGAATAAAAAGGCGCAATTTGGAATAAAATATTAGAAATTGTGCGAGACCTCTTCGGGATATGATTAAAATAAACACTGAACAAGATGCACAAGAAAATTCAGATGTTACTGCAAATGAGAGTGTAGTCTTAGAATTAGCAAATGCATTCGTAGACAATGGATACACATTACAGTTAAGCAACTTGTTTTCTCTTAATTTATTTATAGAGCTCAATAGATGAGAGACATATTAGGGACAGTAAAATCTAACAGAAGAAATATGCCTATTGATTTAGTGAACATCAAATTAAAAAAGAAAAAGGAGAGGTAACAACATGATCTAGTCGCAGACTTCCTGCATTGAAGTGGAAATATATGAAATACGTTGATTTATTATCATCCAAACAAGAAAATGCCAACATGACTGACACCAGTAACAACCGGGCGTCGCGTCGCCGGTGTCGATGCGATGCGTCACTCTGTCTGTACTTCCATGGTCGTCTTCAGTGAGGATGAAGATGTCTTGGAACTCGATCAGGTTGCGAACCTCCTTCGCCTGTACTGCGTTGAGATTGCTGGCTGCCCTTTGTAGCAACTCCCGTAGTGATGGATCTTCCTTCCAGCTTCTCTCACCTTCGTCCACGGTCATTATGGCGGTAACAGGCTCACAGGTACCCAGCATCGTCCCACTAGCTATCATCTAGTCTTGGGTTGTCACGTTCAGGATTCTAACAGGAACTATTTCACAGGCTGGTAACAAGGCTCTAGCCACAAACAGTCCATCTTGGGAATTTCATCCGGCGTCCAGCAGCATATCTTGTCAAGGACGTCCTTCCACCTGCGCCGTCACCAGCATCTCACAACCAGCTGGAACCACCTTCTTCTCCTTCAGGACTAATCTGCAGACGGCTGGTCTCTGGCCCACGTCGTTGAGCGGGATCTCATCACGGCCGAAACGGAGTACTCGTCGTCTGATGTCCACAGTAGCGTCGTACATCCTCAGGGCGTCTAAGCCTAAGATGACGTCCTAGGCAATATCGGCAACGAACGCCCACAGTCGCAGCTTGCACCTTCCCAGGACAAACTCCAGGAGAACCTCCTTCTCCACAGGCATGCTGTCCACCAACGCGGTACGCAGCTCAAACTTCCGTAGCGGCGTCCTCTCAGGCAACCCCTCTGCTACTTTGGGTCGCACGATGGTCAGCGACGCTCCCGTATCGACGAGTACCCGGCAGGGCCGTCCGTGGATCCATCCGTCGGCAATAAGTCCCTCATCGTCCATATTGTTCACGGCATTCAGAATGAATCGAGGGGATGATGATGTTGACGTCGCCGGTGGCTCCCTCCTCACTGGACCATATTTGGTCCGCGGGCCTTCGTCTGCAATCCCGCATTAGATGACCAATTGTCGAAAATTCCAGCAGGTCTGTCTTCCATGTCTGCGACGGACCGGTGGTGGTAAGCGTCGCCCTTCGGCGTCGATTGTAGTCAGTCGTCTCTATCGCCGCCAGGTCGAGGTAGCGTGTGGTCTCCTTTGCCGCCCCCGAGACACAGTGCCGCATTCAGGGCTCCGTTGATGGCCTGAAGTTCCGCCAGCAGCAGTTGTTGTTTAGTTTCACAGTCCCTCAGACCGCAGATGAATGCGGATGCCGCCTCTCCGTCGATGAACGACGCTGGGAGTCCGCTGAGGGCCTTGTGACCTAGTTGTTCAATGGCCATGGCGTATTCTTGTAGTGATTCCTTGACGCGCTGAACACGGGCTTTCAGCTGGGCGCGGTAGGTTGCGCTGAGGTGATGATAGCCATATCGATTGTCTAGGGTCTCCAATATGTCCTTGGCACGAAATTCTCCCGGAAGACTTCTCAGAACTTCCGCAGCAGATCCCTGTAAGGAGGCTATTAATTGGTTCATTCTTTCTTCCGTTGTCCAACCATTGTGTGCTGAGATGTTGTTAAATTGCCGTTTAAATATGTCCCATGATGTGGAACCGTCGAACTTGGGGCTCTTAATTCCATGTCGGCTTGGGGCGTCAGTCGGTTGTCGAACTTTGGCCCTCGTCGTAAAATCGGTTTGTAAATCTTCTATTGCACGTCGTACTTCAGATGTTAAAAGATTATTCTTTTCCTGTTGGTCAAATTTTTCTTCCCTATGTTCTTTAATGCTGCTCAAAATTGTATCAAGTTGAGTTAGTTTTAGTTCAAATTCTTCTTTAACATTGTTTAGTTTTGTTCAATCTCTCCTCCAATTTTGTATAAATTGTTCTCTTTTTATTCATCCTGTCTTCAATTTTAGAAATGTCGGTTTTCAGTTCGTTATTAAAATGCTCAATTTTGTCTTGTAATTTCTCATTCTATGCATTAATTTGAGTTAATAATTATCTTTTACTTTCTTCATTTCTTCATTTTGCTTTTGCATATTTGCGTACTGTTGTAATAGTTCTTCAAACATACATCTGTACATCTTCCATTTTGTTTTTTTATTTTTTTATTACTTACTGATGTAGTTCTCCGGGAGCCGAAGGGGCAATATGTGGTCTCAGGAGTGTGCACCTTGCTGGTGGGTGCATACTAATAAAACCTGACAAATGCCATTTATTTCTGCCCAGCCCAAATGCACCAAGTCCTCGGGCTCCTGGTTATACTAAGAAGTGCAGGGTCAAAAAAGCGAGTTCCCGGCGCTTAAAAGAGAAAACCCTAACAGAAAATCATCGACCCCCCAGGATTGCCGGAGGTTGGGCGTGTGGTTGACATCCATACCCCGTAAAAACAAATACGTTCAGAAACCCAACATACCTCGGAATGATGGTCTACAACCACGACGACTAAATCAAAGGAAAATGGACTTACGAATTGGCACTTGGAATGTTAGAACCCTTTATAAAACTGGGAACCTAAAATCTCTCCTACAGCAATTACACCAATATAATATACAAATAACAGCTATACAAGTGACGAAGTGGATGGGTAATGACATATGTATATGATACTAAAGCACACACTGTATTCCAGAGCGGGAAGCAAGCTGGAAAAAGAGAATTTGGAATGACATTTATTGTAACTAAATCGATGAGGAAAAATATATTAGCATTTACACATATTGATGAACGAATATGTGTTATCCGCTTAAAAACTAAATTCTTCAATTTATGAATCAGCAATACCCATGCGCCCACAGAGGAGAATATGACAGATCAATTTTATCATAACTTAGAAAGAACCTATGATAGTTTACCATCCAACGATATTAAAATCATATTAGGGAGTAACATGCCAAAGTAGGACAAGAGAGAATATATAAAAGAACAATAGGACTACATAGTTTACATATATCATCCAATGATAATAGACAAAGAATCATAGATTTTGCAGCCAGTAAGAATATGGTAATCAGCTCCACCTGTTTTCCTAAGAAAAATATACACAAAGAGACCTGGAGATACCTTGATGGATTAACAGCTAATCAGATTGACCACATATTAATAGACAAGAGGAATGCCTCAAGTATAATTAATGTTAGAACTCACCGTGGGGCAATAGGAAACTCTGACCGGTATCTAGTTAAAACAGTATATAGCGGTAAAATAAATAGATGGAAAAATGAACCAAAAATCAAGGAACAAAAAATAAATATTGATAAACTTAAAGAACCTGAACACCTAGAACCTATCAAGAAATGTTGGAAGAAAATCTCAAGGAAGGAATCTCCACAAATAATATTGATGATACTTGGGAAAACATGAAGTCAAAAATCACAGAAGTAGCAACCAAGACATTGGGATATAAAAATAAGAATAGACAGAAGGAATGGTTTGATGCGGAATGTGAGGAGGCACTAACAGCAAGGAATCGGGCTAAGTAGACCCACTAGAGCCAGAAGGATGGAGTATGAAGGTAAACGAAGAATCGCAGATAAGCTGTTCCAAAGAAAGAAAATACAAGTATTAAAAAAGAATTGTGTGAGGTAAGTGAAGAATTTGGTTAACATAACCTGCATGTAGCATTTAGAAGGGTCAAGTCGCTGAGAGAATGTTTTAAACCCACCACACGGCTAATTAAGGATAATCAAGATAACATCATTGGAGACCAAGAAGGGATTAAGTCTAGATGGAATATTTTCATATTCTGCTAAGTGGAACAATAAGTCCAATTCATGAAATGGAAGGACCTCAAGACCTAACCCTTGATGAAGATGACGGTTATGCAATAAATCCACCTACATAGAAGAAGTTATAAACTCCCTAAAAACTTAAAAAAATAATAAAGCTCCGGGAATAGATAAGATACGCGGAGAACTTTTAAAAAACGGAGGAGAAACACTGTTAAAAGAAATTCATCACTTGATAACACTCATCTGGCAAGAAGAACGGATACCCAACGACTGGAGGAATAGTATTATCTGTCCAATATACAAGAAGGGAGACAAGCTGGACTGTAGTAATTATAGAGGAATAAACCTACTGTGCACAGCATATAAAATACTCACAAATATCATATGATTAAGACCAGAGCCATACATAGAGTATTTATTGGGCGAATACCAGGGAGGATTTAGAAGAGGACGATCCACAATTGACCAATTATACACAGTCAAAATTATGTTTGAGAAATGTTGGGAGGTTAACATCGGCGTATTTCAAATATATATAGATTTTAACCTCCTAAGTCCTGAAAAATTGTTTAAACTTTTTTAACAAGAAAGGCATTTATATATTAAGAGGATCTCAAGAAACCATGAAAAAGTAAGAAAAAAATATTACTTCCTTATCTTATCAATGTCCACCGCTGTGGCATCGAGGTAGCGTGCTGCCTTGTCACGCAGCGGGCCCGGGTTCGATCCCCGGTCGGGGCAGTTTTTCTGGGTGAGGTTTTTATCGGGGTTTTTCCTCACCTGTAAGACAAATGCCAGGAAAACTTTAAGGCCCAAACGGTCTCCGAAATCATATGGCCATCATCCTTATCATTATCATCCTTACCATTATCATTATCATCATCATCATCCTTCACCGGTGCGGAAAGCAACGGGAAGCTACCACACCTACACAATTCCCTAGTAAAGCTGCAAGCATAGCATGGAAATGCAATGATTGCAGTGAAGGACCTGCCTTCGGGCAGAATTACTATGGATGGATCTTATCAATAATGAGTGCGGTGAAATTTAGATATTGGGATTCAATGAACACACTTCATGAAATTACAGAGTTTTATTATAATTTCAACGCACTTTAGAATAATATATGATTTGTTAATTAAGTTAGAACAATTTCATAAATTTAAAAAAAATGTTGGTTTTACATGTGGTACTGGCACACATAACGTCTTACATTTTGTGCACTCGACGTTTGTTTTGCTTCTGCACCCTTGAAATCTTCGTCTTTTTAGGTACTAAGGCGCAGTTCAGTTATGTGATTAGCTCTGCTTCTTCATATTCTCTTGCGTGGTTGGGGATGGAATCTGTCTGGCTGATTCCAAAAAGGCATCACTTCTTGAGATAGATGGGACTCCTGTTTCTCATTTTCATCTTCTATTAATGCTTTTTGTCCAAACTCAATTTTGAAGAGTTTGAGCTGTTTGACAGTTTTTAGTTTTTGTCCTTTCTTTAGTTGATCACTCCTATATTTAAGCCAGGACTTGGTGATGGCAATGTCTAATAAATGCATCATTACACAAACTGTCCATTTTGTGGTACGTGAACACGACGCGCAGCAAGATAACATTCGACCAGCCATATCAACCCCACCCACTCAAGTGTTGTATTGAGCTACTACATGTGGTGGTGGCATATTCACAAAATATTTTTCTTTTTTCAACCATCCTTTACAGTTAGTGACAGGATCGGTTCCTTGTGCAGTTGATAGCATCACAACACTCTTGTTATCATACCATTGAACACGTGTCATTTTTCCATTAGCTCTAGTGACTGAGTCATGGAAACCTCTACTTATTCTCCAGAGGTTCTTCTCATCTTCCAAGTGTACATTCTCTGGAGTTCGAATTTTAGCAGCGTTCCTGTTATATATAGTCCTCGTTTCAACAGTTAGTCTACTAAATTTACGCTTGTAAAATATCTAAATGGCATGACCAAGAAACAGAATTAATGACAGTTGCAGAATTGCTGCAGTTTTAAGAGGGAAATATTTGCTTTCTGGCTTGAAAATGTTATCATCTTGATATACTTGGTAATCACAAATAATGCCATTGGGATTAGACAAAACGAAAAGCTTAATCTCAACAGGATTCGGCTTCCCATATATGTTTCCTTCTTCAATAGCAACTTCAATTACAGGTGTTCCCAAATTGAGAACTGATGTATTGCTATCTTCCCAGTCAATTTCATCCTCATCAGAACTAATTTCTACATCGGAGTCATCCAAAATGCCCTGAATTTCCTCCCAATCTCTTTCTGATATTTTAAATGGATTATAAAGTAAAAAATTAGCAACCTGCATAATGAAGTGTTACTGAGACCCAGTGTGTCAAAAATGGCACCATGAAGGTCACGTTGAGATCAGAGGTGCAAAAATTGATACCACAATATTTCCACTTGTCTAGCATGTAAACATAAAGCAACAAAAAATCGAACTTACACTATTAAATTAAGCATATTTTACTTACCAAAATGCAGTATAAAAAATATATATAACACTTTAAATAATCGAGTAAAAAATATGCTTACCTATGTTGAAAATATGTTTCATGTTTTTTTCCACATGCAGCCATAATTATTTGTTACTTCTTACAATACAAATTAATCAATATGTCGGCAGAGTAGATTCCGTGTAGCTAGTGACATCGAGGAACATGTCTGTGAATTTCTTAAAGTTCACGAAGTGTGCAGTGAATATTTGGTGCTAAATTTAACACCAAAGGACTTAAAAGGATAAAAAATGAAAAAAATGAATGAATTTAGCATCCCCAAAATTGGATAATTGACACAACGGCTCAAGTTAAGATACAGCCATAACTTACAGAATCTTTTAAGATCTAACAAGGACTCAAACAAGGTGATGGACTGGCCCCACGCTTGTTTAATTTGGTTCTTGAATACGCCATTAGAAAGCTATCAGTGAACACAAAAGGGGCCCTACAATATCACACTACACAGATAATAGGGTATGCAGATGACATATGAGAAGTAACAAAGCCATTCAAGAATTTTATATATAATTTAAAGCAGCCACAGAAGATATAGGCCTACAAATTAACATGCATAAAACACAAGTTATGATACAGACAGGTATTAAACCAATGGCAAAACAGCAATCTAATAGCATAAAAGAATTAGGTTTTATCATTGTGAAAAATGTTAACTATCTTGGCTCATGTATTACAGATAATAATGACCAACACATTGAAGTACAAAGAAGACTGAAACTGGCCAACAAAACTTATTACTCACTTCATAAAATAATGAAGAGTAATAACATACATTCAGCAACAAAATAAGGCTATATAAAGTTTTAATAAGATCAGTTTTGACCTATGGTATTGAGACATGGAGCCTCACTAAAAGATCAGAGGTAGCCCTAAATAATTTTGAAAAAAGTACTCAAGAATGTTATCTTGCTGCGCGTCGTGTGCACGTACCACAAAATGGACAGTTTGTGTAATGTTGCATTTATTAGACATTGCCAACACGAAGTCCTGGCTGAAATACAGGAGTGATCAACTAAAGAAAGGACAAACACTGAAAACTGTCAAACAGCTCAAGCTCTTCAAAATTGAGTTTGGACAAGCATTAATAGAAGATGAAAATGAGAAACAGGAGTCCCATCTATCTCAAGAAAGTGATGACTTTTCGGAATCAGCCAGACAGATTCCATCCCAACCAAGCAAGAGAATAAGAAGAAGCAGAGCTAATCACATAACTGAACTTAGTACCTAAAAAGATGCAGATTTCAAGGATGCAGAAGCAAAACAAACGTCGAGTGCACAAAATGTAAGACGTATGTGTGCCAGTATCACATGTAAAACCAACATTTTTTTTTAAATTCATGAAATTGTTCTAACTTAATTAACATATATTATTCTAAAGTGCATTGAAATTATAATAAAACTCTGTAATTTCATGAAGTGTGTTCATTGAATCCTAATGTCCTAAATTTCACCGCACTCATTATTGATAAGATAAGGAAATCGCTATGCAACATGTAACAATATAATGTAGCTCGCTATTATGTAGTTTTCTCCATTCACCTGTCTGTTCACCTCTTTTTGGCCCAAATATTTTCCATATATCTTCATTCTCAAATTCTCTTATCTCCTTTCTTCCCGCTGAAGATTCGTGGACTATTCTCTCTTTTTCGTGAAACCTGACTATTATATAATACAAACCTAGCTTGCCTCATATAAGCTCCTAATATGCAGAGTCTGTAGCTGGGCCCAAGTATTTACAGACGATTTCATCTTTCTTTGAGTGTACCACTCGTAGGATAACAATAATCATCAATGCTATTATAATACAGCTAATCTATCTTTCCTATCTTTTAATATGAACGAGGGGACTGGGAACGTGCTCTACAGCATGCAAATCTCAGGTTCAAGCTAACTACAAGACAGCTAAACGAGGCGTAAATAACAGACATCCAGATAGTTTAAGTAAAATGTAAATATAATTGAATGATAAACACAAACAGTATAATTAGCTGTCAATACTTGAATAATAAACATAATAAATAGAAAATAACAATGAACAGTCGTTAATTAAACATAACAAAGTATTAAAATTCATCGGAGAACATATTGTTTAAACAACTCACCTCATAGGATTCATGCTTCCATGATATCGCGATTTCAAACATAAATAATGTTCATCGTCAGCCATAACTCCGACTGATGAAATTCTTCGGCCGTCAACTATTCTATTGTCGCCATCTTCAGTGCTGCCATCTATGGTTGAATTTATGAACTTCGAAATCAATGTAATTTCGTTAGGGATATCAAAATTCATTGATCTATTTTTGTTTTTCTGAATGTAGATTTTTTCCCAAACTGTCAATTCCAGAGGTTTCTCTACTTGTTTTAAAAGTTTAGCTTCTCTTCCAATTTTATGATGTTCTAATAAACTATGTGCAGCAATTGCAGATTTTTCAATTTCACAATTTTTAATATTTCTGAAATGTTCTTTTGTCCGAATTTCCAAATTCCTTTTTGTTTTTCCTATATAAACTTTATTGCAATCTTCACAATTTATTTGATAAATATCAAATAAATATCAAATGAAATTTTGAAGATTGCAATAAAGTTTATATAGGAAAAACAAAAAGGAATTTGGAAATTCGGACAAAAGAACATTTCAGAAATATTAAAAATTGTGAAATTGAAAAATCTGCAATTGCTGCACATAGTTTATTAGAACATCATAAAATTGGAAGAGAAGCTAAACTTTTAAAACAAGTAGAGAAACCTCTGGAATTGACAGTTTGGGAAAAAATCTACATTCAGAAAAACAAAAATAGATCAATGAATTTTGATATCCCTAACGAAATTACATTGATTTCGAAGTTCATAAATTCAACCATAGATGGCAGCACTGAAGATGGCGACAATAGAATAGTTGACGGCCGAAGAATTTCATCAGTCGGAGTTATGGCTGACGATGAACATTATTATGTTTGAAATCGCGATATCATGGAAGCATGAATCCTATGAGGTGAGTTGTTTAAACAATATGTTCTCCGATGAATTTTAATGATTATACCTCATAATGTTTACTTCCCAACATTAATTAAATATAACAAAGTATACAACATAATAATTTCTTACTTTCTTCACTATCGTACTATCATTCATACAAACTAAATTAATGACGTCCTTCTAACAGCTTCTTCTAGAACTCAAAATGAACAGTCCTCGGTCAGGGACCTTTGCCTTGATCCCCGGCGACCTTCCTGGAACCAAACTTTACTTCGACTGTTAACGATAACTATCTCCTCGTCTCGGACGTAAACATCGGCGCACACCAAACCGCGCCGACGACGTAAGGAGAGAAAATAGGAGGGGTTAAGCAGGAGGGGAATGAGCACAGAACACAGTCTTTGAGAACCACAGAGGATAAATAAAATACGTCACAGTACTCAACGGCAGTCAATTTTCGTCATCACGGCACACCGCAAAGTAAGAGTTTTGCATCCATTTAATATAACTGGGAGAATAACCAGTTTTATATATTTTTAGTTTAACGTCTTTGAAAGGAGTTCGTATGACATGAATCCCTTGTACTTCATAATAGCATGCATTTTCCGAATTCAGTCTATGTTTAATTCCCTTTTGCATCTCATTCCTATTTGTAATTTTTGTTCAAAAATATTTGAAATCAGCCACTTCTTCAAAATTTCCCTCATTTGTCATTAGTTGTCCATATCCATTATATAATGAATTTCTATGTGTGTACATAGACCTATATTTAGTTTTACTGATGTTTACTTCCAGTACCAATTTCCAAGTGTTACTCAATCGATTGTGCATATTCGCCCTCAGTATTTCCTCGCTTTCGCTCAATACACATAAACTAACAGCCTATTAATGCCATTGAGTTGTAGGCCTTCTTCATTCTCCAAAGATTCAATGGCATGTTCTAATCAAAATTGAATAGTAGAGGAAATAGTGCATATCCTTGCTTTAACCCATTGAGAATTTCAAAAGTATCCAAAAACTGTTTGCCTACATGCACCCTACTCTTTGTGCCATTTAGACAAATTCGCATAAGTTTAACTAACTTTTTAGGAATTCCGAACTCCAGCAGGATACTATAGGCCTATAACTTCTTCCTCTTAAAGGGGTCAATATGACCACTCTGGGCGTTAAAGGTAAAACCTTACATAATTCACATTGGGTTGTGGGAAAAGTGAAGATATTTTAAATACTGAAAGTACCTCCAAAATGAATAAAAGTGATAACAAGAAATCTTCCATTCTGTGAAAAGTAGATGAGACTTAAAAACGAAAAAGGGTCATTTTGACCCCTCTGGGCGTTGTAGTGTTAACTGAATCGTATGCCTTTTTGAAGTCTACATATAGTCGAAGTACAGTGCCTTCCCATTTCTTTTCTAAAATCTGTCTAATACTAAAATCTGATCTGTTGTAGACCTGCTTCTTCTAAATCTACATTGATGATCTCCTACAATGTTATCAGTGTAGGGGGTAAGTCTGCTTACTAATATATTTGTTAGAATTTTGTATGAAGTTGAAAGTAATGAGATGGACCTGTAGTTGATGCAATCAGTTTTATCTCCATTCGTATAGTTCGGTATGACAATCGATTCTTTCCAATCATTTGGAAGAGCTTCTTTTTCCCAAATCATACAAAGTGGCCTACGTATCTTGTCCATCAGTTTTTCTCCCCCTGATTTTATCACTTCTGCTGGAATTTATACATCTTCAATTTTTCTATCCTCATATCAACTGTGTCACTTAATGGGGTTCAAATCTCTTATAGTGAGACAGTAAAAAATCTAGGAGTATTTATGGATAAAAATTTAATTTTGGAATAAACAAATAAATAACATTTGCAAAACTATCTTCTCAATAATACACTCATTAAATCGTATAAGAAATTGTTTATCGTTTACGCTAAGGAAAATGTTAGTAGAAACACTTGCAATGCCCCATTTTGATTATTGTGATACTCTTTTTACTGACCTAAATACTGTTCTTACCCAAAGACTTCAACGTGTTCATAATTCTTGCATACGTTTTATTTGTGATACACGCAGATTTGATCACGTTACACCATCCCTGGAACAATTGGCATGGCTTCGTCTACAAGATCGTAGAACCATCCATTCCCTATGCCTTCTCTATAAAATATTACAAACATCATTACCTTATTATTTATCACATCGCTTCACTAGATTCTCTGATACACACAAATTAGGTACCCGATCTCTTCAGCACAGTGTCCTTTATATCCCTCCTCATCACACTATATATTATTCGAAATCTTTTACAATTTCTCTTGCTAGAAAATGGAATTCTCTTCCACCCTACGTCAGAGACTGCCAAACTTTACAATCTTTCAGAAAAAAATTGAAAATAAATTTATTAACAGAAACAACTCACTAATATTACTTTTTAAAAACTAATAATTTAATTTTTCATTATTTAATAAAAATTGTTTTAAGATTTGTTAATATATTTACCTAATACCTTGTATAAAAAGCGATAGATTAATTCATCATAGTTTATTACTTTCTTTGTATTTTTTTCCTTCTTTTCTTTTTATGTATAGTAGATTCGAGCTGTTATTCCTTTCTGTATTCATTCTATCATTAATTTAATTTTAATTGTTTTTAATTTTATTGTATTATTAGATGTTATTTTCATTATTATTCAATTTGACAGATAATTAATTGTTTAGTATGACTTTTATTGTAATTTTTTGTATTTATATGTAGCATATGTATGTCCTGGTGAGTGGAAGAGAAGGCCATATGGCCTTAACTCCACCAGGCTAAATAAATCTATTCTAAATCTATTCAACTTCTAATGCACTTGGTCGTGTGACTAGCATTTCTCATGTCTTTAAATTATCGTCTTCGATATCCTGTTCGGTATGCACATTTAATAGCTGATTAAAGTAACTTTTTCATGTATTTAATATACTCTCTGGAATCTGCAATCATATCCCCATTTTCATTCCTAATTATGTTTGTTTTAGGCTGTAACACTTTTATTCTCTATCCTAATTCCCTGATATAATTATCTGATGTTCCTATTTTTGCAAGATCATTAGTCATCTCTCTCAAATAAGTTATCTTTTTACTCTTTAATAACCTAGTGATTTCTCGTCTAATAGTACCTTTATTTTAAATTTACTTCATTTGTCTCGTGCAGCTAATTCATTTTTACTTCCTTCCTTTTCTTTACAATGTCGGCACATTCCTCATCAAACCACTTCTTGTTTCCCCCCCCCCTTTTTTTGAATAACCAACACTTTCTCATGCTGACAATTTAATATTATCTCTTAAAGCATCCCATTCTTTATTGATATAAATTTCTTCTTCGATTGCCTTTTTCTCATCTGAAGATTCCAGTATTTGAAATCTATTAGCAAATTTGATTTGGTATCCTTGGCGCAGTTCATCATTTCTCAAGTTTTTCAATTCAAATTTTTCAGAATCATCTTCATATTTTGTTCCTCTCTTGAACGATAACCATTGTCTGATTTTCACCCTGACTAGAAAATTGCAGTCTGCCCCTCTAATTGACCTAACATCGATGATGCTACTGTGACAGCGTGTGTCTACTAGTACGTTATCTATCTGGTTCCGAGTTTCGTCATCTGGAGACGTCCAGGCGTATTTATGAATATCCTTATGCTGGAATGTTGTGCTCTTACCAACAAGATTCTTTGATTTGGCAAAGGTGCCATTATCGTTACTGTCTTCATGAAGACTGAATTTGCCTATTTTTTGTCTGATTATATCTTCCTGCCCCACTTTTGCATTAAAATCCCCTAAGACAATTTTCATATGATATCGTGAAATGCTATCAAATATGCATTATAATTATTCATAGAACTCATCCTTGATTTTGTCATCCTTATCTTCTGTGGGACTATGTACATTTACGCTTATAAAATCATGTTGTTTACCCTTTAGAATCATATATGATATCGTATCGCTCACAAACATAATATCTCGGATAGCGGAGAGGATCTTTCTTTGGACTAAAAAGCCTGTTCCAAATTCAGGTCTTGCTGCACCCCCGTAGTATAATGCAAAATTTCCTGATTCCTTACTAACTTCCCATAAAGCTACTATATCCAAGGGTGATTTATTTATTCCCCACGTTAATATCTTTAACCGCCCTGCTGTTATATAAAGCCCTAACATTTCATGTTCCTAGCAACAGGCCCCTGTGCTTGAGCCTTTGGCATGGATTCCCTCAAGTAGTCCCAGCGCGGAGAAGCAAATAGAGGACTATTTTACCTGTGGAGAATTTTACCCGAGTGGAACCCATGTCTGCATTTCTCGATGGTTGTACGGTGAAAGATTGTCACTCTTCCGACCAAGGTACTTTTTATCGCCTGGCCTATCGCCTTCGACTTGTTCAGCTTGGTTAACACTTTAGGCAACAATGCTACAGCCCGCATATCTCTCGGGATCATTTAAGCACGCAAGTCAATCTACCAGGACAAGGTAAAGATAGCATGGAGGGAGCGTCCCGGCTTAACCTATTTTAATTATTAGTTTTTGGAACTCTTTGAATTTTGATTTGACATTTACTGTTTTTCATAGTGGCTCATACCATCCTAATGGACGCATTCAGCGGCCAAAGCGCTGCAAAAGCGCTGTATCTGCAGCGTACCATTTAGTGGGCAATGAAGTGCTCTAGCGGACTTGCAGCTATTACAGCGAAGTAGAAGTATGCTGCAGATAGAAGAAACAGCTGCAGTGTGCCAGAAAAGAAATCTAGCTAAAAAAAACTATTTTCACTCACCCTCATTAATTTTTCTTTTTTTCACTCTAATATAATTGTTGTATGACTGTTCTTCACTTATTTGCAATGGAGGGTAGAATTATAAAGTTTATGAAGACAATATAAACATCAGAATTTCGTCTAAATCCCAGTAGCGTTTCTTTTTATTCTATATGGAGACTTTATCTGAAGGTTTGTAATTTTTACTGATATATTTAAAGTTTATCTATATAACCAGATATTATGTTAAGCACACGTGCAATCATACCTACCAAACACAAAATAAATTATTCAATTATCTTATTTTAAATTGAGCTACAAAGAAAACAGTTCTGAACAGCAGTACAAATTTTAGTTATAATATAGAGTGATTTGTTGGCTTTAATTTTCGCACAATAACATGTGTGTAAATTATTGCGTTTTTTTAATTAGCTTTCTCATTACAGGAGGCGGCCAGCAACTGAGGCCTACCGTCACGCGCAGAGAATTGGTCGATTTAATATGGAAAAAAGTTTTCGATAGGGGCAATAAGTTATCATTCAGTAAACAAATTAGGGTTAAAGGGATGTTAGGAGAGTGTTTTAAATTATATTAAAAACAACTTTTTTTTTTTTGAAAAACGATTTTCTCAAACGTAGGAAGTTGTGCACGAGAAAAAAAAAGATTTGTGCTGAAATATTCTGATTGGCTAGAAGTGTATGTTAACTTTCCCGTTATTAAGAATTACTTTATAACAATGACAGTCTTTGGAAAATCCTGTTCCATCTACTTATGGAATTGGAAATCTCAAAACACATTTCGAAGAGGCTGGAATAAAAAAAAGTTCACTTAAGCAGGAATTCTCTCGCGATGAACTTGCTCCTGCAATAGAAATGTCACTTCGGTCATATGGTAAATGGTATACTGTTGGTGTTTTAAAGAAATTACTCAAAAAACTCAAAAACAGCTTCAAAATAATAAAAAAACATTACGAATCACCGTGCTCAACTCCCGTATCTTATATGTCGGACGAAGCACTGTCTTTTTTGACAATAAAATATCAAAACGCCAATAATTAATATGAGACTAGGTGCAAGAAAAGATAGGTTGTGATATTTACCCACCCAATAATGCTACTTCGGAGGCAATTTTTTTATTGTGCTACCCCTTTCCCAACACCATATTATTGACAGATATTTCAGCAGAAGTCTGAAGAACATAATATAAATTCAGATACTAAATTACTAAAACAGTTAGAAAATACAAAAGAGCTGACTATTTGGAAAAAGTCTATATTCAGAAGAACAAAAACAGAGTTATGAATTTTGAAATACCGACGGAGCGTGACCTTGTTTGGAGGTTCTTTGGCCAACCACAGGATAGAGCTGACATCGACATCCAGGTTGTGCAACATAATGCAACAGAAATCAAACCAGTTTGGACAAGCTGACGATAAAAGATAATTGTTTTGAAACATGTCCAAGAACAAATCAACATTAAAATTGAGGTAAGATGATCAGACTAAAAATAATATAATTAAAACAACCTCAAAATATCACTTCCAAAAATTAAATATTAATTACAACATCTTAAGTTACAAGAAAGAAACAGAACCAGAAATTGTGTTTGTGTTATAAATAACGAAAAACAAGATGGCGTCCTCCAAACTCAATTTTAATAACTATTTTTTTAGAAACTAAATATGAATTCAAAAAGTTCCGAAAATTAAGGGAGAAGAAATCTGAAAGAATAGCGGACATTAAATTCATCAACCAATATTTAAAATTAGAATTCGTTCCCAAGTTCATCAGGAAAACCGTCAGGGATAACAATAGCAACAAATAAAAAATTTTGGATAACAAATTACTTAAACTAGAAAAGAATAAACGCTATGAAATAATCAGTAATCTGGATATTGAAATATATTTGTTACATACCAAACTGTCTACATTTTTAGGGAACGTCATGTGGGAAAACCTAGAAAACAATTTTTTCACCTTTTTGAACTGAACCATGAAAAAGAATTGAGAAACAAAAGAAAAAGATAAATAATTTTTTTAAATACATCAAAGGAAAGTGAAAGGAAGAATATACCAAATAAAATCAAACATCAGAAAAAATCGAGAAATGAAGAAAATTCAGAATCCACCAGAAATTATGTTAAACATTTTTCAAAAGCAAGCTTTAACCTAGAAGAGACAAAATTGTTAGAAAAGGGTCTAAAAACAGCAATAGATTATTGCAATAGAATAGAAGAATACATAGTAGACATCGAAAATTCGATAGAAGGGTTAGTTACAAAAAAAATCATCAGAAAAAAATTATGAAGAAATTTTGAATAAATTAAAGAACACAAATAAAAACCCAGTTTGTAAGAAAAAATTAAAAACTCTCAAAGAAATAAATAACAAAAAATGTTGTATATACAAAATCAGATAAGGGTAACCAAATCATATTTCTGGACAAAGAATATTATCAAAATAGAATGGAAGAATTTTTGAAAGAAGAAGAGTATGAAAAAATTAAGAATGATCCCCTACCCAAAACCATAAAAAAAGTAGAAAACTGTCTTAAAAATGTTAAAATTATATCCGAGAAAGAAAAATTTCAATTAAAAGTGAGCAACCCAAAAAACCCTAATATACATGGACTTCCAAAATTTCACAAATCTGGAAACAAAATGAGGCCAATAATTAATAATATTGGATCACCAACCTACAAAATTTCAAAATGGCTGAATAATGAATTTAAAAGAATTAATAATTTTGAAAGTCTGCAGATTGAAAATTCATCGGAATTAGTTAAGAAATTAGAAAAAGTGGAAATCGAACCTACGGATAGATTAGTTTCCTTTGATTGTCTTTTCATTATTCACAAATGTACCGAAACAAAAAACATTGGAGATATTGAACAACTGGTTAAGTAAAAACAACATAGACAAAGAGATCAAAGAAGATTATTTGAAATTAACTGAGTTATGCATTGACTAAATGTTTTTTACATTCAATGGGAGTTTCTATAGAAAACAATCAGGGCTCTCAATGGGAAACCCATTATCACCTTTCCTGGCAAATTTATTTATGAGCGATTTTGAATGTAAAATCACTAAAGCACATCCCACAACGTTTAAATTTTGGAGCAGATATGTAGATGATATAATTTGTATTGTATAAGAAAAACATGTAGAAGAATCCCTAAAACTGTTAAATTTACAGAGTACAAACATCAAATTCACCAAAGAAATAGAAAAAATAAACAAATACCCTTTTTGGATCTTAAATTGGTCAGAAACGAAGAAAAAAGAAAAATTGAATTTGAATAGAATAGAATAGAATAGATTTATTTAGCCTGGTGGAGTTAAGGCCATGTGGCCTTCTCTTCCACTCACCAGAACAAGCATATGTTACATATGAATACAAAAAAATACAATAATAGTCATATAAAACAGGACAAACATATGTTACACATGAATACAAAAAAAAATTACAATAGTAGTCATATTAGACAGGACAAACATGTTACATATGAATACAAAAAAAAGTTACAATAATAGTCATTGAACAATTAATTATCTGTCATATTGAATAATAATGAAATTAATGTCTAATAATAGAATGAAACTAAATACAATTAAAATTAAATTAATGATACAATGAATAAAAAAAGGAATAACAGCTCGAATCTACTATGCATAAAAAGAAGAGAAAAAAAATACACTACAATGAATTAATCTACGCTTTTTATACAAGGCATTAGGTAAATATATTAACAAATCCAAAGTCTATTTTTATTAAATAATGCAAAAACGCATTATTAATTCTTAAAAAGTAGTATTAGTGAGTTGTTTCTGTTAGTGATTTTATTTTCAATTTATTTCTGAAAGATGGTAAAGTTTGGCAGTCTCTGACATAGGGTGGAAGTGAATTCCATGTTCTAGCAAGAGAAACTGTAAAAGATTTCGAATAATAGGTAGTATGATGAGGAGGGATATAGAGGACACTGTGCTCAAGGGATCGGGTATCTAAGTTATGTGTATCAGAGAGTTTAGTGAAGCGGTGTGATAAATAATAAGGTAAAGATGTGTGTAATATGTTATAGAGTAGGCATAGGGAATGGATGGTTCTACGATCTTGAAGACGAAGCCATGACAATTGTTCCAGGGATGGTGTAACGTGATCAAATCTACGTATACCACAAATAAAACGTATGCAAGAATTGTGAACACGTTGAAGTCTTTGGGTAAGAACAGTATTTAGGTCAGTAAAAAGAGTATCACAATAATCAAAATGGGGCATTGCGAGTGTTTCTACTAGCATTTTTCTTAGAGAAAACGGTAAACAATTTCTTATACGATTTAATGAGTGTATTATTGAGAAGATAGTTTTGCAAGTGTTATTTATTTGTTTATTCCAAATTAAATGTTTATCCATAAACACTCCTAGATTTTTTACTGTCTCACTATAAGGGATCTGAACCCCATTAAGTGACACATGTAATACTGCATTTGTGTTAATTGAGGATAATAGTCTCTGATGGCCCATAATGATTGCTTGTGTCTTTCTAGGATTTAATTCAAGTCCATATTTCTCTGTCCACGCCGTTAGCGAGTCAAGGTCCTCATTAATTTTGGTTACCGCATCATTTAAAGAATATTTGTCTGAGTGAAGGTAGATCTGCATGTCGTCCGCAAATAAATGATGTTTGCAATGTTTTAGGGAGTCAGATATGTCGTTTATATAGATTGTAAAAAGCAATGGGCCGAGCACCGAGCCCTGTGGAACTCCAGCTTTACGGTAGGTCCAAGAAGAGCGTAATGTAGAATTTCCTACAACATATTGCTGGCGCTCACGAAGGTAGGAGTTTGAACCATTGCGTGACACTGTCAGAAAGTGAGAGGTTTTTTAGTTTAAGCAACAATAAGTCCAAGTCTACCGTGTCAAATGCTTTACTAAAGTCAAGTAGTGTAAGAATAGTAAGTTTTCGATTATCAGATGCTTCGCGTATGTCTTCACATATATTTAGTAGAGCAGTATTTGTATTGTGTCCTGTCCTAAAGCCTGATTGGTATTGATCTAAAAGGTCGTGTTCAGTTAGGTAGTCAGTCAGTTGTTTGTGGACTAATCGTTCCAAAGCTTTTGAAAGGGTAGGTAATATACTAATGGGTCGAAAATCGTTAGGAGTTAAGGGAGTTTTTACTTTCGGGAGTGGGCGTACAATTGCTTGCTTCCATAATGTGGGATATATAGAGGTTTGTAGTGAAGAGTTGAAAACATGAGTTATGGTAGGTAGTATAAACGTCGATTATTTTGTTAAGTAGAGTGATATTTATACGGTCAGTACCTTCTGCTTTTGTTTTTTATTCGTTTGAGAGCTTTCTTTATGTCATTTTCTGTAAGATATGAAAAATGGAAATGTTCTCTGTCTGGTGGATTTGTCAATAGTAGTTCACTTATTGTATGTGTTTTGTCTTTAGGAGTAAAGAATGTGCTTGTAAAATGGTTATTAAGTGTGTTCAGAGAAACAGGTAGTTTTTTCTACCTGTGTGTGTTTCCTACCTACACCCATTTTATTCAGATTTTTCCAAATATCTGGGTTATTGTTATTAGGTTCAGTAAGGCTGTATAGATATCTAAGTTTGGCGTTTCTGATAGTTTGTGTAGTCTTGTTTCGTAACCGTTTATAGTGATTAAGATTTATATCAGTTTTGTCAACTCTATATTTCCGATATGCTGCGTCTCTTTCAGTCATCAAGTCACGAATGTTAGCAGACATCCAGGGAGCAGGGTGTCGTTTCACTAGTTTAGTTTTCAGTGGAGCGTGTCTGTCATATAGTTGTAATATAAGGTTATTAATGCCTCAACTTTTTCGTCAACAGAATGCAACGCCCATATAGTATGCCAGGGTAATTTTATAGCGTCTTCAAGTAGAGCTGCATTGTTTATATGTTTTAGGTCTCTATATGTGATAGTCTTACGAGCTAGTTTAGGGCACTGCAGTGAATATGCTAAGAATATAATATCATGTGCTGATATTCCGGGAGCTGACAGTTGCCCGTGGGTTAGTACTCTGTCTGGATTATTAGTAGCAATTAAGTCAAGTAAAGTTCTCAGAGTGATTGGTGTGATGTGTAGGCTGTAAGGGAAGGATAGTCATATCACAAACTTGGAACGCGGACATAAGCTGTTGTGTATGTCTGTTGTCAGTGTCTAGTATATTTATATTAAAGTCACCCATGACGATAACGTGTTCATATTGTATACGTGCGTTTTGTAGAGCGGATTCTATTTCTGCTATTTTTTTCATTTTAGGGGGTTGGTACACTACACAAAGAATGCATTTTTTGAAGCTTGCGTATATTTCTATAAACATAATTTCAGGAGATGTCTCGTTATTAGAAAAGTATACAGACTTAGGGCAAAGGTCTGTCCTAACGAAGACACCAACACCGCCCCCTCGACTATGTACACGATCATGTCTAAGAAAAGTATAACCATCCATGTCAATTAAACTAGAATTAATGGAGGGAGTGAGCCATGTTTCTGATACGAGAATAGCATGAATATTGGAAGAAGAAAAAATCATTCTAATATCGTCTGTATGTGCAGTTAAGCTTTGTACGTTCAAGTGAACCACATGTAGGGAAGACGGGAAGGGGGAGAATGCTGTTTCTAGAACCTGTCTTGCATTATTGTTGCTTGGAAGGGGTTTGAGAAGGGTAGTGTCCTCTAACCTGTCAGAGACCGCCAAATGAATAGCATTATTTGGATGGAAAATTTTAAAAATATTTTAACTAGAATTATAAGAAAAGAACAAGTCACTAATATCTTATTCAAATATTAAATTAATAAATAAAGTAAAATTTCTAAATATAATACTAATAATTAATGTGAAATTTCTAAATATAATTTTAATAATTTATATAAAAGTGCTAAATTGGGGATATGGTATCACTGGGCGTGTTTGCACTAGGTAGATTTACATATCAGAGGCCCGGGTGATGATGCGTTTGGTATCTCCATTTTTCACATGTATTGCGCCATCAATTGTCCACACATTTGTGACGCCAAATTTTGTGATGCAGTCCTTTAACAATTTATATCTAATTTGGGTGAGATCTTCTCTTACTGTGATCCCACTGCCTTTCAATTGTTTTTTATTTTGGAAGACCTCCTTTCTCTTTCTATAACTGATAAACTTAACAATAACAGGCCGTGGTCGATCCGATTTTTTCCCAACCCTGTGACTCCTGTCGATATCACAGGTTTCTAATTTAACTCCAATTTTGGAGGCCACGTCGATTGCTATATTGTCCGTAGGTTTCATAGGAAAGAAACTCATATGAAAAATTTTATTAAATCAACAGGGTTCAATCCAATTGGACATAATTTAGCAGCCTTTAATAGTTTAACTCATAGATTGGCAAACTTGCCCTTAAACGAAGAAGATTTCAAACAGGAGAAAACACATAATCAAAGTAGCAAGAGAAGACGGGTTATATGAAAAAATGGTACATAAAAGGATAGAAAAGTATAAAAAAACAAAAACTGATAAACAGAAGTACTCCTGAAAATGAAGAACCACCTATGAAAAAATATAGGAAATTCACATTTAACCCTTGGGTACATTATAAATTACAAAAGATATTTGAGAAGTTTAATATTAAATTATCACCGAAATATAACTACAGTTTAAATAAACTAATAAAAACCAACATAAATGAAAAAAACTGAAAAAAATAAAAAGTCAGGAATTTATCAAATTGAATGGATGGGTTGTGAAAAGATATATATAGGAAAAACAAAAAGAAACCTAAAAATTGGAACCAAAGAACATATAACAAATATTAAAAATGGGGAAATAGAAAAATCTGCAGTTGCTGCTCATGTTTGGTCTGAAAAACATAACATAAATTCAGACACTAAATTCTTAAAAAGTTAGAAAATACAAAAAAAAATCTATATTGCGAAGAACAAAAATCGAGTTATGAATTTTGAAATACCGACGGAGCGTGACCTTGTTTGGAGGTTCTTTGGCCAACCACAGGATGGTGCTGACATCGACATCCAGGTTGTGCAACATAATGCAACATAAATCAAACCAGTCTGGACAAGCTAACGATAAAAGAGAATTCTTTGAAACATGTTCAAGAACAAGTCAACATTAATATTGAGGTAAGATGATCAGACTAAAAATAATATAAGTAAGGCTATCTATTTTTTTTATTCCAGCCTCTTCGAAAAATATTTTGGGTTTTACAATTCTATAAGCAGATGGAATGGGATATTTCAACGATGCAGCCGGAAAAGGCACAAGATTCTCTTCAGGGCGTGTTTTTAGATTAAGCTATTTGTGGGTTCTACCGATGTGAAGGACAAGGAATTCGGTGATCAGTAACAATGAGTAGTGTAGTTAATTAAAACGGGTTTATTCTGTGAACCTCTTATATATATTACACGATACACAATGAATTAATATGTCTTGAAGGGTATTTGAGCTAATGTAGTATATTTACGTACAATAAATTGTTTCAAACTTTTATGTAATAATATGGGAGCAAACAGGCTCCTCTGAATACTTGTAACATGATAAACTAGCCCACTCTGTATTCGTAAGGTAGCCACTGGCCACACTGTATTACTAACCACACTGTTCGTATGAGCACAACAGACCACACACTGTGTGATCGTATGAGAGCGACCAACCACACTGTGTTAACAATAAAATTTCTTGGCCTTTTATATTAATTTTCCATGGACGTTTTAAATTGGCTCAAGTATTCCTTTTAACAAAATTTATTGTTTTGCAATTTTGAACATATTCAACACGTCAATCAAATTTACACTTTTATAATAAACATTAGTTTCACTTCGCTAGGTACATGTACCTGCCAACCCTTGAGTTACCGTTAACCACTGTGTAACAAAAGCTTATTGTGTGGTCCCAAATAATAACCAAATTAATTCTGGGAATTACTAATGTTAAGTATTCCTTTTAAAAAATTATTGTTTTGCAAATTTGACCATATTCAACACGTCAATCAAATATACGCTTTTATAATAAACATTAGTTTCACTTCGCCAGGTACATATACCTGCCAATCCTTGAGTTACCGTTAAGCACTGTATAACAAAAGCTTATTGTGTGGTCCCAAACGATAACCAAATTAATTCTAGGAACCACCCCGCTTCATAATGCCTCTTGGATCCAAAGACAAAAAATTGTGAATAATTTTTTTCTCTTGATTCAACGTCCACTTCTGACCATTGTTTGAAAACATGGCACATACAACATTCAATACATTCAAACACATTTCTTTGTATTATCATTTTGTAACTCTTAACACATAAATACAATATGTAGACCCTTGTACTTATAGTAATAATAGAGTAGTCATCTTCTCCATATATTTTTCTTTTACAATTTACTCTTTGTTCTTATTAAACGCTGTCATTTTGAAGACCTATACACACTAGGAAGTTGCTGATTTTTTTACGCACTTAAATCGCGAGGACACTATATTATCTTGGCGTCAGGTCCGAAGAAACTAGCCTCTATGATTCATTTATATTTACACTTAAAAAAACACATATTTCTATTAATTTCAACTTTTTTATACCTTATTAACTTGCTGTTTCACTAAATACTTGATAACCCATACGTCTTGTTGCCACTATCATACCATGCCATAATTTTTAACATTTAGAGGGAAGCGTGTTCATATCTATCTACATGATCTGAACTTTCCTAATTACGTTCTGACTTTGATTTTTTTTAACTCCTGGATCAAATGGGGTATACGAATCGCCTACAATCACTAACTTCTTCCTCATCACCCATATTTTTATTTTACAAATTTCTTTAGGCATACTGTCTAATAAATCAACTTTATACTTCCTGTTTGAATAATTCCCGTATTTATCATTCTTGGGAAATTTATTATTGCTTATTCCTTTTTCCCTCGATTTCTTTACCCTACAATTTCTTCTTTTGAACGAGGCTTCTGCCTCCTCGTCCACTTTTAATCTACCCTATAGTTACTTATCACAATAAACTTATTCTCTATGACCCCACAGTTCATCTTACGTTCGATAAATTTACTTGGCTTTAACGTCTTTGGAGGGTCACGAATTTGCACAGTGTCCTCTACACTAGCAAAAATATCTAGTACATTTGATTTTAAGGTAGGAATTTGATTTTCAACTCACTCTATTACTTCAGCATCAGATTGAGAGAGTTCTATTTCTGTAACCTTTTGGGCTGATGTCAGAAAATACTCGGGAACTGTCCTCCCGTCCGTATCCCTGAATACGTCATTGCTAAGTCCTGGCTACTTTTAAGTTGTTGATCATAAATTTCACTTTTCTCGCGATCCACGCGTAATGACATATCCATGGTCTGGGGCATTGTATGATTTGTACACACGCTTCCATCTACAAATACATTTTTCACTTATCTTTTCGAGAACCTGAACCTTGCCTTCAACTGAGACTAAACCTTTTGTCGCATTGTTATCAGCAATGTTCATTTTCTCGTTCAACAGTTTGTTGTTCTGCTCCACCTCGGTCACAGATTCTACTTCAAGGGCATTTTTATTAGGTTCATTTGCGACTATTTGTGAACATTTTATATTATCATTTAAATATTTCTGAAATTGTTCCACTTCATTTTCATTTTTTTTCCTTTCAGCTCGCATTGGCTCTATTAATTTTTCTTTTATAGCTCTGTTTATCTGCATTAAATCATCTTTGATAACCGATTGTATGGCTTCAATTAAGTATTTTAAATCTATCGGGGAACTAAGTTGTAATGAAATCCCTTGGGATTCAACACCATTTTTACGGATACTCATATTCGTCTCTTGAGCTACCAACATGGAGACTTCACAACATATACCATTTGAAATTAATATCATTTGCACTAGGAAATTCCATATTCATTTTATCCCCGCGACTTTATGTACTCTTATTTTCACTTTACTCAATCAAACATTTTTATATATATAAGCAAATTAAAGACTTTAACTCAGTTTGGAATATGCTAAATCACTCTAATTAATGTATCATTACTTTTCAAATAACTATTTGATAAATTTTTATCACTTCAAATTAATTTACATATTATAAATTAATTATTTTATTTCATTCATGCTCGTATTCAGTTATGGAACTTACTAGCTGTACAATTCTTATTATTTTATCACTCAACTTAAATAAAAACACATATAATTATCGTATTCCCAATAAATAACATTTCTGAATCATCATATTCTCTAATATACTTTACATAATCTATCTCGGGCTCATAGTAATTTAAAACAGCAAAAATCTCACGTATGGAATTTCCAATTGCACATACATTTAATTAAAATACATACAATCCCTTTCTACATTAAAATACACATATATTTTTCTACCCTTCACTTATTAGTTCATTATATTATTCTTCATTTATTTTATTTTATTTTTGACTTACGCGTCCGATGATTTCTTCAGAGTTGCCGTCTTCTGCCGATCGGATCTGCGTCTGGTTCCATTCACTACTTCTAGCTCAGCGTCTGCAGCTGATTCTCGTTTCTTTCTCGAACTTTTCACATTTCACCCACACTGTAGCTGGCGTCGTGTTGATCACTATCTCTTAGTTTTCTCGATCACACTGTCACTGATTTATTTTTTGTCTATCACCTAGCGATTAATCTAATGTTCGGGCCACACCGTTGGTTGCGACATTTGCAGCGAGCTTTAGGAGGCACGAGGGTCTCTTCAGGTCGTGTTTTAGATTAAGCTTATTTTTAGGTTCTACTGGTGTAAAGGACAAGGGATTCGATAATCAGTAACTATGAGTTGTGTAATTGATTTAAAAGGGTTTATTTTGTTAACCTCTTATGAACAACACAATACACAACAAATTAATAATATCTTGAAGACTACTTGAGCAAATCTAGACTTCCCTAGTATATTTTATGTACGATAGATTGTTTCACACTTTTATGTATTAATCTGGGATCAACAGGCTCCTCTGAATACTCGTAATATGATAAACTAGCCCACTCTGTTTTCGTAAGGGAACTACTGGCTCCTCTCTGTATGTACTCGTATTGGAGCTACTGGCCACACTCTGTTCGTACGAGAGCAACCGGCCACACTATATGTGTGTGTATGAGCTACTAACCACACTGTGTGATCATATGAGAGCAACTGGCTGTACTCTGTTTGTGTATGGGCTACTAGCCACACTGTGTTAACAATAAAAACTTCTTGGCCTTTTATATTCATTTCCTAAGGAAGTTTTAAAATTGGCTCAAGTATTCCTTTTAACAAAATTCAATATTTTACAAATTTTACCATATTCAACACGTCAATCAAATTTACACTTTTATAATAAACATTAGTTTCGCTTCGCTAGGTACATGTACCTGCCAACTCTTGAGTTACCGTTAACCACTGTATAACAAAAACTTATTGTGTGGTCCCAAATAATAACCAAATTAATTCTATTAATTACCCCGCCTCAAATAATACTTATTATAATATTAATTTCTATCCTCCATTATTCAATAATTGTATTGTTATACCAAACATTACCTGGTTCTTTATTATTTTTTGTTGATTATTTTTTGAATCGCTTCTATTGTTGGGGGAATTTCATCAATAAAATTACTTTTGCAAATAATTACTTCTGTCTCTTGATTCTATTAGATTTTCTGTTAAACTTTCATTAAAAAACTTTATTATATAAAATTAAAATACTCATTACAAAATTCTCTTGATATGCTTAAAATACCATTCATTTCAGTTATTTATTTGTCGTTTGCTACATTTGCAAATTCTGTATCCTGGTTTGTGGATTTTTGTGCTTCATTTATCATTTTATAAAATTTCCTGTCTTCATTACTCTTCCAACTTCCTTCTTTTTCCATAATCTGCTTATTCTGCATTGTTTTTTCTTTCTATAAACTTTCTGTTCTATTCTCTTTTTGTTTCTATACTCCTCCATTGATTGCACAGTATTATTACTATGTAGTGTAAGTTGATATGCTTCATTCTTATCTTTAGTAGCTTTTCATTGTCTTTGTCAAACCAATTCTTCGTTTTCATTTCCTTATAATTATATTCCTAACACCCCTTCAGCTGTATGTATTATTGACTTTTTGTGGCTTCCCATTGACTATTGATGTCCACTAATTCATTTATTCTTTCTTGTGTCAACTTTGTTAATTCTTCATACAGCTTTTCTTACTCCTTCTGTTCCTCAAATTTTTCCTTGTCATATTTCTTTATTTGTGTATGATAATTTTTTTATAGTTGCTTATTATAATAATCATCATCAGCATGAAGAATTAGACCTTAAGGTCTGTTTCGATTTCATGCTAGAATTACAACACTCGATGATTATAGACCAATTAGTATTCTTCCCTGTTTATCTAAAGCACTGGAACACATAATACACTCACAGTTAACAGACTACCTCACCACACACGACTTACTTGATGAACATCAGTCCGGTTTTAGAACAGGACATCACACAAGTACTGCACTACTTGACATTGTAGAGGACATAAGAGACTCAATGGACAAAAGCAAACTCACCGCAATAGTCCTACTCGACTACAGCAAAGCCTTTGACACAGTAGATATAGACTTAATGCTAGCGAGACTAAAGACACTACATCTGTCGGAAAACTGCCTTGATTGGTTTGCATCTTACCTCACTAATCGTCAGCAATCAGTTTCTGTTAATAATCGCATTTCTTCCTGGCGCTTGGTGAGGAAAGGGGTACCTCAAGGCGGCGTCCTCGCTCCTCTTCTCTTCTCGATTTATATTAATGACGTGACCAAGAAACTACAAAACTGCAAGCATCATCTTTACGCCGACGACCTACAGATTTACACACACTTTAGGCCTGACGAAATTAATGAATATATTGACAAAGTAAACACTGACCTCAGGCATATATCTTTATGGTCCAGACAATATGGCTGAAACTAAATGTAAACAAAACGCAAGCAATAATTATCGGACATCCAAGGCTATTACACCTCATAAACAATGGCAATATGCCGGCTGTCATATTAGATAATGAACAGATTCCTTATACCGACGTCGTTAAAAACTTGGGACTTTACTTAGATTCTAATTTAAAATGGCATGAGCAAGTAAAACAAACATCTAAGAGGATCTTCTCCATAATGCATTCCCTAAAGCGACTTAAACATTTTCTTCCTACAACTCTTAAACGAATTTTAATCCAAACTTCAGTGATGCCGCATTTTGACTACTGTGACGTTCTACTAACTGAACATAAGTGACGGATTGTCGGACAAACTGCAGCGTGTCCATAATATGTGTATCAGATTCATATTTAATGTTCGAAAATACGATCACATTTCTCCATTATTCCACGAATTGTCATGGCTACATCTAAAAGAGAGAAGAAAATCGCACTGTCTAAATCTCCTATTTAAGATCCTACATACCTCGATTCCCAATTATTTATCATCCCGTTTCCAGTATCTATCCTCAAACCATAACTTAAACACAAGATCACAACATAGTCTCTTACTTAATATACCGCAACATAGGACATCACATCACTCCATGTCATATACCATCTCCACTTCTCGCAACTGGATTCCCTACCACAAGAAATAGGGGCTGCCGGACATTGGCACTCTTTTAAAAGAAATCTAAATTTATATTTGCTCTAAACTCGACTTCATTTATTATCCAGTGTAAGGTATGTATATTAATTGGTGTTTCCCGTATAATGTATCATATTTATATTATTATTATTATTATTATTATTATTATTATTATTATTATTATTATTATTATTATTATTATTATTATTATTATTATTATTATTATTATTATCGTATCATTATTGTTATTACCCTATGAAATGTTGTTTGTACATGACATTTATATTGCTACATTTCTTGTATCTTTAACTGTTTATAATTAGTACAGTGTATATCTATATTTTTCGAATATTTATTTGTATTTGTGCTGGTTGAGTGGAAGAGAGGGCCTTATGGCCTTAACTCTGCCAGAATAAATAAAGTATTATTATTATTATTATTATTATTGGTCTGTTCATCTTTTACTGGGTCTTCCAACATTTCTTCATCCTAGTGGTTTGTAATGAAGAATCTGTTATGGGATTAAATTGTTATCCATTCTATTGATGTGGTCCATCCATTCATCTCTGTATTGTGCAATTCTGTCTAATAGTTTGAATATATTTAGTTCACTTCTTATTTTTTCATTTTGTTTTCTATCTGTTACTATAATAATAATTATATTAAATCAATAAATATATTATTTTGAAAAGAAAAATTAATATCTGAATTGCGATTTGAACCCGAAACCGTTAGCTCTGTATACTAGTATGCTAACCACACTATTTCAGGCTTCTGATACAAATGCTAATTTTTCTTCCTCTGCAATTCTCTTTATTGTCAGAAGCAGTTAGCTGTAGCTACCAGTGCTATCTGGCAGCTTCTAATTCAAGAAGACATTTTTAATGAGAAATTACATCACTTTTTATAGCAGTTAAGCATAATATTTCAATGTATTAAATTAAATTTTAACATTCACAACGCATACATGGTTAGGGGTTTCAGATTGAAATCCCAATTGAGGCATTAATTTTTCTTTTCAAAATAATAATAAATTGTTCAACATTAAGAATGTTAAAATTTAAATTAATACATCAAAGTAAATACATATTATTATTATTATTGTTTTTATTGTTATTGTTATTATTATTATTATTATTATTATTAGTAGTGTAGTAGTAGTAGTAGTAGTAGTAGTAGTAGTAATAGTAGTAGTAGTAGTAGTAGTAGTAGTAGTAGTAGTAGTAGTGGTAGTAGTAGTATTTTTATTCAATGCCACCAAGTTGTCATTTTGACATTTTGGTATTCTCACCTGGCATGCCATTATGGTAACTCACTTCTGAGGCTGGAGGCACCTGGAAGGTGGAGTTACGCTGCTCTGATGATATATGATAGGTGATGATGGTGGTAATGATGCACCAGGAGAGGCCTTAATCCTAAAATTAATGATGATAATGATGGACAGATGATGTTCAGGGACCGTTTGGGATTGAACACAGGCCCGCTGCGTGAGAGTAAGCACGCTACCTCGAGACCACAGCAGTGGACTATTATATTAGCATTATTATTATTGTTATTATTAATATTATTATTATTATTATTATTGTTGGTGCTGTTGCTACCACTACTACCGCCGCTGCTATTCTTAATATTGCTATTATTATTAGTATTAATAATTTACCAAGTTTCTCACTGTTTCATATCTTCCTCCATTAAATTTATGTATGCCATTCTCTTCCACATTTCTCTGTCATTTGAATCTCCATAGTACTATGTTTTTCCCTCAGGCTGCTTAAAATACTATAAATCCATATAATTCATCTTTTTACGAGGTAACACTTGTGTTACTACTATTTTTCATGGTAATCTGTCTTCTGTATTTCTTTTTATGAGACCTTGCCATTTTAATGATTTTATTTTCAAACAATCCGTAATTTATTTATTAAATCTCCAAGATATGGAACCCTATGTTACAAATGTATGTTAGGACTGTAGTTACATATAAAATAAAATTGAAGATACACATAATTACAAAATATAAATGAAACAAAATAACAAATGAATGAAACATGAACAAATAGAATTTAATGATAAAGTGATCCCACGACAGGCCTCAGGAGGCCCTTGGAGTAGTAGGAGGTTAGGGCTCCCACTTTTTCTAGACAATCGGCACTCACTTGATGTCAGCCGGGTTGTCAACCCTGCGTGACGGCCGCCTTTACCCCCAGAACAAGCGTCTGGTACTCATTACCGTTAGAGGCTGAGTCGACTCCAGGACCATAGTGCCGCCAGAGGGTTTGGGTCAGTTTAAAAATCCTGACCACACGGGGCTCGAACCCTGGGCCTTCTGGCTTGTAGCGCAGTGCCTTAACCACTACGCTACGGCGCGTCCCCCCCCACGCACACACATAAATAGAATTTAAACTTACAATATAAGTAGTAGTAAGATGAATTTTAATGTGGTGAAAATAACATTTACAAATGTTTTAAATGCTGTGTAACAACATTTCCGTTTTAAAATGCCAATTATTGGATTACATAGTACAATTAAATTAATATCTGTAATGTATTGCTTATATCCATGAGATGGACAGTCTAAAATAAAGTGTTCAACAGTTTGTTCATCATTACCACAGGAGCAGGTATATCCATTTTGAGATGGAATATGAAACCTTTTTAGATAAGATTTAAACTTTCGTAATTGAAGCTTGAAAAGTCATCTTTTGTTTAATTGCAGTGTTTTTTATTTTATCTCTTCTGGAAATTCCGGATGAACATCACAACATCTATTTCTACACAATTTAATTTACTTATTGTTCTTGATTTTAATTCCGATATTTCTGTACCATATGTCATTGTATTCCTTAATATATTATTCTTCTGCTTCTTCCTCTTTAGAAATAACTGTTGATTTTTTTCCACATCAAGAGATTGAGTGCTTCCATCTCATTATTGGACAAGTAATATTTATTTTCCTTTGGGTTTATAGTTGAGTAAGAAATGTGTTAAAAATGATCATCATTGTCATATTCATCATTATTATTATTTATTATTATTATTATTATTATTATTATTATTAATTGCTGCTGTTACTATTATTATTAATAATAATAATAATAATAATAATACTTTATTTATTCTGGCAGAGTTAAGGCCATAAGGCCCTCTCTTCCACTCAACCAGCACAAATACAAATAAATATTCGACAAATATAGATATACACTATACTAATTATAAACAGTTAAAGATACAATAAATGTAGCAATGTAAATGTCATGTACAAACAACATTTTATAGGGTAATGACAATAATGATACGATAATAATAATAATAATAATAATAATAATAATAATAATGATAATAATAATAATATAAATATGATACATTATATGGGAACCAATGAACTTTCAAATCAAACATTTTTTTCCCAGGAATATATATATATATATATATATATATATCTTACACTGGATAATAATGAAGTCGAGTTTAGAGCAAATATAAATTTAGATTTCTTTTAAAAGATGCCAATGTCCGGCAGCCCCTTATTTCTTGTGGTAGGGAATTCCAGTTGCGAGAAGTGGAGATGGTATATGACATGGAGTGATGTGATGTCCTATGTTGCGGTATATTAAGCAAGAGACTATGTTGTGATCTTGTGTTTAAGTTATGGTTTGAGGATAGATACTGGAAACGGGATGATAAATAATTGGGAATCGAGGTATGTAGGATAATAATCAATAGTATCAGAATCATTGTTCTTGTTATAATTTGAAATAATGAGGGAAATCAGATCCTGTCTGCCATACAAAATTTTTGGGATGCCTTGACCCCTTTAGCTCTGGGGAACGTGTACATTTGTGTCAGAAATTGTGACCTTGATTCCTTATATCAGGTTATTCAATTTTTAATTGTTTTATATCATAATTTTAGTCCAACGTTGAGACAGTACATATTATGTCTTGTTTCTTATAACAGATAATTGTTTAGTACTGATGGCAGTATATAGGAAGAATATTTGGTTTCGAATAGAGAAGAATTTCAAAGGAGAATTTCCTGGAGGAAGTAACAAAGATATTACGGATGAACTGGAGGACCCTGATTATGTCAATCCAGTACATGATCACACGTCTCTGAGACTGTAAGTAATTTACATTCAAAATTTTCAATGTTTCCATCTTTACTGATTCAAAAATAACTGTGTAAGCCAATGCTAATCATGGTTCACTTAAGAGTAACAAATTATTCTAATGCTATACTCTAATTGAAGACAACAAGGAAAAAATAAGGAATGTCACAAAATTCAAGAATTGGGAAAACTTAATCTATCAGTAAATTAATGAGATTTTACACTTCACCTCATATTTTGTCACCAGGACTAGTTTCGAAGAACTCTCCTCATTCTCAATTGGCATCTAACTGTTGATTTGACAGTTGGTAACCTTTTGCATCTCCTTCCTCTTTGGTGAACCAATGAACTTTCAAATCAAACATTTTTTTCCCAGGAATTTCAAAATACATTATTTTTTCTTTCCTCTTTCTATTTTTGAGTGTAGATTTTTGTTGGTGAAACAGACATAACTTCTAAATATATTTAAATTAATGTTGGGAAGTAAACATTATGAGGTTATATCATTAATAGTGAGTGGAGAACATATTTTTAATGACTCACCTCATACAATTTCAAATTTCATTGATACCGGCGGTTTCAGATAATAGTTTTTCCCTCTTCAGTCAGTGGGGCAATATATTGTCTGAAATTCCCGGTATCAAAGAAATTTGAAATTGTATGAGGTGAGTCATTAAAAATATGTTTTCCACTCACTATTAATAACTTCTAAAATTTATCAGATAATTACTTTATGAATATACCCCCAAAGAAAACTAAAATAATGGCTTTTCGGGGTAAAGAGCCAGTACGAAGCAAAATTTGTCTTCATGGTAAAATTCTAGAAAGAGTCAGTGTATTTAAATACCTTGATTATACACAGTCTTTTCAAAAACGTACACGTCTTCGTCTATATAAAACTCTGGCAAGACCTATCTTATGTTATGGCAGTGAAGTATGGACCCTATGGATGACAGACAAGAGGAGAATTACCGCAAATGAAATGAAGTTTATGTGCTGAACAGCAGGCTATGCTAAGTGGGATATGAAAAGGAATTCCGACATCCTTCAGGAACTTGACATAGTCTTTACCATATCCATGACTATCAAGAAAATTGGAAGCTACATGTTAATAGAATGCCCAGACGAAGAATTCCCAATGCAATCCTAAACTATATCTCAAATGGGAAGAGATCATCCAATGACCCAAGAAAAGCTGGAAGGAAAACTTCATTAGATCGTAACAGTCCTTTGAAGACTATGACCTGTCAGGATGATGATGATGATGATAAATATAACTAAGCAATAGGAGTAATTAACAAAATCATGAAGCCTTCCCTAGTACAGCCACACACAAGAATACTTTTTAATCAAAATTAAAGTGGGAATTAACACTTTGAGGTATTTTCAATTAAAACATGAGTTGGATAAAATGTTTCTATATCTCACCTCATAAAATTCCCTGTTTTCACAATACCGGCTTCAAATGTCATGAAACTTTATGACGTGAGATATAAAAACATTTTCTCCAATCCATTTATAAATTAAAACTCAAGAATATGTTTATATAAAACCCTAGCTAGACATGTACTATGTTATGTAACATGAGGTGCACTGATATCAGCAGAATGAAGGCCAGTGAAATTAGATTTTTAGAGCAACACTAGGATATACTTGCATGAGCTGCAAAATAAATGAATATATTATGCAAGCATTTCAATTACAACCAATCTCACAATTTATAAATAAATACCAGATACAGTGAAAAACACATGTGCAACGAATGAATCATAATATACTTCCTAAAATCATGCTTCAGTACCATCCTCAAGGGAAGAGATCTTTGGGATGTCCTAGAAAAAGATGAACTGAGAATGCTTCACCAAAATCGTAATAGGCTTTAGGCCTTAAACTTGTTTGGAAGATGTAGCTTATTTTTCCCAATCTGAGTGTTCCCTAGATT
Organism: Diploptera punctata; assembly: GCA_030220185.1. Lineage (NCBI taxonomy): Eukaryota > Metazoa > Arthropoda > Insecta > Blattodea > Blaberidae > Diploptera > Diploptera punctata. Next base: position 137,857 of record JASPKZ010007650.1, read on the forward strand.
TCTCCAAATGTTTCAACTATTTCGCTTTTTCTTCACTTTTGTGATTTTATAACCAACCTTGTAAATTTTTTCTATCTCCCCATTATTTACATTCCTAAGAGTTCCCTCATTATTATTTTTCTTAATTTTGTTATTTGAACAATCATTGATTTTCTCTACCATAACAAAACTTGAATTCTTGATTTCATGGAGACATTACAATGTTTATCATTGACAATTGAGAAATTAAAAAAAAATTGTGCTAGAGGTCAGGGTTAATCTCTTTTTTTGTTAGTTTGTTTGTTCAGTCAACAATTTTTATCATTATTTTTATCTTTATATTAAAATATCCTTATTATTATTGCTGAGAAGGATTAGGGTATATTTTTGGATGTGATTATATTTCTTTTGGACTTATTGACATTGCTTGTTTTTCCCTGAGGTCTTCAATTAGGTAGAGGCATGTCATCACAGTAGGTTAAGACAGTACACTACAAGACAGAAGGCATCTAGTGCACAATCTAGCAACAATCTCCTCTCCTAAGGCCGAGATTGAAAATTCTCTTTCTTTCATTTCCTTTTTAATTCGCTTTGTATGCCCCACACCGCACAGGTCTTACAAGGACACAACCAATCAAGAGACAATTTTAAACTCTGGATCATATACATATTTTTTGACTACACAAAAACATGAACGGGCTCTCCACATTACTGATCAGCTCACTGCCAGAGTCACCTCCAAGACAACACAAACATTGAAAATAATATACACCTTTCACTCATACATTCACCTAGACAAGATGAATATGATATGAATGATTATGATGGCTAAATAGTGTCTGGGAACTATTTGTGCCATAAAATTTTCCATCATTTGTCTTATGGATGAGGAAAAACTTTGAAAGAACCTCCCAAGGAAACTCGTCCCAACTGAGAATTGAATCCGGACCCACTACATTCGAGGCAACAATGTTATCCCCAAGATCACAGTGGATGGACTAGATTGAAAATTTTGCAATTACAAATTTCCTTTGGCTTTAGCTGTTCTGCGCTGTACCCGGATGGTTAAGACAAGATGCCTTGACGCAGAGCTGCGGGGCTTGCACTGATTCAGTCACTATAGGGGAAGAAATTCTCTCGTGAAATTTCAGCCAGTATGGGACTGGACTGGTACCCACTCAACATTGTGAGGAATTTGGGTAGCTGCAATAAGTAGTGGCTCCAGAATGAGAAAACTAGTTATAATGGCTCAGGGATACCAACATATTGACCACATGTTACCCCTACACTGGCTGAATGATTATCTACCTCTGTTACCAACACATGTGGATGTGAGACCAACAGCTAGCTGATAGTCCAAAGTCCTTCCAGGCCTGTAGTGCCTTGCAGTTTGTTTTTTAACTATAGCTAAAGACAAAAAATGGAATTCTATTATTAAGAAACTATAAATTATTTCTCAGTTGCTATGTAAAACTGCAATAGAAGAATATAGTAAATAAGGTGAATCTGCTCATATTACCTAATAAATACTTGATGTTTCAATATATTGTCCATATCATCATCAGCTTGTCCAGACTGTTGATTTTTATGTTATAATAGGATTATGAATTGAATTTTCTGGAGAAAAAGATTTTATTCACAAGTTCTTCAGTGAACCAGAAGATAGAATGGGAGTCAACATCCAGGACCGACAACATAAAAATCAACAGTGTGGATGAGCTGGCAATATATATAAATGGATTGCACAAAAATGTGCAAAGGTGATAACACAAGATTTTAACAATCAATAAAACTTTATGTTTGTCTTGCGTACCTACTAATTGTTTTTGTTCTTTGTTTACATGTTTCAATGTGATATCTTTCACATTTCTGTCCACACACTTCACATATGCATGATGTCTTCGGGTCATAGAGTATTTTATCTTTACACATTAGGTGGTGGAATCCATGCACGCTTAATCTTATGATGACGTGTCGTATCTGGAAATTTGCTTCTGTCCAGTTCCTGTCTATCATCGCTCCAGTGCTGAAGAATTCCGGCCATACTTCCTCTCTTTTCCTGCGTAGTCTTTGTAATGCATGTTCATAAGGTTCTGTGGTTGGTAGTAGGTAGGCTGTTTTCAAGTCTTCGATAAGGAAAGTCTCCCTTGCCAATAGGTACACTAGACGGCTTCTTGTCGTTCTTGATACTCCTATTGCTCTTTTTATGTATATAACTTTTCACTTTTTCCAGCATGTTTAGATTAGCTTCTGTAAGATATGGCCATATGATTTCTATCCCGAAAGTTATTTGGAGGATCTTTGCATTGAATAGTTTCATTGCTGATTCCAGGCTTAGAGCTTGTATATTGCATATATCATTTATTGCCATTATTGCTTACATTGATCTTTCTGCTAAGTGTTTAGTGAAGCTTCTTCCACTGGGTTGTAAAGTAATGCCTAGATATTTAAACTCCTTTACTATTTTGAAGTTATCTTTGTCCAGTTTTATTTCTATTGTGGCAGGGACCTTTCCTCCGTTTCTGTACACCATCATTTCTGTTTTTGCTTTCTTTATATAGAAGATGTGGGTTTTACACCATTCTTCTGTAGTTGTTGTGGCGTTCTGAAGTTTACTTATATCCGTTGACCCGATTACGATGATGTCTGCATATGCATATATGAAACTTTCTTCTCCTTGGTCTTCTATTTTCCTTACAAGTTCTTTGGCTGTCATTATGAATAACAGTGGGCTCAATGGGTCTCCTTGCAGTACCCCATTTGTATGCAGTATAGTTTTTGATTTTGAGAAGGCCATCTGATATAACTATGCTATTTTCTTTCATTATTGATGTAACGATTTGGGTCCACGCGTTCTCCTTTCCTAATATACTTTCCAGTTTGCTTATTATTAATCCTATGTCCATTAGATCGAAGGCTTTCGTAAAATCTATGAAGACAGTGTACAACTTCTGTTTTCTCTCAAGTGCTTCCTCTATGTTTTGAAGGGAGGAATTTCACTGCTGTTTGAGTTGATCTCTCTTTCCTGAATCCAAATTGCGCGTCAGGGAGCTTCTTTTCTTCGATTTTTTCCCTTTACTCTATTTGTTATAATTTTTGTTGGGTTCTTGAAGGGAACGTTTTCAAGAGTGATGCCCCTGTATTTGTTAGGGTCTTTTGGATCCCCTTTTCCTTTGTATATAACTTTTATCGTCGAATTTCTCCATTGTTCTGGAATTCTTCCTAGTTCTACACATTTGTTGTATAGTTTTGTCCATATGGGGTTCAGTGTGTCAATTGTGTTTTAGGGTGTTCATTATATATCATATCTGGGCCAGATGCTTTTCTATTCTTGCTTTGGTTTATTGTTTTTCTTATTTCTTCAGGGTTGATAGGAGTCCATTCTGTGTGTCTTGTGTGTTGGTCTTGATTTCTTGTTCCTGGAGTGTCTATTCCTTCCTTGTTTAGTACGTTGGTGAAATGTTGTTCCCATTCCTTCATTTGTATGGTTTGTGTTTGTTGTTGTTTTCTTGGTCGAATAGTGATGTGTGGGTCTTTAAGGGCTTCCACAGCCATCTCTTTAATTTTTTGTTCGTTATGAGTTTTTTTCGTTTCTTTTATCATTCTTTTGTATTGTCATCTTTCCTTTGCGTAATCTTATTTTTGTGCGATGTCTTCCAGGTTTTTTTTTTATTTGTTGCAACTTACTTAACTTAACACTTGTTTTCTTTTGTTATAGCATTCCTTGTCATACCATTCTTTTGATTTCTTCATGTTCAAGTTTACTGGCATCGTGGCTCCTATGATGACCTGTTCAATTATTATTGCAGTAGCTTCCTCTAGATTCCCTCGTTCTATGGCTGTTTCTGCTTTTTTTAGCTCCTTCTGGCTTCCTTTGATCTTCTCATTGTCGATTTTTCTTGATATATTTAGTGGTGTTACTTTTTGGATTTTAAGTTCTGGTGGAATTTTTAAGTTCTGGTGTGGCTATGTTAATTTTCATTGGTAGGTGTTTTCGGATGGATGTTACTGCATTTGTCCAGAGGGGGCTATTTTTCCCTTTGCGTGGCCTTTTATCAGTGCTAGGTCGATTGCGCTTTTACCGTTGTGGCATATGTACGTGGCAATTTTGCTGTCATTTAAGAGTGTGAATCCTTCTTCTTTCAGTTTTTCCACTATCTTGGTATTGTAGTTGTCTATATCTATGCGGCAGTTCAAGTCGCCTGCTATCATTATAGGCTTTCCGCTTTATTTTGTAGTATTAGCTGGTGTAGTTCTTCTATGATATTCATCGCGTTGTAATGTGGTACTTAGTTTCTACTAGGAGTGCATTCTCCATCCTTGTTGTTGCTATTATTGGTGTCATACATGGTTTCATGAGTATAGATATGCCTCCGGATGGCCTTCCTAGTTCTCCTTTCCTTGCTAAAGTATGTTTGCTGTAGAAGTGATGATGATGCCATTCCTCTAGCAGATAGGTTTCGGTTAAGATCACGAAGTCAAAATCTTGTAAGAAATCTGTTGGTGCCATGGTCATTGCATTTTTTACTCCTTCGGCGTTCCATTAGTAAGCCTGTATATATTATTTTTCTTTATTCGAGCGATGCTGTTTCTTGCGGCCGTCTTCGAAATCGAAATATCCTGACCACTATGTCGTTGGGCCAAAAGTCTGATGATTCTATTTTCTTCAGTTGTTTGACGGGTATTCCAACTTTAAATGCTTTATTCTTGACTGTAGTTTGTAGTTCTTCGCATTCTATTTGCCCTTCGATAACCGCTTGTTGATAGGTATCTTTCTATTTTGTCGTTTGTAGTAGATTCTGTTAGTCTTCCTACGTAGATCCATGCTGTTTTATCTGCTGCATGTAGTTCTCAATTTTCCTCCTTCATTCCTATGACTATATGTCTCTGTTTTTATTTTTTCTTTCACCCACTACCGTCCATTCTTCCCCCTCTACTTCTGGGTTTTATTCTTGTGCTGTGGGAGTTTCAGATTTGTGATCATTTTCCGCTCCGCTGTCCTAGATTCTGTTTCTGATTCTGTCTTCTGTTGTCGGGCCTTGTTCAGTTCCAGCGTGTTTTTGTCTCTCTTTTGTTTTTTCCTCCCTTTTATATTTTCCAATTCTTGATTTATCGTGCTTTTTATGTTTTGTATGATGATATCCATATTGCTCTTTATGTTTTGCATTATGTTTTCAGTGATTTTTTGTTCCATTGTATATAATTCTTTTCTATGTTCCTTCTTCTCATTATCTTCACTGATTTTATTCTTCACGTATTCTTTTATGTCCGGGTTACAGCTTCCTCCTGTAGTTGTCGCCTCGTTTACGTTCTCCTTCTTTTAGTTCTTCTGCGGCATCCACAGATGACGCTACTTGTCCATCCTCGCGGCTGTCTTCCCTCTCTTTTTTCGTTTCTCTGTGTGGCTTCCTAAACTCTTCCCCTGTTTTCGTATTTTCGTTATCCTCGTTATTTTCCGGAATATCCTTTTCTTCCTTTGTGTTTATATATTCCTTCATCGTACTTACTGCCTTCAGGATGTCTTTTTTGGTGTCTTTATTTATATATCCTCCTGCCTTCGCTATGTTGGTCAGTTTTGTTGAGCGCTTTCTACTTTTGCAGCTAGTGCTTCCGCATCTTTAAACTGGCAATGATATGGACAACATATTGAAACAGGTCAAATGAAACATTGAGTGTTTATGAAGTAAGATAACCAGAGCACCTTATTTATTAAGAAGAACCTCATAACGTTACTTCCTATTGTAGTTTATTAATTGTCACAGAACACAAGTATTTAGCTTATTTACACAAAACCAAACAGTCTTCTGTGCAATAATGAACAAGAAATTACTGAAAAAATTTCAAACTTGTAAAATGTTACCTGTTGGAGCCATCAAAGAAAAACACTGGAGTGTACAAGAGATAATGTCTTCATTGCTGAACACTAGACAACAAAAACAATTATAAATGTCCAATTTCACCAGCCATTGGATTCAAACATGCCAGTAGGAAGCAGATATACTAACTTGAGTTAGCATATTAAATAAATCCAATGTTGATTTTAGAGTTGAGGAATAAAAAACAAACACTGTTATATTTTCGAGTTTTTATTTTAAATTTATCACTTATACTGAAGGACAAACTAATATATGAAGAAGAAAATTTACACCTGAACTGGGATTTTAACCTGAGACTTCTGGTTTTAAACACCAGCACATTATATTTGTGCCATCCAGGCATCTCAATTCAAATGGAAATTTTTCCATTTCTTATACAATCCCTGATTGTCCAAGATAGAGAAGATTGTTCTCAATCCCATCTTGCAACTTCTTATTGAGGAAGACATTTAATGATAATTTTACACAACTACATGTATTATAGCCAATATAGCTTATGTTTTCAATGTTTTTATTTTAAATATATCACTCACACTGAAAGACAAACTTATATTTGAATAGAAAAAATTAAGCCTGAACTGTTCTTCAGTGTGAGTGATAAATTTAAAATAAAAACATTGAAAATATAAGCTTTACTAGCTTTAATAGTTGTGTAAAAATCCCATTCACTGTCTTCTTGAATAAGAAGTTGCAAGATGGCATTGAGAACAAATGTTCTCTGCCTCAGTTCATTGTGGATTTTCCTTCTGAAATGAGATGCCGGATAGCCAAAGGTGCATATAACCAGAGGTCTCAGGATCAAATCCCAGTTCAGGCATACGTTTTAATACTGTTACTTTTTTTTTTTTGAGGTATAGAGATTGAAGGATGTGTGCATTAATTTCAAATAGCCTGTTATGTTTTGCAGGTCTTGGCTGGATCCATTGAAGGACTATGCTGTGAAAACGTTGTTAGGTGTTCTAATATTACTGTTCTTAGTTGCTGGTTTGTTACGACTTAACTTCTTCTCTCCAGCATATCTCGCTGTCTCCTTCTTCATGTTCTGGCAAGGATATAAGATTTACTTGTATCCACTCCACAAGATTCAACAATATTGGAATAAACTTCTAATTTTCACGCTGTTCATCATAACCTTCAAGAACTTATGCCAGGTTGTTGCCATCTTCCGAATTGAGAAAATAGACCAAAGATTATGTCCTATTTTAAAGATGTTTCGTATTGAGTACATCGATGATGAAGATGAAGAAGGTATAGTCCAAATAACCTAACTTTGGTTCCTAGTTATAAAGATCACAAATAAATTTAAAAAGAAATTAAGAGATTAATTGGAAATATACACCTCACCTCATATTTTGTTTTCTAACCTGGGTATATTTTAGTGACTTAACGAAGTTGAGATAAGGTCAAAACACAAAATAGGGAATAATACTGTAAGGTATTTGTCAAAAAAATTGAATAAAATTAATTTACAGCTCATCTCATATTTTGCTCTCTCATCTAGGACATGTTTAGAATATCAATATCCCTATTCTCACCAGAAAACTGGCTGTTAAGATGATCTTTAACCATGCTTTATAGCTTATGTCCTCTTCCTCTGGTGTGCGTAGACTAATCTCTCAATCAAATCCTTCTCTCCAGGAATTCTAAATTCATTATCTTATTAAGTTATGTAGATAGGAAAAAACACTATGAGGTTCTTTAATATTGTGAGTGAAATAATAAAAAATAAACAATCATTATCTTATATTTGAAGAGAAAAATGATATGCTTAGTCTGGGGCTCAGTGTTTAATAATGAAATATTAAATAAATTTGACTGCTCAAGTTATAAGAAAGATGAAAAATAATCATAATTTGTTAACAAGGGTTGAATAATTGTTACACAAAATGGCAGTATCAAAACAAAATCTTGAATTTAACATAAATGTTTTCGTAGCTAACCAAGCACAATCAGCATGATTTAAAGCTGTATGAAACGATATAAATAATGGAACGTCTATGCTCTTTGTAATAATAATTTATTTAAATTATTATCTTTAATACCTATTTTATTTGTGTCGTCACTTTCATTTTCACAATCATTATTTAAATATCTTGCATAATACTTCAATGGTTGTAATATGTATAAAGGTAGTATAAGGTAGAAATTTGGGGTGTAATTTTATTTGCCAAAAAGAGGATGTTAAATGTATGGAGCTAATATATCTCCCAGTTTTCATGCTTGCAATGGATGCTTCTATAGTTTTGGGCCGATAATTATCATAAAATGTAAAATAATTAGTCCAATAACTATCCAAAGATAGGCAAATTTTGTCTTTACATTTTAAAACCCAGCTGATATGATTGGCTTAAGGAGGATTTGACTTTTGGATAATTCCCTGAGATAACATGTCTTCAATCATCTCCTCTGCCTCTTCTATTATAGCAATGGGAATTGGTCTGCTCTTACTGTTTACAGGTGGATGATCCTTCACCTTAAAGGTATACTGGAAACAATTACAGGGTCCAAGCTTGGAAGAAAAATAATTTTATTTTTCATTAAAATATTAAACAATAAGCCTTTCTGTTCATTGGTAATGCTATGAGCGTTCTTCGCGATTTCCTTAATTACTGTGCTAATATCAAATTTATTCAGGTGTCACTCACGCAATACAGAGGAACCTCTTTGCTAGTATCATGGCAAGAAACACATTCAATATTGACACATTTACATTCGACTTCATCGTTGATAAACTCGTTTTCATTTACAAGGCTTCCTTTGCCCTCGACTCTATCGTCTGAAATATTATTGTGACGTGATAACCTCTATTTTCCTTCTATATGTTATTTAGGGCATAATAAGCACAATTAATTTATTAAAAATTACACTAAACACTTTATTTAATTATTCAGTCATCAACAAACTTTTATTCACAATTACAAATCAATAATAATCTTCTTTTAATTGTTATCTCAGAACAATCTTCCACTCACTGATAAATAAATTCGCCACAACTTACCGTCACGCTGTTTAACACAAGATTGTCGCAAACTGACTGCGGTCTCCTGCCTCCGCTCTTATATAAGGCGCGAGGAAAGCTCTAGAAACAGCTTCGAGTAACTTCGAAGCCCAGAAGCCTCTGGCTTCCGATCTTTCTCCAAGGGGAAGGGAGATTTTGGTAGAACCGTCTGGTAATACGCTCCAGACAATTCGGAAGTTGTGCGGGTAATTTAACTCGTCATGGGCGACTCGCCTGCACAATTCAAACGTCACTATGCGCAACACGTAACATTATCAACAGCAATTTTATCTTGCATTTAACATTCATGGCCATTCACAGTTTCACTCTCCTGGTGAACTACAATACTTTCAATAAAAATGTCCTCTTTAGCTATGCCACTTTCATTTTTACTTAGGTTTTTATTTCCCTCATATCCATCGTTGAATGGGATGATGACTCTTAAATCAGGCACGTTGGCAGGGAGGGGGCTTTAGGGGCTTCAGCCCCCCCCCCCGAAATTTTCAGGCGGAATGTAAACTTGTTTTCAGTTTAATAAAAACATCACTGTGTACAACTCAATCCACATAAGTTATTTTTTATTTGTTCTATTTTAATATATAACTGAATAAAGATAGCTGTATATAATTTTTATTTATTCACTTAAATGGATCCATATCACTAAGCCAAGGACGAAATAAGGAGAGCTGCCCTGCGAATGGCGGTTTGTTTTTTCATAGACGTGAGGTATTTGCCATTTGCTCTTTACGAAGCTGCATCTACCAATAACAGAGCAGTTCTGGACGATTCAGCAACCAGAGCGTCACAACACAACAGTTGTGTTAATTCCAGCCTCGCGCGCAACGTTTCATTACACAACCACAAGACGAGGAATTCGCGGGAACTGATGACGGCAATGACTGTGATTCTATTTGTCTAAATCGTTTGATGTTTAGATTGTAAAAGATAATTTTGACTGAAATCTTGCTCTATACTTTTCATTATTGAAACATTTTACAATATTAGTCACGCTTTTGATTCCTTAGTTTTCCTATCAAGATGAAACGAAGTCAAACGAGAATAACCTCATTCTTCAAAAAACCTAGAGAGGAAGATATTTTATCTGAAGGTAAGTTTTACTCGGAACAATAATAATGTAGGCCTATTGTTTTTTTAAATAGGCTACATGGTTGTAAGTTTACGATGAAAAACTGTACAGTAAGTTTTGAAAACTTATACTAAAAGGTTCCGGTAATTACCAAGAAATGTTGTATTTGTATGAACGATTAAATAATAAATGAACGATATGTTCGATGTTAAAACTTAACCAAAATGTGATCTCACGAATAACGTAATCTTAATAAAAACAACTAAAATATTTTGATTAGTGTGAATTTATTTTTGTTAGCTTTTAAATTGAAGGCAAGCGTGTTTAAGAATGTTATATAACTCAAATATATTCTGTGGATACCGAAAATGGAGTGGAGTGTATTAACTATTATCTAGTATTGTAATACATAGTTCAAAATTAGAACATGTTCGCGTTCTGAAAACCTGCATTAAGGGGGGCGTCGCCCTCCCTCAACCCTCCAAACCGCTTATAAGACCGTAAAAATGCGTGTAAACATTAAATAATATATAATAAATTAGTTCGCCGCCATATTGAAAATGAATGTGACCAACGATAGTTCGTTTCGTGAATATTAGGCATCGTTCACTAGTTCAAATGAACAGATTCTATATCTTTCATACAACATTTCTTGGTAATTACCCTTCTTTTAACTACACATTTTTAATTAAATAGTTTCATGTTCATGTAAAAACACATGAACATAAAAAAAAACTCAATGAAAAACGATTATATACTGTATGTTTATTTTAAAAACTTGATAGCTTATTTATATTGCACTTCGTCAAACTTATAGCTCATTTTTATTGCACTTTGTAAAATTTTAAGTAAAGTACAATCTTGAATAATAGAACTTTCTAGCCTGGCTTATTAAAAAGAACAACACAAGTAAGTTAAGTTGTTTTAATTGATTTTGTATCAGCTATATAAAAAAAATTGTGTCGGCCGTGACAAATACAATTTACTCTTTCCCGTTTGTTTATTATCCATTAGACAACTAATTCATTTGTTTGGATTTCAGGTGCGGATTACTCTACTCCTTCCAAAAGTAGTACAATAACTGCATCAGATGCACACTGCTCAATTCAAGAAATAGTAGTGAAATCCTTAAACAGTGATAAAATCTCAGATATTTCTACAATTTGTGTGTCTACATAGCACACAGAGTCTTTTGACATAGGAGACATTCAAAGAGACTGTCTAGATGGCAACACAAAGAAAAACATTCTTCAGTCAGTGCTTCTTCCAAAACAGCCCTACGTATTTCCTTCAACCGAATGTAAAAATCAAAAAAAGACAATTCCAGGAAAATTGGATTACAGACTCTACCTCAGGATTTGCTTTCCTTGCCTATTCAAAAAAAGAAGATGCAGTTTATTGCAAACCGTGTTTTTTTTGTTTTTTTTTTCATGAAGGTGTTGGAAAAGGAGCTCACGAGGCTCCTGGAAAATTAGTAAGTTGTGGTTTTAGAGATTGGAAAAAAGCTAAACAAACATTCATGAAGCACTCCACTACAGAATATCACAAGGCCTGTGTTGTTTATGCAGAACAGTTCAATAAGATCATGTCAGAAAAACAAATGGACGTTGTTTCTCAGATTGACACACAACATGCAAGGGAAAAGGAGGAAAATAGATCTGCACTAATAACGATAATTGAAACAATAATATTTTATGCTGAGCAAGAACTGCCTCTTAGAGGAGATTTAGAGAGTGGGCCACTTTCCTTAGAAAAACCAGACAAAAAAGATGGGAAATTTCGTGCTTTGCTACGGTTCAGAACATGTTCCGGAGACGAAAATCTGAGAAGGCATGTCATCAATTGCAGGAAGAATGTTACATACATAAGCCCCTAGATACAGAATGAGATCATTCAAATCTGCTCAAATTTAGTTACAGAAGAGATCGTTTCTAGTGTCAACAAGTGTGATTGCTTCGCAATACTGTCTGATGAAACTATGGATGTTTCGGCTACGGAGCAGATTTCATTAAGTCTTCGCTATGTAGACTTAAAAGACGACTTACTTATAGCCCGAGAAGATTTTGTAGAATTTGTACCAATATACAACCAATCAGCAGAAAATATCACACAAGTTATCTTGTAAAAATGTAACAAGTTGAAATTGGATATTGCTACGGTTCTCAGAGTAGGCAAGAGATCTCAGGGTTGTGAACCTTTTATAAGCAAAGGAACAACGTATAAAATTTCCACTCAATTTTAACGAATCCAAAAATATTTATTTATGGAGAATTACACCTTTGTTAATACAATTATAATTTTTATCTAATAGTGGAGTCAATGAAGATATTAGAGGTCCACGTGCTTGATTCAATTATTTTCAAAGTCCAAATGTTTTTAATAACTAATTCTTTATAAAGTCGTAAATAACTTTTATCTTAACAAGTACTCGGACGATTCTAAATTTAAACTATATCGGAGATCGCGGTCTATAGATCTACGATGTTATAACATTGAACACAGAGTGACGGAGAGTGAGAGAAATTTGATATATGTTCTTGCTTAAAAAGAATATAGTTCCTCCCACTTCTTCCATTCCACTCGATAGAATTTGAATACACATATGTTACAATAAATCTTATTCGCTAGTCATGTGTTTCCTTAGAGGGGGGTTTATGCCCTTGCAGTTCCTGAAATGTAAATTTGTCAACACCGCTATGTATAAGGTACTTGAGGGTGTTATGGTCCGGTTGCTGTTATGGCCCATTGTTTAATATGAACTTAGTACATGAAGCAGCCAGTAGATGGAAGTGAACGGCACTTCAGGACGTTCTGAAAAGTCGATTAGGGTGAATGGAAGAAAGTTAATCCAAGTAGTCTTAACCTGAAGCCGCCATTTGCTACATGAACGCGAAGCAAGAATCTCTCTTGTCATATTTGCTCCTGGTAAGTGATATGTATTTTCATAGCTAATCACCATATTAAATTGATTTCATTGTTGATATTGTATCACTTAGTAATGTACAATCTTACAATGGAGTAATTTGTTGTATAAAGTATAAATGGCGGTGGTTATTACGTATTGTTCATGAAACCACTCTGTTTGTTGTTATGGCCCACTCATTGCCGGGTGGGCCATATCACCAACACGTTTATAATAGTTCAAAATTACTGCAATATTATATAGTTTTGTTCTTTCCAGATATTCAATAATGACAGTCATTTGAACAAAAGGGGTATATGGACATAGGAGTCATTATCCAAGCCATCCGAGAGGTAAAAGAAAATAAGGTTACCGTACATCAGGCTTCAGACCCACGGGCGTATACCATTCGGCAATTCCTGAAGAGGCATATGCACCCAGCCTACCAACGGATCAACCTTATGATCAAAGAATTCTTCAAAATAATGAAGATTTTGATAACCCACAGCCGGGAGCAAGCACATCTCAGAATCGACTGCAACAAAGAAGCCTTCTAAACGTCGTCGGCAAAATTACTCATCTTCATCAAACTCCGGAAGCAACTACGACTTTTCATTTGAAAGTGATATTTCAGATGTCATCGATTCAGTACCTACCAATGTGAATGCTGAAAATGAACCAAATACCTCTAAAATCTAAAAATAATTAGCCAGGAAATGCATCAAGAAAATCATCAGGACTGAGCTCATTTACTGACCTCTTCCCCACACCTAAGAGGATGAAGAATACAACCACTAACAGGAAACCAGCTATCAACTCGCGTGGAGTACATTTGAGGAAACAATTGTTTTCAGAGAGCAACACCAAGAAAACGATAGCTAAGCTCACCATCACCAGCAAGAAGAATAAATCCCAAAGAGCTAAAATAACGGAGGCTAGAGGAAATCCCAAAAATCTACCAATCCCATCTCTCAGAAGGTACTACACAGTTTGCAAAGAAGACGAGTTTAAGGACATGAGCCCTGTTTATAGTATGTAATAATTATGTTCATGAGGAATTCGTAGGGCTGTCCAGAGAAGATCACGCACCTTTCGTTTGCCCAACTTGCTAATGAATCTTTGTTTCCCATAATTTGACATAAGTTATATAATTTTGAATTAATTATTTGTAAACTGACTTCATTGATATGTTGTAAACTGTTCTTATTCATACTGTACATTACATCGTTTCCATTGTATATTAATTACATTCCTGAGTAAAATTTAACCAGTGTTTTAAATGGGGAAATAAGTGGACCATACCACATACATATGTTGGTGTTATTGCCCAAAAGTAAGCTTTTGGGAAACGACCATTTTAGCAAATTTAACATGCAAATACAATAATTACTTTTTTGTAAGAAAGTCAACATATACAAGAATATAATACAAAGAAAACCAAACAAATTCGGGCCAAAATGGCGGCTGTAAAAATTCTCAAACGTTAAGTGTGCCATAACACCCTCAGTTACCTTACCTTGATAATTTACACGTGTTGTACTTTTACGTGTAAATGTTATCCTTATTTCTTGGAATTGCTGGTCAAAGGCGTTAACTACATTTTATAAGAACTGAGTTAATTGCTTTTTGATATTGTTAATAGATAACTGTTTTCAGTTTCTTTCAATATTTTGTAAACTGTCATATCAGAAGACTGTTATCTTTTCTAAAGGGGGGATGAATGTTTCTTGTTACCTGCATAATCAGGTAGCATTTTAACAATACTTCTTTATTCTAGACATATAGTTGAATTTTACCTGGGTATATTGCTACTTTTCCACACACGTCTTTTATAGTGATATTAATAATACATTATATTTTGATTATTTATTAATTTAATTTTAATAAAAAATTTATATGATTTTCTAATTCTTGTAATTTTCTGATTCTGATGATCTATTATAAGACATGTTTATCTTATGGTATACTTTTATTATATATTAGGAACATTTAGTTTTAGGTCTATTGTATGTTCGAGTTTTATTTTGGTTTATATATATATATATCCATCATATTATTGCTACAATATGAACAAGTGTGTAGGGCAAGGCTACGACGGAGTTGCCATTATGGCTGGCCATCTAACTGGAGTTCAAACTAGAATTCAAGAAAAATATCCCAAAGCAAGGTACTTCCATTGTGATAGCCATCGACTGAACCTCGCTTTGAGTGACACGTTTTCAAACTCTTCTGTCAGAAATTGCCTTGGAACAATAAAAGAAATAACACATTGTTTTTCTGAAAAATACAAATGCTAACAATGTTTTGCAGGTAAACATCAGCGTTCATGTGCCAGAAACTAAGAAAAACAGGCTGACACGATTATGTGAGACTCGTTTCATTGAAGGACATGACAGTGTATATACATGTGTTGAGCTATTTCAGCCAATTGTAGTTAGCTTAGAAGAAATTGCTGAGAAACCACTGAAAATATCTTCAAACTTTTTAGCTGCAATTGAAAAAAGTGATTTTATTGTCAGTCTGTTTGTTTGTGAAAAACTCTTTAGCCTTACATTGCCCCTGTGAATCTTTCTTCAGGAAAAAAAGATTATACATGGCATCAGCTATGTACCGCGCCAAAACATTGTTGAAATCTCTAGGAATTTTGAGAAAAGATGCAAAAACTAAAATTGCAGAACTATTTGCTTTATCAAAATCACTGTCTGAACAAATATTTCATTGTGACTTGACAGTTCCTTGGTTAAGTTCAAGACGGATGAATCGAGCAAATCCAGAGACTAACTCGGTAGAAGATTATTTTAGAGTAACAGTATACATATCATGTGTTGAATCACTTCTACAGAACATAACAGACAGATTCGTATCTAATGAAGATATTTTAACCAGTTTCCAAGTTCTCCTTCCTGGATTCACAAATCCCGACAAAGTAAACCATTTTGAAAAACTCTTAGAGTACTTTGATGACAATATATCACTTGCTGCTATTAAAACTGAATACACATTGTGGTGTAATATAACATCATCTATTAAGAATGGTAGCGAAGTACTTAAAGTCTTGGAAATGTGTGACAAAACATATTTTCGGTCAATCAATTTCCTTCTGATAGTTTTAGCTACCCTACCAGTAACAACATGCAGTGTGGAAAGATCTTTTTCAACCATGAAAAGAGTGAATAGTGTGTCTAGAAGTTTGGTGACAGATCAAAGACTGAGTGCACAACTGACATCACTAACAAACCACATAAAGTGATCGATAAAATGGCTGGGGAGAAGTAAAGAAGACTGTTGCTGTAAATTAAAATGGTGTCACAAAACTTACAAAAAGAACAAAAACTATCTAGTTAACAATGTTTACTATTTTGATTTTCAATGTGTTAGTAGTCTGCCAAGAAAAATCTTTAATGAAAATAAATAAACTGAAATGTTTATTTTAACTGTTATTGTTATTCATTCCATTATACTCATCTTTTTTTATACACATTGGGTTTTATTAGGGTGGATTCTCTCTCACTCCTACTCAGCCCCCCCAAATGAAAATCCTGGCTATTGCCTGTCTTAAATTATTAGCTTTGCAAAAGGAAATATTTTTGCTCTCAAAGTTAATAATGGCATTATATTGTTCAAATGTCACAACCTATTAACATATCACATGACAAGTATGGTGAAATAAGACATATTGCACTAAAATAGTGTCCTCCAAAATTCAATTCCCAAAGGTATTGCAGTTTTATAGACAATTTCTTCTTGCCGATTGCTAGAGTACACTACATTCCACAAACTCTTAGTCATTATCTTATTCCCTTTGTTAACCAAGAAAATTATAAAATTTCTGGTCTACAGTATTATTAGAGCAGCTACTAAAATAAATTCGGTTGTTGATCAATTTATGAAGTGTTTATTACGAACAATAAATACACCATGACTTACAGAATTAATTTAAAGTGTGTTAAAATTATTTTATCTTAATTTAAATGTTTATTTTGTTGAATGCTCATTTTGTATATATGCAATGCTTTGATTTAAGTTTTATTTGTATTTGTACTTCTTCTTCTTCTTCGTGAAATTAGGCCTGATCTGTTTTCACATCAAGTGGGATTTAATGAATCCTCCCATCTAGTAAATGGGCGTCCAACATTTCTATGTCCTATTGGTTTGTACTTTAGTAACAGCTGAGGGATTCTGTCTGTAGGTATTCTCTTGACATGTTCATACCAGTTATTTCTCATGTTGTCAATTTTATTTGTTAAATTAAAAATATTTAAGTCCTTCCTAATATCCTCACTTCTTTTCTTGTCTAAAATTGTCACACTCGCTACTGAACATAGGAACTACATTTCTGCAGTTTCTATTTTCCTTCTGTCTGAACGGTTAAGAGTCCAATTTTCACTTGCATATATTAAGACAGGCACTGCCATAATTTTGTAAAATTTTAGTTGTGTGCTCCTCAAAGTTTTATTTTTCAGTGTCCGTCTTATAGTGCCACATAATCTGTAAAATCTATTTAATTTAATATTAATATCTTCCTTCTGGCAGTATGATACGTTGCATCCTAAATAATTAAAATTGTTCACCTGTTGTATTATACTGTTATTAATACTGACTTTGCACCTCATATTGTCTTTCCCGTTGAATGCTATATTTGTACTTTATTGTAAAAACTTGATGTGTCCCATATCATGTATATGATCAGTTGGATGAATAAATTGAATTGAATATACAATTGATATCATCATCATCATCATCATAGTACATTCACGAATTTAGGCCATTTGTTGACCTGTTTCGGCCTCAAGAGAAACACCATCCAAAAGTCTTTTGAGTGGACGTCCTGGTCTTCTTCATCCTGCAGGTTGATATCTTAACATTTGTTTGGGTATTCTGCGATCTTCCATTCGATGAACATGTTGCATCCATCTTGACTTATAGTCAGAAATTTTGTTTTCTAAATATTCCAATCAGTTCCATAAACCCTAACTTTAATCTTGGTTGGATGCCCTATAACATTTATAACTTTAACTCTATATTATTCACAGGCATTTCATCTTTAGATTTTAAGATATTCATATTGTTATTGGTTAATATGTTGTCCCTTCCACTTGAAGTTCATAACTTAATATTTTTCATTAAATTTGCTCTTAATTTTTTTTTAACTTTGCGACTTATCAAAGCATCCTTTGACCCCTAAGTTCTTAACGATTCAGGTACATAGCAGAGTCCTATATGCACCTTTTACAAGTTTAAATTATGAGGCACCCTAGAATCTACCTCAATGTCATTTCTAGGACGTGAACATAATTTCACTATTTTGTGAGTTAAGGTTTTGATTACAGAATCATATTCTTTCAGTACTTTTAGTTAACTGACAATTTTGTTGTCTTTGAAAATAGCTTTCCCTATTTTCATTACCATATGTGTTCCTCCTTCTCTTCCCCCTTCTTGGAGAAATCCAGAATTTATTTCTACCTTCCTCTACTTTTCCTATCTCCTTGAAATTTATATCTCTATCCTGTTTATCATTTCTTTTATACCATCCATTTTTGGTTTACCATACTTATCATTTTGCATTTTGTTCTTATTAGGACTATTCCTATTTTGAACAAACCTATTACCTTGTCTAAAGTTTCTTTCTCTTTTACCATTTTGGTAATTAACAGTCCTCTTTCTCATAAATGGCTCTGCCTCTTCCCCAAATTGTTTAGTAACAAGGCTGTTTTCTCTTTTGTCGTTCTTATCCATTTCTCTTTTATGTTCAAATAAAGCTAATAATTTCTAGCATTTTGGATACATTTTGTGGTCTAGCTACAATTAAATGGTGCCTAATCTCATCAGGAAAATGGTGAGACAGCATAGATATTACAGTTCTTTCATCAATGGTTGGTTCAACAGAGAAGCCATTTTTGCTTTTTCGAGAAAGTAATTTAAGAAAGTCTGCTTACTATTGTTATTAAATTTTCCTTCTATAATACTGAGTCTGAGTTTATTTTGCCTTTCTGGTTCCCGAAAGCATTGGAAGAAGGCATTCTTAAAAGCTTGTTAGGATATGGAATCGTAAAAAACAATTTTAAACCATGCTTCAGCGCTGTCATACAGAGTTTTCTTGACAAAGAACATTTTAAATTTAACATCTATTTTTTATTTCAAAATATTTTTCAACTTCTTTCAAATAATCTAATGGGCTTTGGCTTTTATTATCTTAAATACAAGGTAAATTATTCTCAGCCGAAATATTAGCTGGTATTTTACAACTGTTTTTATTCCTTGAAGATGGATTGTTTTCCTCGCTATTAGAAATTTCAGGTATAACTTCGATTTCTTTTTCAATTCCTTTGCATTCATTGGCATTTTGGTTATACTTCCTTTCTGGTTTAGCTATTTTCCCAATACCATCCTTTTACTTTATCATATATACCATCAGCTTTTTCATTAATTTTAATCACTTCAGTAGTTTGAAGTTCATCTCTCTGAAATTTTAAGTCAACTTTGGACTTGAGAACCTAATTTGACAATTTTATCTTGGCATGTTTGTCTTACTTCAATCAAGATATTTCAACTTCACTAATTCTGTTAACAACTTTATCAACTCTTTCACTTGAGCCTTCATTTAATCGATTAATAATTCTCTCATTACTACTTTCCACCTCCATTTTACATTTCTCTATTTTCTCGTCACAGTCTTCACTAATACTTGCTATTTTCTGCTCTAGCTTACTATTATTTTGTTTACATTCTAATCAAATATTTTCCAACTTCTGATATAACTTCATATTATTTTCATTAAGTTATTTTCTAAGTTCTGAATTATATTTGTTAAGATTAGAAATATTTTCATCCATTTCATTAATAAGCTTTGAATCTTCTTTTCTTATTTCTTTTAATTCAGAACTCATGTTTTCTTTAAGATTAGAATTGTCTTTTCTTATTTCTTCCCTAAGATTGGAAATGTTATTATCCATTTTATTACTGAGATTAGAAATGTTATTATCCGTTTTATTACTAAAATTTGAAATATTCTCATCTATTTGAAATATTCATTAATAAAGATATCCAAGGAGGTGTTTCACTTAAATTACTACTACAATTGTTTTCATTGTTTGAACAATACATATTGTCTATCTAACTATTACTATTCATTTCAGTCTCGTCAAAACCTAGTGTTTCATATTCATTGTTTGATTCAATAAATTTTACATACAAATTACCTAATCACTTTAAATATGGAGGCAGTTAATATTTCAAAGTCTTTCAAATTCTCAACTGATTCTAGAATCTCCCAGAATCAAAATACTGTAGCTGATGGCGCTGGGTTTTCCTTTAACTTATTTGGACTTAAATGAGTACACAGTTGCTATGTAAATTTTTGTTTTAACTTTATTTTCTTATCACAATTATCGCTAAATCTTCAATCACAATTTTATCTTACAACTATTCTTCTTTTAAAGTTTATCAGATAATTACTTATCACACAATTACTGACACAGTGCTTCCTCACAGTTTCACTTACAATTTAACCTCTCGCTGTCCGACACAAGACTGGGGGTTATTCCGACCTCGCCACATATTTATAGCCGAGTAGACAGAAATGTCCTGGTCCATGAACGAGATGTTTCTACATGGAGCCCTCTCGTCTTCGATGTTTCTCGAACGAGGGAATAGATGTTCGTAGAACTCTCTGGCTTATTAGCAGAGAAAATTCGGTGGATTCCACGACTTGCGATTGGCTATTCGCCAATCCAGTCCACCAATGTGAGGTTTCTCTCACCGGCCCACGCATTTTAAACGACGCTACTATAACGCGTCACAATACATTGACAATAATAACTTATGTATGATGAAAAAATATATGAAATTCTGTCCGGATTCACATTAATGCTATTTTAACTGATGTTTCTTCCATAAAAAATAAAATATTAAATAGAAATAAAATAATCCCTTACTATTATTAAAATATGGATAAATATTTGGCTTTACAGCATACAATTGAACAGTCTGAACAAGCTGATGATGATACGGACAGCATATTGAAACATGCAAATGAAACACAAATATTTATGAGCTAAGAAATACCAGATTCATATTGTATACTATAATGAAATAATATTAATGAAAAACTATTTAGTTGTAGAGCATGTACTATATTTATTAATGATACGAGTAAGTCAGGTCATGTGGCAGAGTTTCAACCTACTACAGCATAATCTCTCTCTCTCTCTCTTTCTCTACCAAAGATTAGGTAATAAAATAAGTTAGGCTAGTTTAATTATCTGTAATTATATATAAATTTGTTACTTATAGTTTTAAATATAGAATATTACAGTTGCTTAATTATTCATTTAATCATCTCAACTAACCTCAAATAATAAAGTCATAAGCCTTCCGCTCGGCTAGCCCCAAATCTGTAGGTAAATCACACGCTATCTTACCGTCACAAGTAATCCATGTTCCAAAGGTCCTTTAAGCCCTAAGAAAGCCTTCAGTTCGTAATATTGGTAGCAGTTCGGTGGAATAATATTTTATTATTTTTTCGAAAGGGAAACTAACCCTTGCAAATTTCTATTGGGCCGATTAGAATGCAGTACATATTACTATGTTGAGATACGTACAGTTTAGGTTAAACTCGGCTAGTACATTTAGTATAAGGGTTAGGTATAACATTAGGGAATTTATTAATTAATTAAAATATGGCAAAGATATTCATTTTTTCGATTGATATTTAAATTAAACAATAAATGGCAAGAGAAGAGAGACGTAAAAGATTTCGCAATTTATAGCCACATGGGAAATACAGGTTTTGAACATTCATATCTTGTAAGAATTTTATGTGCTATGGTTACCTTAAATGTTAAGATTTGTTCTGTTTGCAATAAATAATGAGTAAGAGTAGATTAGTTACCGAGGAATGTAAACGTGTACTATTGAAATGGATGGCAATGACTCATAGAACATGGCAACTATATAACAGAATATGTCTACGTGGAATCAATTTGTGTGGTGTTGAGGTGCACTTGGTAATTAGTGGGGATATTAGGCACGGAGCAATTAGCATAATTAGTGTGAAGAGTTTCATTGTTCGAACAACTTTTTCCGAATGCTGACAAGAAGCTAATGAACGGAATGTTGAATTTAATTCAGAATATTAGAGAACGTTGGAAAGGAGTAGATAGGAATTAATTTTCAGAAATTTTTGTAAACAGATCGTCTGCATGTTTTCACATTTAGAGTCGTGCGCAAAGCAAACGTAGAATTAGAACAGGTCGGCAAAACTTAAATTCAAGTCATGCGGTTTACTATGGTTCAGATTAAATAACCATCTAAATATTCTTTGAAGTGAATTAAAAGGGAGTACACCAATTTTTATTATTTTTTTTTTTACCTAGCCTTGTAGGTAATTGTCAGAAATTTAGTAAATGACTTTTTTCATAATAGGCAACCAGATGTTTGTAAAGTGGGTCTTTGTCAGTTTAGAAACTTGAACTAGGAAATTATTTTCAATTTGTCTATACCACAAATTTATACATAGCAGAAATGTTAGCATATGTCGGGAGTAAATTTAGCATTAGAGAGCGCCTGTGTGCGAGACTACATATCGGCTTATCAATTTGGTTAGGTGGATGTAATGCCGTTGGAAAACACAACTTACGGCTGAGGTTCACTTTAGGATGTATACATTTTTCACCTTAACATTCTTATGCACTAAACATGTTTCAACCATTTATAGTGGTTAGTACTGTTTTAAAAATTTTGGGAATTTATTCGAAATTACCCTAAAAGGTGCTGGTATATAATCATAAAATTGCAAATCTTAAACTTTTACCTACCGATCAAAGCCAAAGACACTTTTGGCTATAAGTATAGGCTAATGAAGATAGCGGTGTAATTAAAATTAGTATTCAGGAAATTGAATTTATAAGAGTTAATCCTGATAATAACCTATCCGCTTCAACCATAATAGTTTATTTAACCGGGCAAAATAAGGCAAAATAGTAATTTAAAATTAAGCAAGCAACAATTATATATATAAATCCAGGAATTAGTCAACTAATGAAGCTAGAAACGGTACCTAACTCAACAGCAGCCAGTATAGAGCAACACGAAAATAAATTAGAAAATTAATGTAGAAGTAGTGGAAGAACTTGGAATTAAAGAAAGGGACTTGAAAAAAATTCATGTATTTGTCACGAAACAAGAAACATCAGAAAAGACTATTTAACTAAAACGTATCAGAAAGGGGAACAATTAAAATAAGCCGGAGGGGGGAAGCTAGGGATAGTAACACAATCGCAGCGCATGTAGCAGTTAAAATGAAGTCTAAGAAAATATATTTAATAGATAAGGATTTGACTTACTTGAAAGAACCTAAACCTGAGGTTCCTTGGTTCGAACCCATGTGCAATGAAGAACTATCGACGAAATTGGTTGCAAGACCTCCTTTGTAAGCAATTTGGTCATTTCAAATTCAGGAATCAAGTCCAGTACCAGTAGATTCCAAAGCCACGTAATGCTTACATACCGCCCAGGGTGTAATATAATCCAAAACTCGTTTCAGAACCTAGAGAAAATAGCGCGGAATGGACGCAGAAAACGTACGAGAAGAGCGCGACTAATATTAATGATTTTGATTAACGATTGGTCATCAATACAGGCGAAATCACATATAAGGATGAAATACTGACTCGATGATCGAATTTAATTTGTACATAAACCAGTCTTACCCCGCAACGAACCCAGCTCTAAATGAAAATTAGAATAGAACTATCTTATTTGAAATTAAAATAGTTAAATATAAAAAATTAATGAATAGGCTGATTTATAATCAATTAATTATTTTCATGAATAGTTGGGATAATTAAATTTGAGGAAATAAATACCCGCATTTTATATTTTTTATGAGAGAGAGAGAGAGATGAAACATTCTTTGCAAATTTAATTCAATCGCTCGCGCAGAAATCTGCATTACGGACTCATCAAACTAGAGTAATATACTTTGAATTAAAAATCCGTATTAATTTAACGCAATGTAACACAAATGAGAAAATAAAACAAGAAAACAAATCAGGGATTTATCAGATTAAATGTGAAAAATGTGAGAAATTCTACATAGGAAAAACTAAGAGAAATTTGGAAGCAAGAGTGAAAGAACATCTCAGGAATGTCAAGAAAGGGGAAGTAGAAACATCTGCCGTGGCTGCCCATGCATGGTCTGAAAAACGTCTTATTGAGAAAGAAGCTAAATTATTAAAACAAATAGGAAAACCAAAAGAACTTACTGTTTGGGAAAAGATCTACATTCAAAAGAGTGATAAGAAGATATTGATGAACTTTGAAATTCCCGGTGAGAATGACCTGGTTTCGAGGTTTTTCAGTCTGCCAGTGGAAGGCTCTTCAAGACGATAGAACAACGGTCATGACGATACTGAGGATGGAACAGAAACTATGTTCTGAAACTAGTTTATAATCAAATAAGAAGAACAATATGAGGTGAGTGATACAAAATTCTACCCAAATGAATATATCTCATAGTGTGAATTCCTAAAATAAGTCTTCTCTAAATGTTTTAAAAGTTTAGTTTCTCTCCCAATTGTATGATTCTCTGGTAAACTATGAGCCACAATTGCCGATTTTTCAATTTCACCATTTTTAATATTTCTAAAGTGCTCTTTTGTATGAGTTTCTAAATTCCTTTTAGTTTTTCATATATACAGGTTGTATCAAAAAGGATGGCGAAAACTTACATGGTTGAAAGTACACGATTACGAATATATGGTTACAAGCCGCCACTGACGTCATTGTTTGTAACATCGTACGGTTTACTCCTTGCACACTTGAAGCCGTCCTATGTTCTTTATTTACAAATCTGAACATTGCCGAGAGGTGGAGTTGTAATGAAACCATACACGCAGAACGTACAGGACGGATACAGTACACAGTCTCAAAAGGTATCAGTCTCGTCTGAGGAGTGCCATTTGTGCTGTGGAACCTTACTGTAACGAAGAGTATGCGGATATGCATTTCATGTACG
Source organism: Diploptera punctata (assembly GCA_030220185.1). Lineage (NCBI taxonomy): Eukaryota > Metazoa > Arthropoda > Insecta > Blattodea > Blaberidae > Diploptera > Diploptera punctata. The sequence continues at coordinate 162,715 of JASPKZ010007650.1, forward strand.
GTAGGGCTAATGACAATGCACGGGAGTCTGCACGCTTGTACCAAGAAACATATCCTGATCGAAGACACCCCGAAAGTCGTACATTTACAAGCTCTCTCCAGGAACTTCGACGAGAAGAATTGCCACACAAGTGCCTGTACTAAGCCACAGTAGTGTATGGAGAATTTTACAGCGCAATTTACTGTACCCTTACCACCTCCAACGAGTTCAATGTCTCAATGATGCGGACTTTGTTCCTAGAGTGATGTTTTGTCAGTGGATGCAACAACAGACTAGTCAACCCTCGTTTCGCATGTAGCATTTTATTTACAGACGAAGCAGGATTCACACGCGATGGTGTTTTTAATTATCATAATACACATTTTTGGTGTGAAATAAACCCACAGTCTGTTCATGAGTCACCACATCAGCACCGTTTCTCACTGAATGTGTGGTTAGGGGTACTAGGTGATCATCTCATTGGGCCACACATTCTTCCACGAAAGCTTAATGGACGGAGGTACCTTAGGTTTCTGCGGCGTCATCTTCCAGGATTGCTTGAGGATGTTCCCCTTCAGCAACGTCGGAGTTTGTGATGGAGCTCCGGCACATTTTGCTGCTGCTGTGAGACGGCATCTAACGCGCAGATACGGCCAAAGGTGGATAGGTCGAGGCGGATCTGTACCTTGGCCTCCAAGATCGCCTGATCTAAATCGTTTGGATTTTTGTGTCTGGGGTCACCTCAACAGCGAAGTGTACAGCACACCCATTAACACGGTGGAAGAACTGGAGCAGAGAGTTGTACATGCTTGTCAAGAATCGGAATTATCAAGAGGTTTTCGAAAGAATTCAACATTCATTACAGAGACGAGCACAGTATTGCATCCAGATGCAAGGAAGACACTTCGAACACCTCCTTTAACAGGTAATCCATAAGTGAAGTGAACTGTGAAATGTGAAATGCGAACTTAATGAGATGAAACATTAATAGTAAAGTCTAAATTCAAGTTAATTTGTACTAACTAGGACGATGTTTACAATGAAGTCAGTGGCGGCTTGTAACCATACATTCGTAATTATCTCGCAAACGGCTCGTTTGCGGACCCATGTTTACTGGTACATTGTTGCTTCTATTATTGTGTGCTTTCAACCATGTACGTTTGCGCCATCCTATTTTATACACACTGTATATATACTTTCTTGCTCTTTTTGCAACTGATTTAATAAATTCCAGATTTTCTACTGTCAGGGACAATAACTTTTAATTAGTAATTAGTAGATTATCCAGACTAAATTTGTTAATCGGTGCTAATGTAATATTGAATTTGTTAAATCTTTTTTTTTTAATTTTCTGTGTGTTCCAGGATGGTAAGTGATTATCTTGAATTGTTTATTTTTTCTTTTTTTTTTTAATCAGATTGTGGGGTGGTAACTAACCAACTAACTCATTGGCACTATCGAACCCGTGGGTTCATCTTCTTTCCAAAACCATTTAATATTGTTATGTTTAAAATGTGATTGTATTCTTTCTTAAAATTGTCTTCACTTAATGGGATGTTTGTTAATCTATATACTAAACTGTTGAATATAGCATGTTTATGAGCAATATGATTAAAACCTGAAGATTTAATATAATTTTCAGTATGGGCATCTGTCCTGTGCATATTGAATTCAAGCTTTTGTTGATAATAATAATAATAATAATAATAATAATAATAATAATAATAATAATAATAATAATAATAATAATAGCTTTATTTTACCTGGCAGAGTTAAGGCCTTAAGGCCTTGTCTACCACTCAACCAGGTTTAAAAAAAAATACAAAAGAAAAGTCTTAAATCTAAATTACAATATGTATATATAAACGATTACAAGTTATGAATACAATACAATTAATATTTATAATGTATTTTGATTTACTCTAAATTTAACGAATTAAATATATAATATGTACAAAATATATAAAAAACGAGGAAAAGATTAATGACATAGTATAAAATTAAATAAATAGAGAAAAATTAATTATTAGACAACAGGTAACTGTATAAGCGTGACTTAAAGGTGCCAAGTGTGCGGCAACCCCTGATATCTTGAGGAAGGAGATTCCAGGAGCGGGCGGAGGCTACTGTGAAGGAAGTAGAATAGGAGGAAGTGCTATGAAGAGGAATTGTTAGCAGACTGCTATCTTGTGACCTAGTGTCAATATTGTGGTAAGAGGATAACTTCTCAAATCTGGACGCCAGGTAAGTAGGGATGATGTTCATTCCTAATTATATTCAGGTACAAAAATAGGATTTGATTATGTTTCTCCAATTCCATAGTAAATTTCGCAGATTCGTCTTGAAGGTAAAGTATTTTCAATGCATTGTCTGTATATTCTGAATTTATTACTGAGAAAGTATAGTGTACTAGAGAATCACAAAATTGGAAGACAAACTAAACTTTTAAAACCTTTAGAGAAAAGCCTTTGGAATTAACACTTTGGGAAAAGATACATTCAGAAGAATAAATATAGAGCCATGAATTTTGAATTTCCTGACGAGAATAATTTGGTTTCCAAGTTCATAAAATCAACACTAGATGGCAGTTCAGAAGATGGCGTTAACGGCAAAATTTTGACAGTTGGAGTTTAACTGAAGATGGAAGTAAAATTATACGTTTGAAGCAGTATCGTGAAAACACGCAACTTTTTGAGGTGAGATAATAAAAACATTTTCTCCAACTCATTCATAAAAAAAATCATATTTGATATGATTTATCCATCATTGAGATGTACGAAATCAATAATAAAAACTTGGAAGAAGCCGTACTGGCTGTAATGTATAATTCCCAAATATCTCTTCTTAATAAAGGAGCCGCCATTTGCAAGATAGAAGCATGGCTTCACAGCATTTGGTGGATGGGAATTACAATGTATATAGAGAAAGATTTGCGTTTAGATCGGTACTTGCTCAGGTAGCTCAGTTGGTAGAGCACTTGGTCTAGAGAACCAAGGGTCCCGGGTTCAAGTCCCGGTCTGAGCGTATAATTTTTCTCTTCAAATATGATTTATCTATCATTGAGATGTACGAAATGAATAATAAAAAAATATAAAAAAATGTTCTATAATTTTTCCGTTAATCTTAATTTTCACCTATTGTATTTTTTTCCCACACATTGCCATTGCTTTAGATTTTGAAGTAGAAAGCATCATATTATATTTGCTGGCAATTTTGAATAATTGATACACTGCTATTTGTAAGTTGTCTTCGGAATATGATAATATTATTTGATCATCACCATATAATATTGTCTGAACTGTTTTATTTCTAGTTATCAGACTTCCACTATTTATTATTTGTTTCCATTATTGAACTATCCTGTTAAAATATATATATTGAATAAGAGTGGAGAAAGTTCACATCCTTAATGAACACCTTTGATTGTGTTCATATGTTATGTTATTTCTTCATTTGGTAATTTAATTTTGATTTTAGAATTCTCATATAAAGTTTGTGTGGCTTTTATTACATGTGGGTTTATATGTTCTTCATACAGTATCTACCAAAGTTTATCTCGGATTACATTATCGTATGCATTTTCATAATCTATAAATAGTATGTATAATGGGAGACTGAATTTTCTCCTTTTTCCATAATTTGTTGCAAGGTAAATTTTGCATCTATAGCGCTCCTTCCCTTTCTAAATCCACATTGTTCTTCTTTCAAAAACGTTTCACTGCTTACTGACAATCTATTTTTAATTATGATGGCATATAATTTAGATGCAGTTGAAAGTAAAGTAAGGCTTCAGTAGTTATCACATTTGTTTTTCTGTCCTTTTTATGTATATAAATTACTGACATGTTTCCCAATCCATTGGAGTTTTAAAAGAACGCAAACTATTGTTAAAAAATTCTAATAGTTTCTCTTTCAAGAAAGTTCCTCCATATTTAAAAAAAGTTCTAAATTTAAATCATCTAAACCTGGACTGTTCCTGTTTTTGGCTTTCTTTAAAATTTCTTCTAGTTCATCAATTGTTATGTCTGGTTCTTCTATTTAATTTTCAAAAATAAGATTCATAGTATATTATGATGCGAGGTTGGGAAGTTGTTTTTACAGAAGCGAGGAAATTGTTTAAAACTGAGCGATAGCAAGGTTTTTAATTTCCAAGATTCTGTAAAACACTTCACAAACGTGCGTTGTACATTATTTTTCTCGCAATGGTGTTTTCAAAATAATAAATAATAGTAAAATAATAACATCTTTGTGGAAATATTTCCATTCATTATAAACAACTCACTAACTTTAACAGTGTGGGAAATGTTTATTAGATCAAATTACAGGAGGCCGTGACACCAATCTAGTCTTAAAATGGTGGCAAGTACGTATTTATTGTTTTAGATTGTTTCAAATAAAGTTCGGTTCATATAAAATGCAGTGATTTGTTTCGTATAATTTACATTAACACTACCTTTTGGATATTTTTTGCATATACATTGTACGTAGTATACATACAGGTTAGTGGTTTTATTTCCCACACGTCGTTTGTAATATGTAATAATACAGTATTGTCATTTTATTACGTATAGTTATTTAGGTTGGCAATCCCGAAATGTAGGAAGTTGAACTTTGAATCATGGTTGTCATTGCTGTAAATATGACAAAACGCACTATTGTGCAAAAAAATAATTTCTTCAGTTTGGGTGTTAGGTTCAGACCATAGATTTTTGTAATAAGTAATCGAATCTTGTTTTGGTATCAGATTAACATTAAGTTTGTCTTTTGTTTCTATCTGTAAGTTTTTAAATATTTTAAATCCCTGTCTTTGTGCTCCTATAATATCGCGTTCTAAGGATTTTACAAATTTATCCCAATCATCTCTCCTATATTTACTAGATAATTTTAGTACCTTAGCTCTGAGTTTTTAATTCTGTGTAATGTTCTTGTTTAGTTTGTAAATACATTTTGCAGGTTTTTTCTTTTGTTAATAATAATTAATAAATGATAATTAAACTATCAAAAATGACATAATTGTAGAAGAAAACAAATTGGAAATTTACCAGATTAAATGTGGAGATTGTGACAAAATTTATATAGGAAAAACAAAAAGACATTTGAAAACCAGAGCGAAAGAATCATCTTAGGAAAGTCGAAAACGGTGAAGTAATAGCTACTCTTGCTTGGTCTGAAAATATCCAGTTGATATAAAAGCTAATTTAATTAAACAAATAGACCACAAGAGCTCATGGTTTGGGAAAAAATCCACATTAAAAAAAAAAGCTGGAAGTTCATCGGTCCACCAACAGATGGAGTAAGAAACAGTTCTCCTGGATGACAGAACACTGGTTGTGAAATTACTGATGATGAAACCGTTTACGTTTTGAAACCTGGTTTAATTATAAGGCTGGATATGAGATGATATGTAAAGGATTTTAATTTAAATCTTAAATTAAACCTCATAGCGATTTTTTCCTATAATAGTTCAATGAATATTATCTCCACAAATATTGATTCTCTCTTCTTTCTTTTTTGTCTCAGTACTATATCTAACTTACTTTACTCAAGTCTTTTTTTAATTTCTAATTCTTTTGTTTCAAATCCATGAGCATTTAGTATAATCATTTTCAATTTATTTTTTGTTGCTGCACTCGCTTCCTTTTAGATCCTATACCCATATATGCTAACTTAAATATGCAGATGACTAGATATTAATAGGCCATGATACATGTTACAGAAGTTAAACAATGTTTGTAACAAATAGGGCCTTTAAATTAATTTTCAAAAGACAGAGTACTTTAGAATGAATTGCAATACAAATGATGTATTAGAAATAAGTGAAGAAATTAAATTAATTCCACAAGATCAGGTGAAATATCTTGGAGTGCTTTTAAGTAATGAAAATGACACAGAAGTTAATTTTAAAATACTACAGTATAAGACAGATTTTAGAAAAGAAATGGGAATATAATGGTACTGTACATCAACTATATGTAGACTTCAAAAAAGCATATGATTCAATTAAGAGGGAGAAGTTATATAGTATCCTGCTGGAGTTCGGAATTCCTAAAAAGTTAGTTAGACTTATACGAATGTGTCTAAATGGCTCAGAGTAGGGTGCGTGTAGGTAAAGAGTTTTCAGACACTTTTGAAATCCAGAATGGGTTGAAGCAAGGAGATGCACTATCTCCTCTACTATTTAATTTTGTACTAGAGCATGCCATTAACTATTTAGAGAATGAGGAAGGCCTACAACTGAATGGTATTAATAAGCTGTTAGTTTATGCTGATGATGTAGTACTACTGGCCGATAGCGAGGAGATACTAAAGGCCAACACGCACACCCTATTGAGTAACACTAAGAAATTGGGACTGGAAGTAAATATCAGTAAAAAATAAATATATGGCCACAAGTAGAAATTCAGTATATAATGGAAATGGACAGCTAATGACAAATGAGGGAAATTTTGAGGAAGTGGCTGAATTCAAATACCTAGGAACAATAATCACAAATAGGAATGAGATGCACAAAGAAATTAAACATAGACTCAATTCTGGAAATGCATGCTATTATGCATTGCAGAGACTTTTGATGTCCCAACTCCTTTCAAAAAACGTTAAACTGAAAATATATAAAACTATTATTCTACCAGTTTTATTATATGGGTGCGACGAAACATGGACTCTTACTTTAAGGGAGGAAAGGAGATTACGAGCATTTGAGAATAAAGTTCTTAGGAAAATTTTTGGACCAAAGAGAGATGAACAGACAGGTGAATGGAGAAGACTACATAACAATGAACTACATGGTCTGTATAGGAAGCCAGATATAATAAGAACAGTTAAGTCTCGTAGACTGCGATGGGCAGGACATGTTGCACGTATGGGGAATGAAAGACGTGCATGGAAGCTTCTTATAGGAAAGCCAGAGGGAAAACGCCCAGTTGGTAGACCAAGAATGAGGTGGGAGAACAACATTAACTATGATTTGAGGGAAGTAGATTATACAGGGAATGATTGGAAAGCATTAGCTCAGGATAGGGACATATGGAGAGCTTATGTCCGCGCGGCCATGAACCTACGGGTTCGATAGTGCCAGTGAGTAAGTAAGTAAGTACAAGGAAAAAATTAAGTTTTCTGGGATAAAAATATATCTAAAGTGATTAAAAAGGATTATGGCAGGAGTATGGTAAAAGTGGTTGTCTGCTATGGGAGTGAAACATGGTGTCTTAAAAGAATCAACGAAGAAGAAAATATTGGTGTTGGAAATTGACTATTTGAGAAGAAGTTCAGTATTATTGAAATTGGACAAAATCCTATATGTGAGGAATGGATGCAGAGGAAACAATCATTGAACAAATTGAACAAGTATCATTAAGATGGTTGGGACATGTGCTGAGAATGAAAGATGATAAATGGGCAAAGAAGATCTTCAACTGGCAACATCTGACACAGCAAAGTAAGGAAAACCAAGCTCTAAGTAGAAGGAAAATATGGTTAGAGGAATGAGAACTAGAGACTGAATTAGGATGATGCATTTAATATAAATAAGTGAAGATTAGAAGTGAGAAAGCAAGTACTGCTGTTGGAACCTTCATCTTTTTTTAGGTGAGCTGCTAAAGCTGTCACTTCTAGTGGACAATCATAAATGTTTAGCGTTATTGTGTAGAAGTTTGCATATGGTTTGCATATCTCAGTATATTTGTTTGAATCTGGTCCATACTCCTTCCTATTTTTTTATTGAAATCAAATATATTCTATCTTGACTTAGGCTTTCACGGCCGGAGTTATTATGATAATCTTGTAGAAGATTTCCGAGCTGTCGGTCATGGTCTTGAGGCTTGTAATTCCCCGACGTTTCGCCAGAGACTGCGACCGGCATCCTCAAGGATTGTCTTGAGACTGGTAATTTTGTCGACAACCTGCCCTATTTATACATAGGTACCACTAAACGCAGCATCACATCTTGACTTAAAGAACACGAAATATACAGCCATCTTAAATAAGTGGAAAATTCGGCAGTAGCAGAACACTCTCTACTTGAAGGCCGTACAGTACAATACAAGAACACAGATATATTATCTAACTGCACACACTATTTTACCCGTCTGCAATGAGAATCCATTGAAATATTCAAACATAAAAATAATTACAATAGAAAGGAAGAATCGTTAAAAGTCAACAAAGTATGGGTACCAGTCTTAAAAAAAGTCAGATGTAAACCCCTACAAGAACAATCTACTAGAACATCAGACAGCAACCTCATTGGTGCAATGGAAGTCCCTAATGCTAACCAACTAGGAGGCAGATATAATTTACGAAGTAACGGAACAACGCAGAGAACACAGCGCAGAAAAATGTATAAATAGAGCAGGTAGTCGACAAAATTGCCAGTCTCAAGACAACCCTTGAGGATGCCGGACACAGTCTCAGGTAAAACGTCGGGGAACTACAAGCCTCAAGACTACGGCCAACTGCCCGGAAATCTTCTATAAGATCATTATTCTATCTTTTTCTTCTTTTAGTCTCGTGTCTCCAATCCAGGTGTCGAGTCTTGTACAAAAGCTTTCATCTAACTCAATCATTCCAGTTTCTTCTTCCATCAATTAAACTTCTCTTTTCTTCACATTCTTCTTAACTTATTCTTCCCATCTACATTTCCACAGGCCTCCTGGATTCTTCCCTCCTACTCTAAATTTCAGTGTTTGTCTTGGTGTCCTTCCAGTATTCTTTTTTAACATGGCCATATCATCTTATTCTACTATTTTCCATTTCATCCTTATTTTATCCAACTTCAAAATTTCTATTACTTTGTTATTCTTTATTCTATCTCTTCTAGTTTTTTCAAGCATGCTTCTTAAAACCTCCCTCTCTGTTTCTTGAATTCTATTTAAATCCTTACTTTGTTATGTCCATGTTTCAGCTCCATAAAGTTAATATAGGTATAAATATGTTTTATAGATTTTCTTACATTTTCTATATAATGATTTAATTGTCGGAAAGTGCTTTATGTTATTTATATATATATATATATATATATATTAAGACCATTAAATGTTTGTTACAGAGATCAGTGAATGCTTTATGTCCAAAAGTACAGAGACTATTTTGTGGGACTCATTGTGCTATATAATATTGCTGATAATGAAGAGATTGAATAGAAGCTGTTATGTGATTCATCATGTTACAGACAGCAAGGCACAGCTGTGCCTAGCATCCAGGTGATAACTGTTACTCATCTCTTTAAAATTATGACTAAAATTTAATCAGACATATTTCATTCAACATATTTGGAGACCTTCATCTCCATTTTCAGGCAAGCTCTGTGGTATAAAAATTAATATCCCAGAGATCCTGGATTTGATTCTGAGATATGCCATATAATCAAGTTTATTTGAATCTTACCTCAATTTAATGTTGATTTGTTCTCGAACATGTTTCGATGTATCTTCCATATCATCCTCAGATTTGGCAGACTGATGAGTTTTATGTTGTGAACTCTGGATGCCAATATCAGTTCCCTCTTCTGGCTGGCCGAAGAATCTCCATACAAGGTCACGTTCAGCAGGAATTTCGAAATTCATTACTCTATTTTTGTTCTTCTGAATGTAAATTTTTCCCCAAATGGTGAGTTCCATTTGTATTTTCTGTTTTAATAATTTAGTATTGAAATTTACATTATGTTTTTCGGCCCAAACATGAGCAGCAACTGCAGATTTTTCTATTTCCCCATTTTTAATATTTCTTGTGTGTTCCTTGGTTCTAATTTTCAGGTTTCTTTTTGTTTTCCCTATATATTTCTTTTTATAACCAGTAAATTCAATTTGATATATTCCTGATTTTTTATTTTGATCAATTTTTTTCATTTTTGTTGGTTTTATTAGTTTATTTAAACTGTGGTAATTTTTCGGTGCTAATTTAATATTAAATCTGTCAAATATCTTTTGGAATTTATTGTGTGCCAAAGGGTGATATCTGAATTTCCTATATTTTTATAGGTGGTTTTTCTTTTTCAAGAGTGCTTTTGTTTATAATTTTTTTTATACTTTTCTTTCCTTTTGTGTACCATTTTTCTTCTCTTGCTACTTTGATTATGTGTTTTTTCTCCATTTTGAAATTTCCTTTGTTTAAGGGTAAGTTTACCAATCTTGTTTGTTAAACTACTGAAGGCTGCCAATCCATGTCCAATTGGATTGAACCGTGTTGTTTTAATCAAATTTTCCGTATGAGTTTCTTTCGTATGAATCCCAAATTCAATTTTTATTTTTTCTTCGTTTCCAACCAATTTAAGATCCAAAAAAGGTATGTGTTCGTTTTCTTCTGTTTCTATTGTAAATTTAACGTAAAAAGAGAAACATGTAGAAGATTTCCTAAAACTGTTAAATTTACAGAGTACAAATATTAAATTTACCATAGAAACAGAAGAATATAAACATATACCTTTTTGGATCTTAAATTGGTTGGAAACGAAGAAAACAGAAAAATTGAATTTGGGATTCGTAGAAAAGAAACTCATACGGAAAATTTTATTAAATCAACAGGGTTCAATCCAATAGAACATAAATTGGCAGCCTTCAATAGTTTAACTCACAGATTTGTAAACTTACCCTTAAGCAAAGAAGATTTCAAAATGGAGAAAAAACACATAATCAAAATAGCAAGAGAAAATGGGTTTGATGAAAAATGATACACAAAAGGAAAGAAAAGTATAAGAAACAAAAAATGATCAACAAAAGTACTCTTGAGAAAGAAGGACCACCTATAAAAAATACAGGAAATACACATATCACCCTTGGGCACACAATAAATTCCAAAAGATATTTGACAAATTTAATATTAAATTAGCACCAAAGAATGGCCACAGTTTAAATAAACTAATAAAAACCAACAAAATGAAAACAAAAAAATGGATCAAAGAAAAGATCAGAATATATCAAATTGAATGTATTGGTTATGAATAAATAAATAAATAAATAAATAAATAAATAAATAAATAAATAAATAAATAGGGAAAACAAAACGAAACCTGAAAATTAGAACCAAGGAACACACAAGAAATATTAAAAAATGGGGAAATAGAAAAATCTGCAGTTGCTGCTCATGTTTGGGCCGAAAAACATAATGTAAACTTCAATACTAAATTATTAAAACAGATAGAAAGTACAAAGGAACTCACCATTTGGGAAAAAAATTATAGGCCTACTCAGAAGAACAAAAATATTAATGAATTTCAAAATTCCTGCTGAACGTGACCTTGTATGGAGGTTCTTCGGCCAGCCGAAAGAGGGAGCTGATATCGACATCTAGGGTTCACAACATAAAACTCATTAATCTGGCCAAAGCTGAGGATGATATAAAAGATATATCGAAACATGTTCGAGAACAAATCAACATTAAATTGAGGTAAGATGACTCCAGACTCCAAAAAAAACTTGATTGAAAGAACCTCAAAATATAACGTCCTAAAATAACCAATAACTACAAATGTCATATAATTTTTCTTTTTCCTGGATTTGATGCCATACAAGTTTTGTTTTTCCTGGATTTAATTCTGAGATATGCCATTCAATTTTTGTTTGTGCATAAAGGTCTGGAATGGGGTTCGCTCAACCTCATGGTGGTAACTATTCTGTATTCAAACGAGTTGATAGATGTCCCCCCCACCCTTTACTAACTCCACTAGTGAACTGTGAAGCAGAAATCACCACTCTCTGTTTGAAAAACATCAGTCTTCACAAATTATGAAAATATAATTGTTGTTACTTCATTTATTGAACATACACACTCTCACTTTTTCTCTTTACCTCAGTTTAATCTCTCGCTTTGTAGGTACTCTTACGTACCCACACCACCCAGGCTATTGACCACAACAAAGTATATTTATAATTAATTTTTAGGCTCATAGCTGTACATTTATTTCTTTATCTTTGTTTAACACCTCCCTTTATATGCACATTCACAAGTTCACAACTCCTGATTCTTTGTATGTATAATATTTAAATTTACTTTCACTGCTTTATCAATTTTAATTATTATTGTATTAAACAAAATAAGTAGGCCTACTATGTCACTTTTGTTGATAAAAAAGAAAATTCATCTTCTTCAATTTCTCTGCAGTGTTGGACTCGATACTTTAAGAATCAGTATATCACTAACTTCATCATCACTATTTGCTGCAGTTAGTGTCCTGTCTAATATAAGATTTCCAGTTCTTATCGAAAAAATAATTGATGTGCATTGGATCTTATGTTGTGAAATCTTCACAATTATTTAATGATGGAAATTGTGCATTTTTTCCAGTATTATTTAATTTATTGTAATTAAGTTTCACCTCTCTTCTGATTGTGTAAAACTGGCTTTTCCCGCTCCCGCCACATTTGCTGCCATGTCTGCCATCCTATACAAACTCCAAATCAGATTGTCAGCAATGCTGTCAGATGTACTGAACAAATGCAGTATTCATGTCCTCTAATCACTGCTTAACAGTTTTCCGTTTTTCTTTTATGATACTGTTATAGTCATTATATTATATAAGGCACGACAGCCTAGAAGATTCTTGGTGTAGGCTGCTAGATTCACTTTCACAGAGGTGGTTGATCCTCCAGCCAGTATAAGGGTGTTCCAATCCCCAGCCATTATACCTAGTTTTCTCAGACGCTACTCATTGTACCTACCATAATTGTTCACAATGCTAATGGACATGGCACCTATACTAACCAAAATCCAATAAGAAAATTCTTTCCACCATGGATACTTGAACCAACGCATTATATCTGTATTCTAATGAATTATATCTTGGACCACTAGGCTCTACAGAGCAGGACATTGTGTGTGTGTGTGTACTCTAAGATATCACTTGCAGGGAAAAGGCTGACTAACTTTTGCTTAGAGACTCTAATCTAGGCTTGAGGTTTTTTACGAGTCTGAAAATCTTCAAATTCAGGACCCCGGCTTGAAGTCCCTTCTAGAGGACTTGTCCCTTGGAGTTTTCCAATCTAAAAATCTACTGAGCCTTGTTGGGTTTGAACCTGCGACCGTCAAAAAGTATAGGCAAGAAATTTAACTGTTAGATCACCGAGATAACCCTTAGTTATGTAAACTAACTAACTCTCTAGCACTATCGAACCCTTAGGCTCATGACCACATGAACTAAGATTTCCATATATCCCAATTCTGAGATAATGTTTCCAATCATCCCTGTATAATCTACGTCACTCAAATCATGGTTGTTATTCTCCCATCTCATACTTGGCCTACCTACTGGACATTTTTCCTCTAGTGTTCCTGCAAGGAGTTCCCATGCCCTTTTTTCATTCCCCATTTGTGCCACATGTCCTGCCTATCGCAGTCTATGAGACTTAACTTTTCTTATTATATCTGGTTTCCCATAAAGGTCATGTAGTTCATTGTTATGTAATCTTCTCCATCCATATGTTCGTTAATCTCTCTTCGGTCCAAAAATTTCCTAAGAACTTTATTCTCAAATCTTTTCTCCTCTCCATGTTTCACATCCTTATAACATAACTGGAGTATAACAATTTTATATATTTTCATATACACTTTTAATAAACCAAAGTTTAAATATTTTGTTATCATAACTATTAAACAATGACTAAACAATTAAATATTGTAATATTAACGATTGTTATTATTAATTTAACACTTCTCATAGAAGGATAAACTATATTTGAAGAGAAAAATTTTCGCCTAGGCCGGGACTCGAACCCGGGACCCTTGGCTTTCCGGGCCAAGTGCTCTACCAACTGAGCTACCGAGGCGAGTTACGATCTAGACGCAAATTTTTCTCTTATGTACGTTGTAATTCCCTCGCGCCAAATGCTTGAAACCATAGCTTCTATCTTTGCAAATGGCGGCTTCTTAGTTAAGAAGACATTTATTGGGAATTTAACACTACTTTATAGCCAGTAGGGCTTCTATTGACGATTTTTATTATTAATTTAACACTTCTCATAGAAGGATAAATTATATTTGAAGAGAAAAATTTTCGCCTAGACCGGGACTCGACCCGGGACCCTTGGCTTTCCGGGCCAAGTGCTCTACCAACTGAGCTACCGAGGCGAGTTACGATCTAGACGCAAATTTTTCTCTTATGTACGTTGTAATCGCCATTTGCAAAGATAGAAGCTATGGTTTCAAGCATTTGGCGCGAGGGAATTACAACGTACATAAGAGAAAAATTTGCGTCTAGATCGTAACTCGCCTCGGTAGCTCAGTTGGTAGAGCACTTGGCCCGGAAAGCCAAGGGTCCCGGGTTCGAGTCCCGGTCTAGGCGAAAATTTTTCTCTGCAAATATAAATATTGTAATATTAATTTAATATTCGAAAAGAAACGTATAAAATTATCCCCGCTGCTGAATGAGGGACAGTCTACCAAGATAAAGTTACATGTTTTCTTTACTGTCAATGCTGAACAATAGATGGTTTACCATCGCCATTCCACCCCATATATTGTCACTATAGCCTACATACGCACATAGCGTACGGAAAAATGCATGATCTAGCTGAACAAAATTAATGACATTGCTCCTCTTCTTCTTCTTCACTTCCTGGTTTAGGCAAGAGTTGCCTGTTCCGTCTTCACTAATAGATCTAAGACCATCTCTTCCGAGGACGCTCCTATAAGACATATTTTCACGGAAATTCACCCAATTGTTAACCATTCCACTTTATATATGTATAGAAACTCCTGTTACTTTTGTTTGAAAAAAACATCCCTTATAGGAGGGTGAAACTTTATAAAATATAATATTGCTCTGCTATTAAACATATTTTCACGAAACTTCACACATTTGTTAATCATTGCATTTTCTGCATGTATAGAAACACTCATTACTTTTCTTTGAAAAAATCACCTCTTACAGGAGGGTGAAATTTCATAAAATTTACAACTGCTCTTATATTAGACACATTTTCATGAAAATTCAACATTTGTTAACCATTGCATTTTCTGCATGTATAGAAACTCTCATTACTTTTGTTTGAAAAAATCACCCCTTACAGGAGGGTGAAATTTCATAAAATTTACAATTGCTCTCCTATTAGACATATTATCTTAAAATTTCACACATTTGTTAATCATTGCATTTTCTGCATTTATCGGCCGCGGTGGACTAGTGGTTATGCTCCTTGCCTCTGGTCCCGAGGGTCGCGGGTTCAAACCCGGCCAGGGTCGATGGATTTTATAGGATGGAAAAATCCAAGGACCAAGTCCTCCGGGAGTGACTTTAAGCCGTGGGTCCCAAGTCCGAAAATTTTCAGGCTCGTAAAAGATCCTTAAGCCTGAATGAAAAGGCCTCTAAGCAAAATGTACCAAATTTTCCCGTCCTAGTACTACCTTGGTTTCCTAGATGTCAGTATGAGGCAGAACGCTGACCACGGACCACTCAAATGACATCTATACGATAACAAGTGTAACTAAATTAGTATGGTTCAAATTCTTCCCTGGAGGGGGAGCACCTAAATTTCTGTTAAGAGAAACATGAGCTTACAAGACAGGAAGATAGAAACTCTCATTACTTTTGTTTGAAAAAAAACACTCCTTACAGGAAGGTGACATTTTATAAAATTTACAATGCTCTATTAAGAGACATATTTTCACAAAACTTTACACAGTTGTTAACCAATGTATTTTTTGCATTTATAGAAACTCTCATTACTTTTGTTTAAAAAAGAACACTCCTTACAGGAGGGTGAAATTTCATAAAATTTACAATGTTCTCCTATTACACATATTTTCATGAAACTTCACACATTTGTTAACCATTGGATTTTCTGCATGCATAGAAATTATCATTACTTACGTTTGAAAAAATCACTCCTTACAGGAGAGTGAAATTTCATAAAACTTTCAATTCCTCTATTACACATACTTTCGTGAAATTTCACACATGTGTTAACCAATGCATTTTCTGCATGTATAGAAACT
Organism: Diploptera punctata; assembly: GCA_030220185.1. NCBI lineage: Eukaryota > Metazoa > Arthropoda > Insecta > Blattodea > Blaberidae > Diploptera > Diploptera punctata. The sequence goes on from JASPKZ010007650.1 coordinate 178,618, forward strand.
CTCATTACTTTTGTTTAAAAAAACACTTCTTACAGGAGGGTGAAATTTTATAAAATTTACAATGCTCTCTTATTAGACATATTTTCACGAAACTTTGCACATTTGTTAAACCAGTGCATTTTCTGCATTTATAGAAACTATAATTACTTTGTTTGAATAAACCACTCCATGCAGGAGGGGGAATTTTATAAAATTTACATTTGCTCTCCTATTTGACATATTTTCACGAAACTAGAAAATTTCCCCATTTATAAATAATATTTATGTCACTTAAGTCACCTGCAATACGTACTAATACCTCATCTTGTACAAGCACTAATCGTTGCACTGTATGATCTGAAAGATCTTATAGCGGAACCTCAGCACCGCTCTCTGTTATCAGTATATCTTTTACTTGTGAAATTATATTAAATGGTGGGTATAGGTTAGCACCTCTTACCCTTGTTGTAGCCTGAATATGAGTATAATATATTTTCCTAACCGTAAATCAACAATAAGTGCCATAGCTTCTTCTGAAGTATATGGATTTAATCTTCGTGGTGATATATTTGTGGAGAGCTTCACTATTTCAGCAGATGTCCTTTTTCATTCTTCCTTAGACATTTCTGAGTAGCATAAGTAATTTTATTTGGAGAACCAGTCCTTGTCTTTGTTCTCTTTGAACTTCCACTAAAAGTTGTCTTGGTCTTCCTCATTTTTCCTTAATGCTGTCTTAATATATGTAGGTTTATATCTGTGTGAAACACATTTATTTGTCTAATTTCCTTCCAATTCGCAATTAGGATTGATTTAAACGCACTCACCTTATGTTTTAAATATTTTTCAATCTCAGAACAGCACTTATTTACTCTACATGTCTCTAAAATATAATAGAAAATCTCTTGAGAACACTTGGTAGTGGATCATTTAAAAATGGTAGTCTTTAAGTAGTAAAATTAGTTCATATTTTGTGATTTTCACACTGTCCTCAGAATCACTAGTATGAGTGCAAACACGACTGCCTGTAAAGAACAGGTTCTATTTAAGAAAGTGACTAAAAGTGATATCTATGTTTTTGTATAATAATCTAAATGAGTGTAGAAAACATCCTAACATAAAAAGAAAAGATGGACCAGGATAGACTTTGTTATAACCCTTGTCAAATCTGATTCTTTGATTGTAATTTTATGTAATTACAGTACTTTATAAAATACTTCATAAATTAATACAAAATTAATGCAATTAAACGTAATTAGTGTATTATGATAGATCATACTCCCTACTACAGAATCCACGTGAAGAAGTCACTCATACGATGAAGTAACGCGAATACTGCGAGGAAATAACCAGGGGTAAATTTTATCTTTCAAGGACTCTGCATACACAGCGTTCTGAGCGATAAATTTCGGTGGCTGTAGCGAGGATGCCATTGACAGCATAATCAAAATAAGCATACAGTTCGAAACTTTGATTCATATAGTATAGGTTTCACTCCCTTTTTCACATTTCGTAGTAATCAACTTTTATAATATTCATGATGTGTTCCGTTGAGGTTTATTCAAAATTAATATAAAATTATAGAATATTCACCTGAAAGGTCCGTCTCCTCAACTTAATTAATCATTTAACTGTAGCGCTTTCGGGACTTGTCCCATCATCGGCAGGATTCAAAACTGGTGTTTCACTGAAGATCTGGCAGATCTTCAGTGAAACACCAGTTTTGAATCCTGCCGATGATGGGACAAGTCCCGAAAGCGCTACAGTTAAATGATTAATTAAGTTGAGGAGACGGACCTTTCAGGTGAATATTCTATAATTTTATATTAATTTTGAATAAACCTCAACGGAACACATCATGAATATTATAAAAGTTGATTATGCAGCCAGTCAGGCTAAAATTAAACACAAGTATTCTAACCTCAAAACGCAACTTCACAAAACGATCGCGAACATACACTTCAATAAAGAATGCTTAAAACACAATATAATACCTAACTACGCTAAAATAAAAATAAAAGACAGAAATAATACAGCAACAAAAGTACAAAAACAGGCCGAAATTAATTGGATAAAAAACGAAATAAGATTCCTATACATAAAGAAGCAAAACATCAACAACCAGCTATACTACTACACACAAGAAGCCGCTTTGCTATTCGGCAAATGTTGGACAATCATAGAAAACCAAATGCACGAAAACATTAATAATAACATGTACAATAAATATGAAACAATGAACAAGAAGCTAACTAAATTAAAGGCCATGCAACACAACACATAACTAAAACATAAAATATCACACAATTTTGAAGACAAAAGAATTACAAACCTTACAAAAATAAAATTCAACAAACAGGAAACAGACTTGCTAGAAAAGGGATACAAATTCAATTTCCCTACACACAACACAAAAAGAACACAACAAAATTTAATTACTGAAACGGAAATTGCAATAAATAAACTTAACATTAATAACAAAAATCATATTAGATACGAAGCAGCTAAAGTCATAAAAGAAACTCCACCAACAATAAACATCAAAGATAAACAAACTCTCAAGAACATCTCTAAAATAAAAACAAAGTTTAGGAACAACAATATAATACACACAAAAGCCGACAAGGGCAACACAATAGTTATTATGGAAAAGGAAGAATACATCAATAAAACCAAGCAATTTATAAAAGAAAACAATTTAAAAAAAATTGAAAAAGATCCCACAGGAAAGTATAGCAGACAAATAAAAGAAGCACTAAAATCGTGCCCTCTAATCACCAACACAACCAATAATGAACATAATAAATACAAAAACGCCAAATGGGTAAATAATACTCCCTCACCACCAGTAATGAAAACCCTTCCAAAAATCCATAAAGACAACATTCCCATAAGACCTGTTGTTAATTGCTTGAATGCTCCTAACTATAAAATTTCCAAATTAGTCGCTCAGAAAATGAAAAATGATGTCAAACTTGAAAATCGTTACACAATTAAGAACCCATTTGAACTAGCAGACAAACTACAGCATTTAGAAATCAATAGGAATACTAAAATGACGTCATTCGACATAAAAAACCTGTACACTAATATCCCGATAAACGAAACAGCAAACATAATAAAACAAAAACTAACAGACAGTAAACTTTAAGATAACTATATCAATCAGTTAAACAAACTAATAACAACAACAATAAAGCAAAATTACTTCCAATTTAACAATGAACTATTTATTCAAGAAGGAGGGATCCCGATGGGGAGTCCTACATCTGGAATAATGGCAGAAATCTTCCTACAAGAACTGGAAAATAAACACTTTGAGGAACTAATACACAAATTAAACATAAAACTAATAACACGATATGTCGATGATGTACTAGTAATATATGAAAATGAAAACAGAAAAGAAAAATAAATACTACAAGACTTAAACAATATGCATGAAAAAATTACTTTCACCGAAGAAATAGATTTGTCTATAACCAAAAATCTACACAACAATAAACTAGAAATCGGTATCTACCGGAAACCCACAAACAATGCTCTGGCCATAAACAAAAATTCTACACGCCCTTTTCAATAGAAAATTAGTACATTTAATAGCTTAGTCAGTAGAATGTTGAAACTCCCATTAAGCAAAGACAATTATATCCAAGAACTCAACTACATTAAGTATATGGCAAAAACCAATGGCTATAATGAAGAATTCATAGATAAGCTCGTAAAAAAACAAAAAGGAAGAACAACATAACCAACATAACTAAACTAGAAAAAGAATCTGACAACAACACGAAAACATGGATAACACTTACATACACAGGAAAAGAAACGACAAAATTAGCCAATGCACTAAAGAAAGCCGATAAAAACGTAAAAATAGCATACAGAACCAATAACAAATTAAACAACATAATAAACAATAACATTGAAGAAAATAACATTTTCAACAGCAAAGGAGTTTATAAACTAACATGTAAGGACTGCAACAAATTTTATATAGGAAGGACAAACAGGAGTTTTAACATTAGATTCAAAGAACATTTTCGAGACTTCATTCACGCAGAAGGGAAATCAAGCTATGCAAAACACGTTATCCATGAAGGACATCGCATGTTAAATATTGAAAACACCCTAACAGTAATGCACAGAGAAAATAATCCAGCGAAGATAAACGTACTCGAAGAGATGGAAATCATGAAAGCAGCTCACAACGACAGCCTGATAAACGAAAACGAACCCAATGCATGCAAACCCCTCTACCAGATCTTCAGTGAAACACCAGTTTTGAATCCTGCCGATGATGGGACAAGTCCCGAAAGCGCTACAGTTAAATGATTAATTAAGTTGAGGAGACGGACCTTTCAGGTGAATATTCTATAATTTTATATTAATGTCGTAGTAAGTTAAAAAAATAATTTTGTCCAGCTAGATCGTACATTTTTCTGTATGTGATACGGTAGGTAGAAGGGGAATGAAAACTCTTTGACCTCTATCAACTCAATTGGAATATGGTATACATAGCTATTCTACATGATTGTCTAACTAACTCAATACCCTATCGAACCTGTCGGTATGTGGCCGCATGGACATCAGCTCTCGATATACCCCTATCCTGAGCTAATATTTTCCAATCATCCCCCTGTATAATCTACTTTCCTCAAGTCATAGTTAATGTTATTCTCCCACTTCATTCTTGGGTCTACCAACAGGGCGTTTTCCCTCCGGTTTTCCTACAAGAAACTTCCATGCACCTCTTTCATACCCTATTTGTGCCACATGTCCTACCCATCGTAGCCTACGAGATTTAACTGTTCTTATTATATCTGGCTCCTATAAAGACCATGTAGTTCACTGTTTAATAGCTTCTCCATTCACCTGTCTGTTCATCTCTCTTTGGTCCAAAAAAATTTCCTAAGAACTTTATTCTCAAGTACTCGTAATCTCGTTTCCTCCCTTAAAGTAAGAGTCCATGTTTTCCATCCATGTAATTTGACTGGTAGAATAAAAGTTTTATATATTTTCAATTTAACTTTTTTGAAAGGTGTTGGGACATCAAGAGTCTCTGTAATGCATAATAGCACGCATTTCCAGAATTGAGCCTATGTTTAATTTCTTTGTGCATCTCATTCCTATTTGTGGTTATTGTTCCTAGGTATTTAAATTCAGCCACTTTCTCAAAATTTCCCTCATTTGTCATTAGTTGTCCATTTCCATTATATAATGTATTTCTATGTGTGACCATATATTTAGTTATATTGATATTTACTTCCAGTCCCAATTTCTTACTGTTACTCAATAATGTGTGCGTGTTGGCCTTTAGTATCTCCTCGCTATCACCCAATAGTACTACATCAACAGCATAAATTAACAGCTTACTAATACCATTGAATTGTAGGGCTTCTTCATCCTCTAAATATTTAATGGCATGTCCTAGTACAAAATTAAATAGTAGAGGAGATAGTGCATCTCCTTGCTTCAATCCATTGTGGATATCAAAAGTATCTGAAAACTGTTTCCATACACGCACCCTACTCATTGTGCCATTTAGACACATCCGTATCAGTCTAACTAACTTTGTAGGAATTCGGAATTCCAGCATGATATTATATAACTTCTCCCTCTTAATTGAATTGTATGACTTTTTGAAGTCTATATATAGTTGATGTACAGTATGATTATATTCCCATTTCTTTTCTAAAATCTATCTTATAGTAAAAATCTGATCTGTTGTAGACCTGTTTCTTCTAAATCCACATTGATAATCTCCTAAGAATGTAATCAATATAAGGAGGAAGTCTGCTTACTAATATATTTGTTAGAATTTTGTATGAAATTGAAAATAATGAGATGCCCATATAGTTGTTTTATCAGTTTTATCTTGTTTCTTATAAATTGGTAAATTGATTCTTTCAATTCATATGGCAGAGCTTCTTTTTCCCAAATCATATTAAGCAACCAGCATATCTTGTCCAATTTTTCTCCCCCTGATTTTATCAGTTCTGCTGGGATCTCATCTGAACCTGATGCTTTACACATCTTCAATTTTTCTATCGCCTTTTCAACCTCTAATGCACTTGGTTCTGTCACTAGCATTTCTGCTGTCTGTAAATTATCCTCCTCAATGTCCTGTTCTCTATGAACATTTAATATCTGATTAAAATAACTTATCCATATATTTAATATACTCCTAGAATCTGCAATCATATCCCCATTTTCATTCCATATTATATTTGTTCTAGCCTGAAACCTCTTCTTCTCTATACTAATTCCCTGATATAATTCTCTAATGTCCCTATTTTTGGCATTCATTTCAAGATCATTAATCTTCTCTCTCGAATATTCCCTCTTTTTACTCTTTAGTAACATGGTGGTTTCCCATCTAATACTACCCAATTGCTCTAAATTTACCTCATTTGGCTTGTGTAACCATTTCATTTTTGAGAGCTTTCTTTTCTTTACAATGTTGGCACATCCCTCATCAAACCATTTCTTGATTTGCCTCTTTTTTTAAATAACCAATGATTTCTGATGCTGCCAAATTAATAGTGTCTCTTATAGCCTCCCATTCTTTATTTATATGAGTTTATTCTTGGCTTACCACATTGTCATCTGAAGATTTCAGTATTTCAAATCTATTACTAATTTTCATTTGGTATTTTTGTCACATTTCATCATTTTTCAAGTGTATTAATTCAAATTGTTCAGAATCATCTTTAGCATTTGTTCCTGTCATAAGCGATAGCCGTTGTTTGATTTTCACCCTGACCAGATAATGATCAGACATGCAGTCTGTCCCTCTAACTGATCTAACATCGACGATGCTACTGTGCCAAGCGTTTGTCCACTAAAACATCTTCTTCTTCATTATGTGTATCTAGTCATAGCTAATGACACGAATCCATTGCTACAAGTTGCAATGGGGCTGAATTTTAACATGCAGCTTATATGGGCATTGAAGGTGAGTGTCCACGAGGTTAAAAGAAAGAGATATTGGAAAGACAGAAATGAACCCTTCAGCCTCGGATACTCTAATACCATCAGGGTCGAAGAAAACAATAGGTCAGTCAAGGGAGACTGGATACGAAAGTAAAAAGAGGGATCAGATACTATAAACGGAAGAAATACCATATTGGTTAAAGATAAAAGTAAGGAGCAAAACACAAGTAAGTGGAAACAATGTTTTGCTCAGCTTGGGCACCTTGTAGTCGCCATCCACATATCCTCTGGATGGGGACCCTGAGGGTGTGCACTAATACATGAACTATCTGGTTCCGAGTTTCACCATCTGGAGATGTCCAGGTGTAATTATGAATATCCTTATCCTGAAATGTTGTGCTCTTAACAATTAGATTCTTTGATGTGGCAAATGTGACTAATCTAACCCCATTATCTTTACTATCTTCATGAAGACTAAATTTGCCTATTGTTGGCTGGTATATATCTTCCCAGGCCACTTTTGCATTAAAATCTCATAAGACAATTTTCATATGATATCGTGAAAGGCTATCAAATAAGCATTCTAATTCTTCATAGAAGTTATCCTTCATCTTGTCATCTTTATCTTCTGTGGGGGCATGTACATTTACAATTACAAAATCATGCCATTTACCCTTTAGAATTATGTATGATATCTATCACTGACAAACTTAATATCTGGGATAGTAGACAGGATCATCCTTCATATTCAAGATGATTATGATTAAGAATTGCCTGCTAGCCAGAAAACTACTAAATTGATTATAAAATCTTGCTTACGAGAAACTTAATGAAGTTTCACTGATTTTTTTCATGTATCCTGAGTTTTGCTTAGTTTAAAGGGAAATGAAGTCATAACATATATTAACGGCATGTAAAGTAACTAAGCCAGATTAAAATAATAATTGATAACATTTATTGTCCAGCTTTGAATTCCAACTAGAGGTGTTAAAAGCCACCGTGAAATAAAATTGTGTCATTAGATTTGACAAGAGAAGTATACCGAAGAAGTTTATGATAGGCCAGCTTTTTGGCAAATGACCTCTAGGAAGCCCAAGAGAGAGATGACTGGATGCTGTTAAAGACAACAGCTTCCAACTGCTAGGTTGTAGGAATTGCATGATTTTGGCAGTGAATAGAGAAGACTGGAGGATTAAACAGGTTCAAACCAATTTGGCCTGTAGTGTCATTTTTTTATTTTCTTATTTTCCTATTATAATATTTTCTATACTTTTTTATGATAGAGGTTTAGAACTGATGCAAGAAATCTGCAGTAAGAAAGAGAAACTGGAAGAGATGGAGGTGGAGAAAACTTTGAAAAGAGTTAAAATGAGCATGGAATTGGCAAATAGAAGTCAACAGCTTAAATATAAATACTTAGACACACACATTGGAGGTGGGTAAAGATTATATTCATTATAATTACCGGTAAGAAATTTTAATACCATCGCTACAGTTATACAGAGTGGAACTAATATAAATTCCTTGTGGCAAATATAGTACAAAAATAGCGGTCTTTGGACCACATATAAAAAGTATAGAAATATTTCAGTCTACTACTTTATAATTATGGTGAGTATTGGTTTAATTTTCATGTAGTTGATAAGGAAAATGAAATGGAACAACTTTTTCCTTTAATAATTTTTAATAAAGTATATAATATGACCCTTGCAGTGTTGCTAATTCTCTTTATGTGTTATTAATAAGAAAACCTTAATTTTTTTATTTTGAAGAGAAAACGGACCGAGACTCGAACCCGAGACCTTTGGCTTCCTAGGCCAATGCTCTACCATCTGAGCTATCGGGGCAAGTTCCGACCTGGATGCAAATTTTTCTCTTATATACGTTGTAATTCCCAGCACCAAATGCTATGAAGCCTTTGCTCCTATCTTTGAAAATGGCGGCCTCTTAGTTAAGAAGACAATTTTCAGGAATTTAAACACTACTTTATAAAGCCAGTAATACAAACATCAAGAAAACATTTATTTATTTCCAGATCTCATATTTTAGTTTGTGCTAAAACAGACCCTGAGATCAAAAAATACCAATGAAAAAAGTTATGTTATATCTCCTATTACTGTGTGAATACTTCCCATAATTATAAAGTAAGTCTCGTGCCTTGGTCAAGCTGCCTAAGGCACCATCCATTAAAGCAGAGTTAAAGTACATGTGCTGGTACAGGGGAAAGAAATTTTCTCATGGAAATATGACGAGTATGCCCACCTAATTGGTTAGCAACAATAAGCATTGATTCCAGGTTGCAAAAAAAAAAGCTATCAAACTTGAGAGACTTTACATGCCGACTATGTGTCACTCCTCTGTTCTGGCTAGATAATCATCCGCACATGTGGATGTGAGGCCACCAGCTGCCTTCAAGATCCAACATGGACCATGTAGTTCTTTTTTAAAATTATTAAATGATGGACCAATACATTTCTGTACACATTTTTTTTCTGCGAAAAATGCACTTTCCCAATTCAAAATGTATAAGATATGATGTTTTCATTATTAATTTAAAACTTCTCACAAACCCCGGTCTGAAAGTATAATTTTTCTCTTCAAATATAATTTGTCCTTCAGTGAGACGTATTAAATTAATAATAAAACATCAAAAATGCCCTACTGGCTTTATAAAGTAACATTTAAATTCCCAATAAATGTCTTCTTAAATAAGAATCAGCCATTTACGTAATGCTCATAGCATTCGGTGATTGGGAATTAACAACGTATAAGAGAAAAAATTGCATTTAGATTGGAGTGCCCAGATCGCTCAGCGGTAGAGCATTAGCCTAGAAAGCCAAAATGGTCCTGGGTTCAAACCTCGGTCTGAGTTTGTAATTTTTCTCTTCAAATATCAAATATATTGTGCATTTGATTACCACATGGAATTCATACTTAAAATCTGTACACTTATATTACTTATCTACATCTTGTATAACCCAAGGAATCACAGAGTATTTCTCATGAATATAAAAACAAGTTTTCCAGCCTTTGCTATGTGAAAACAAAAGTTCGGTAATTAGAGCATGTGAAGATGGCTATTGGAAGAAAAGCAAATAATGAAGATAGATATATAAAGAATTCTGATTTCTGAAGGCTCCTAAAATTTGCTCTTAGAAATACTCAAGGTATTAAAAGGAATATGAACTGAAAGAAAAAAGGAGCGGTGACAGTGGTAAAAATAAATAATAGTTTAAAAAACTAAAACAACACGCTTTATTAGAGAACCGAACTAAAAAATGAAAAATAATTTTAATTTCCGACACGCTTGAGATAAAATTAAAGTGGTCAACAAAAAATTCATCTCCAACACATCTAGAATAAAACTAGAGTTATCTACAAAAAAATCTTACATTGAAATGCGTGGGGTGCTTTTATGGTTTTTACGTTTTCTTCGTAGAGACTTTATTTTACCAATATCTGTTTATTATCAAACACATTAATTGATATAGAGCACCACATGCTTTTGATGGTAAAATTATGTTTTGTAGATAACTCTAGTTTTATTCTAGATGTGTTGGAGATGATTTTTTTGTTGACCACTTTAATTTTTAACCCAAGAATGTTGAAAATTAAAATTATGTTTCATTTTTTATTTCGGTTTTCTAATAAAGCATGTTGTTTAAGTTATTTTAAATTATTATTTATTCTTTGTTTTTTAGTTTGATTTTCTAATTCGACACTATTGTAGTATATACTTACTTACTTACTTACTCACTGGCACTATCGAACCCGTAGGTTCATGGCCGCACGGACATAAGCTCTCCATACATCCCTATCCTGAGCTAATGCTTTCCAATCATTCCCTGTATAATCTACTTCCCTCAAATCATAGTTAATGTTGTTCTCCCACCTCATTCTTGGTCTACCAACTGGGCGTTTTCCCTCTGGCTTTCCTACAAGAAGCTTCCATGCACGTCTTTCATTCCCCATACGTGCAACATGTCCTGCCCATCGCAGTCTACGAGACTTAACTGTTCTTATTATATCTGGCTTCCTATAAAGACCATGTAGTTCATTGTTATGTAGTCTTCTCCATTCACCTGTCTGTTCATCTCTCTTTGGTCCAAAAATTTTCCTAAGAACTTTATTCTCAAATACTCGTAATCTCCTTTCCTCCCTTAAAGTAAGAGTCCATGTTTCGCACCCATATAATATAACTGGTAGAATAATAGTTTTATATATTTTCAGCTTAACGTTTTTTGAAAGGAGTTGGGACATCAAAAGTCTCTGCAATGCATAATAGCATGCATTTCCAGAATTGAGCCTATGTTTAATTTCTTTGTGCATCTCATTCCTATTTGTGATTATTGTTCCTAGGTATTTGAATTCAGCCACTTCCTCAAAATTTCCCTCATTTGTCATTAGCTGTCCATTTCCATTATATAATGTATTTCTACGTGTGACCATATATTTAGTTTTACTGATATTTACTTCCAGTCCCAATTTCTTAGTGTTACTCAATAGTGTGTGCGTGTTGGCCTTTAGTATCTCCTCGCTATCGGCCAGTAGTACTACATCATCAGCATAAACTAACAGCTTATTAATACCATTCAGTTGTAAGCCTTCCTCATTCTCTAAAGATTTAATGGCATGCTCTAGTACAAAATTAAATAGTAGAGGAGATAGTGCATCTCCTTGCTTCAACCCATTCTGGATTTCAAAAGTGTCTGAAAACTGTTTGCCTACACGCACCCTACTCTTTGAGCCATTTAGACACATTCGTATAAGTCTAACTAACTTTTTAGGAATTCCGAACTCCAGCAGGATACTATATAACTTCTCCCTCTTAATTGAATCATATGCTTTTTTGAAGTCTACATATAGTTGATGTACAGTACCATTATATTCCCATTTCTTTTCTAAAATCTGTCTTATACTAAAAATCTGATCTGTTGTAGACCTGTTTCTTCTAAATGCACATTGATGATCTCCTAGAATGTCATCAATATAGGGAGTAAGTCTGCTTACTAATATATTTGTTAGAATTTTGTACGAAGTTGAAAGTAATGAGATGCCCCTATAGTTGTTGCAATCAGTTTTATCTCCTTTCTTATAAATTGGTACGATAATTGATTCCTTCCATTCATCTGGAAGAGCTTCTTTTTCCCAAATCATACTAAGCAACCAGCGTATCTTCTCCATCAATTTTTCTCCCCCTGATTTTATCAGTTCTGCTGGGATCTCATCTGAACCTGATGCTTTATACATCTTCAATTTTTCAATCGCCATTTCAACCTCTAATGCACTTGGCTCTGCGACTAGCATTTCTGCTGTCTGTAACTTATCCTCCTCAATGTCCTGTTCTGTATGTACATTTAATAGCTGATTAAAATAACTTTTCCATCTATTTAATATACTCTTGGAATCTGCAATCATATCCCCATTTTCATTCCGAATTATGTTTGTTCTAGCCTGAAACCCTTTCTTCTCTATACTAATTCCCTGATATAATTCTCTAATGTTCCTATTTTTTGCATTCATTTCAAGATCATTAATCTTCTCTCTCAAATATTCCCTCTTTTTACTCTTTAGTAACTTGGTGGTTTCCCGTCTAACACTACCCAATTGCTCTAAATTTACCTCATTTGGCTCGTGTAACCATTTCATTTTTGCTAGCTTTCTTTTCGTTACAATGTCGGCACATTCCTCATCAAACCATTTCTTGTTTTGCCTCTTTTTTAAACAACCAATGCTTTCTGATGCTGACAATTTAATAGTATCTCTTATAGCCTCCCATTCTTTATTTATATCAGTTTCTTCTTCGTTTGCCACATTGTCATCTGAAGATTCCAGTACTTCAAATCTATTAGCAATTTTGATTTGGTATTCTTGCCGCATTTCATCATTTTTCAAGTTTTTTAATTCATATTTTACAGAATCATCTTTAGCGTTTGTTCCTCTCATAAGCGATAGCCGTTGTCTGATTTTCACCCTGACCAGATGATGATCCGAATTGCAGTCTGTCCCTCTAACTGATCTAACATCAATGATGCTACTGTGCCAGCGTTTATCCACTAATACATGATCTATCTGGTTCCGAGTTTCTCCATCTGGGGACGTCCAGGTGTATTTATGAATATCCTTATGCTGAAATGTTGTGCTCTTAACAATGAGATTCTTTGATGTGGCAAATGTGACTAATCTAACCCCGTTGTCGTTACTATCTTCATGAAGACTGAATTTGCCTATTGTTGGTTTGAATATATCTTCCCGCCCCACTTTTGCATTAAAATCTCCTAAGACAATTTTCATATGATATCGTGAAAGGATATCAAATAAGCATTCTAATTCTTCATAGAACTCATCCTTGATCTTGTCATCTTTATCTTCTGTGGGGGCATGTACATTTACAATTATAAAATCATGTCGTTTACCCTTTAGAATTATGTATGATATCCTATCACTAACAAACTTAATATCTCGGATAGCGGATAGGATCCTCCTTCTGACTAAAAAACTCGTTCCAAATGCAGGTCTTTCTGCACCCCCATAGTATAATGCAAAGCTTCCTGATTCCTGACTACCTTCTCCTGGCCACCTAACTTCCTGTAAAGCGACTATATCCAAGGGCGATTTATCCAATTCCCGCGTTAATATCTCTAGTGCCCCGCTATTGTATAAAGTCCTAACATTCCATGTTCCTAGGAACATGTCCCTGTGTTTGAGCCTTTGGCATGGGTTCCCTGAAGTAGTCCCCGCCCGGAGAACCGAATGGGGGACTATTTGACCTCCGGAAAATTTTACCCCAGTAGAACCCATGTCCGCATTTCTTGACGGTTGTATTTTTACGGTGAAAGATCGTCACTCTTTCGACCAAGGTACTTATTTCGTCTGGCTTATCACCTTCGACCTGTCCGGCATGGGTAACCCTATCGGCAGCAATGCTACCGCCGGCATAGCTCTCAGGATCATTTAAGCACACAAGCCACTCCACCACGACAAGGTAAAGATACCATGGAGGGACTGAAATTATATACCACTACAATCCACCACTCTACCAACTGAGCTACCAGAGGATATAATATTAATTTCTCACAAATGTGGACTAAAATATTGAGATATCCGCAACCTATTATATATATAATTTATGAAATTATTTTATTGTCATTGGTCCTTTAGAACGTTTCAAGTCGATCCAATGTTTTATGTGGGTGAAAATCGTGTTGAAATATTCCGTTACATAGATAGATACAGGTCAAGCTAATATAAAGCGTGTAAAAATGTAAAAAGTAATCTATGAAAGTGAGGATGTTACAGGATTATTCGTATGTCTCTTCTGAGATTTTCAACATTAATCACTAGTGTAATACTTATGGCAAACCTGCACCACTCTCTGCTAGCATTAATTGCTACCTCTCGCTTTGCTAGCATTTTTGTAACCACTCGCATGTGCGTGCGTGATCGTACCATTTTTTTTATAATTACGTTGTGTTTGAAAGTATTGAGTGCTTAAATCAACATACCTTTGCCCGGGCCCATAGAAGGCTAAGATTAATCCACCTTTCCTTAATAAATTGTTAAACATATATTACTGTATGCTAAGCAGTATTGTAATCGTGGAACCTAGAAGGGAAAGGGGGACTAAATTGGCTTGAGAAAAGCTTTGGAATTTATATCAATACCTAACATGACTAGCTATGCAATTAGTAAACATGAGTTAACTAAAATGATATAACTTTAATTAGTGTCATAGGTCAGATAAGTGAAATACAAATAATATAACAAAAGATTGTCTTCTTGACCATTGAAAAATAACGTTAGAAAGAAATAATAATAATCATATAAGCATATAATAATAATAATAATATAATAGCATTAATGGTCATCAAAAGGAAAAAACTAACATCATAATAATCTACATATATCCATACAATACCGACATACATACATACTACGTACGTAACATACGTACATACTACATACGTACATCGTACATACGTACATACGTA